>CM031239.1:990859022-991234022 GCA_018340775.1 Taxus wallichiana var. yunnanensis
CTAAAACTTCCTTTGTCCTACCTCAGAGACACGGGAAGAAATAAAATTTCTAAAAGCTCTTCTTCCCCTGAAACTTCCCTAGTAGAAATCAAGGATCTAATGAAAGCTTACAAATTGAAATGAAATTACAATTGATTCTAAACTAATGCAAGAGATTTCTTCCGACAAACTGAAAATATAATATCAGAATTGCATAAATTAAATTTGAAATCTTACTCTTCATTCTTCCTATTACAAAGGAAGTATTACACCCATATATATAGGAGAGGTGGTTCCTATATTTAAGGAGAGATAATCTCCATAAATATCTCCACACACAACTCCTAAAACAACTCCATGTTATTTTACGTGAGATTTTGTTTTCTCACAAAACTAATATTGTTAATGAGTTGTTTACTCAACAACTCATAACAATATTTACTCACCCACTCATAATTACATTTACAATAATGTAATTAATTATTACAACACATATTATATTATCCTAGATAATATAATCACTCACATAATATTCTATGTTCACACTACAACATAAATATTCCTAACATTCGCCCCCTTAGTGTGAACATGGGGTAAGAGCTCCTAGAAACATCGAACTTGTCGGAGTAGTTGTTGCTACTGGATCTTTTTGTCTGGATCTTGCTTGCTAATGATCATCCTTGTCATATGAACATCTTCATCGACTGATCACCTTCTACTGAAGTATGGTAGTTAGAGGACCATACGGCGCTTAGAGGACCGTATGTAGATGCTTTACCCTTGTAAGCTGAGTCAAGTAGTTTGCTTCTTCCACACCAAATAGACACTCAAGAACTGTTGTTAGTCTATGTGAACACATTAAAATCAAAACATGAAAATAGTTTCACCCCCTTGTTTATAAACACACCACACAACTGAAATAGAACATCACCACATCTTTCTGCGACCCGTCGTTGGTGAATGACGAGAGGATGTTGATTTTCCTCCTTCCTCCATTGCCTCCTTCCTCCAACAAGTGAACTATTTACCATAAGAATTCCTCATCACTAGGACAAGAAAGTTCCTCATCTTTAGAGTATTCATCCCAATCAGTTTCTTCTTCAACCAAAAGAGCTTTTTGATCTATTTTGTCATCAAGTAGATATTTTGCCCTCTTTTTACAGTTCAAGGCTACATGTCCCGATTCATTATAGTAATAAAATTTCATTTTACCTTTAAAAGGGAAAGGTTTTGGTTTGAACTTTCCTTTCTTAGATGAAGTACTTGCTTTATTCTGTACATACATTACTTCTTCATATTCTTCATAATTACTCTGATCAAGTAATGTGGAGATTACTCCTTCTAATATATAGAATACAAAATTGAATCAAGTACTTTAAAAATTTATATAGAATACCTTTGAACCTCCAAGAAAGCCAAGACTCTGTATTAACAATTCAACATTATTGGAAATTGGAGAAAACTTTCAGTAGAAGAATTGATATGCTGAATTTGATAGCTGCATAGTGAAATATGTATTTCTTCAAAAATACAAACTAGGTTCTACTGAAATTTCTGCTATCATTTCTGACAAACACTTGGTTCTGCGTACAAAATTATAGAAAAACCCAAATCTGGAAACAAAATATAGAATCTATTCTTTGAGACGGATTTGATCAAGAAAACACTGAAATTTCCCGCATCAGACCTGCTCTGGTACCAAATGAAAATATAATATCATAATTGCATAAATTAAATTTGAAATCTTACTCTTCATTCTTTCTATTACAAAGGAAGTATTACACCCATATATATAGGAGAGGTGGTTCCTATATTTAAGGAGAGATAATCTCCATAAATATCTCCACACACAACTCCTAAAACAACTCCATGTTATTTTATGTGAGATTTTGTTTTCTCACAAAACTAATATTGTTAATGAGTTGTTTACTCAACAAATCATAACAATATTTACTCACCCACTCATAATTAAATTTACAATAATGTAATTAATTATTACAACACATATTATATTATCCTAGATAATATAATCACTCACATAATATTCTATGTTCACACTACTGGCATAGATATTCCTAACACAAACTTCCCTTGCAAATCCACGGGGATAGGAAGAGAAGTAGCTTTCACAAGAATCATTATGCAAACAAATGGAAACTACAAAAATGAATTTACTATTGATTTGAATACTCTAATCAAATTGTGAATTGAAATCTAAAGTAATTAAAGAAAGCTTCAAGAAACTAAGTACATCCCCAACCCGGAATTTTAGAAGCTGTGAAAAATTTAGTGCCGGTTTTCTCTATTGTCCCCTCAACTTCTTTTCTGATTTAGTTCTCGGATGAATCTACGGAACTATTCTGGGTAGTGCGAAGAAGCGGTGAAGAAGTCTTTGGAGCAGAATGGCTTACAAAAAATTTGGTTGCAAACGTAGGCAAGAGAATGATAATGCAAGAGAATTGTGATTAATTATGTATTTCTTGGTAAGATTACAAAAACATAAAAATAAAATTCACAAAAAAATCTCCAACCAATGCTTCGGGTAGAAGTTTGGCTCTTATATAAAAGTTGTAGGAAATGGTCTAAGCCATTTGGTAGCTAAGAAATTCCACCTCTCTCAAATAAGAGGCGAGTTAACTCCAATTAATTAGCAAGGAAGGAAGGGGAAGTTGGTACGTATCAAATGAGCCCAAGAAAAACCAATTTTACCAAGAAACGTGCACTAAAATCATGTTTGAAGAAGTTGACACACATTTAGAACATGCCAAAATGGTCTCGAGAAAAACCACACAAGACTATTTGTCTATGCAAATAGGAGGTTGAGAAACCATTGAGGTGGTTACACATCTGCTTTTTAAGGGTAGACCAGCAGTTGTGTAACCACCACGATGGTTATGTCACCATTGGGGTAGTTATGTGACTTAAGGTCAAAATGTACAAAAAATTCATGTACAATGATAAAAGAAAGCAAGAAAAACATGGAAATGAACAAGGAAAACACTCTAGGCTACAAATATATACTACAACTGGGAAATTAGAGTCGAACACCAATGGAAAAGATATTAATCGTCACCAAAGATTTAAAATTGTTTCAAAATGTAGCACGTGTAAAATTGGGTGCGTCGGGGACCCCTATAGATATAGGCCCAACCACCCCCCTTTCAATTTAGAAGGGATATATCTAGAGGGTGAGGGCCCTAACTCTATTTGCACCCAACCACCCTTATCTAAATAAGATATAATAGGGGAGGGGGATCTATATCTTACAAAATAATGGGATTTAAATCCTTATCTTTATGGAGGGGGAGAGAGAGAGAGATAAGATATCTAGGGATGGGGTAGTTGTGTATACTCGATCTATATGGAGGGGGCCATAGGGGATATATATATATATATATATATATATATATATATATATAGACATATCTAGAAATAGTTCCCCTCTTTGATCACATGATGAACAAGATATCGAAGGTAAACTATGGTTCAAAAATCGAATACAATTGAATCAATTTATATTTCTTCTAATATTTGATCCGGATGTGATGAAATATCATAATTTGTAGAACGATTTTGAAGATATGTTTTAATTTTCCATATATCAACTCTCCTATTATTATATGATCTATTGAAATTTTCAAAAGCATCTTGTCACCTTTTGATCAATTTAAAACATGTGTAATTACATTATATGTTGTTACGTTACGCTATTTATGATTAAACATATTGATATTTGGGTAATATTTAAACTTATACTTTCTATTGAATTTAAAAATGTTCAATCGTACATCTAATAATAGGAAAAAAATAATCCTCTAATAAGAAAAATATATCGGCAAGTCGAGAGACAGAGATATGGGATGGGGATGGGGACTATTAGTATTGTAGGCATAATCTCAAGTGGCGTGCACATAAGGAGGCCGGAGGAAGTGCACACCTTTGAATGCTTTATAAGAGAGTTATGACATGGATGGGGGCATATCGGGGAGGAGGGTAGGTGAAGAGGTAGATGATCTACTTCCATGATTCATTTTCCCTTTGTTTTACAATAACTCGGGATTTGATCTCATAAAGTATATATTAGTCTACTCTTTCCCAAAACCCAAAAATATGATAGAATCCATAGAGTATTAGATTCCATCAATAGGATCAATCTGAGCAACAAAATCTAATGGCCTTCATATTTTTTCTTCAATAAAAATTAAATAGTATAACATACTATGTTGTCTTATTCATACCAAATCTAGTAATTTGATTCCGTAATAATAGATGAATTATTACCTCACGACATAGAGGAGGAGGTCACAAGCATCTATCTTGTCAAATTGATTTTTAGCGAGAATAAGAAAAACATGTTGGAAAAATTGTAACAATAGAAAACAACCTAATAGAAGTGCATACATATGTCTTGTGCACTATATAAATGGTGACAATGGAAACCCACTCTATAGAGTCCCCCGACACACACACACACACACACACAAGACTGACTGACTGACTCATAATGTAGTATGATATTTGGGGTAGTATAAGTGATCAGGGAGTAGTAACTCATATTACAGGAGGCAACTTTGCACAGAGTTCCATTACAATTAACGGGTGGCTCCGTGACTTTCTATGGGCACAAGCCTCTCAAGTAATCCAATCTTACGGTGCAAAAATCATAACTCCAAGTGCATTTTACAAAAAAGGATCACATGTATTTATACCTAAACAAGGTTACCTAAACAAAATAATGAAACTCATGCACATACAAGTTACATGATGTTATCTACAAATATTAAAAATAGTACATTATCTTCCTAAATGATGATTAAAAATACTAAAACTCATTGATGACACCCTAAACTCTACAAAGCAAATTGCATGACTAAACAAGAGAAGCTAACAACATTTCCATCCATCTAGCTAAGGGTTCTAAGTCTAGGAATGTAATATTAAGATAGAAGCTTAAAAGAATGCTTAAATAGTATGAAAAAAATACAAAATCTAACTAACATGCCTAGTAATATGCTTGAATTACCTAACATGGGCCTAAATAGACCTAAGAGGAAAATCAAATGGTTATGGCTACTACTCCAAACAAGGTGAAATGGCCCCTCCCAATGACTACTTGGTCATTTTGGATATCCATCTACTAACCCCATTGAAGGCTTTAAGCAAGGATTGAACTTGGTTATATATCATGTTTATTATATGAGATGCAAATCAAAGCATGGTGTGTAATATAAAGGAATGAGGTGCACCCTTTTTATAGTTTTCCTTTTGGGAGAAACTTGTATTTTGGTGCATGTGGGACTAAAAGCCCCAAATTAGATTATATTTTCTAATCATGATTAGGTTGTATTAATAAAAATTAGTGAATTACCAAGTGATTAAGAGGTGTGGAGCCTTAATCAACCACTTAGGGTCAACTAGGAGGCTAGGATAAGCTTTTAAAGCTTGTTGAGACGTTGTGGAGGTGAATGGGGTGATTTTGAGTGGTTGGAAGAGGGGTTTGAGTCAATACTAGGGTATATTGACCAGGCCAAGGGAAAATAGGCTTGATTAGCTAATAAATGTAAATTGTCTATTTTGAAGAGGACTTTGAATTACAATTCACCGTAAAGTGGCATCCTGAATGCGAAAGGGGTTACACATAAAAAAGAGTTGTTAATTGGCTAAAGTGGTAAGAAACATTAGTTAATTAGTGAAAACCACTAATTATAATGGATTTGGCAAGAATGAGAGTGATTTACGTGCATTTTGGCAATACGATTACAAAAGCGGAATTTAGGTGTCTACATTTGCCCATGTTTGAGGTGAAGTTAGTGACTTCACTTTAAATATAGTAGACAAGCATAAACAGTAAATTTTTGAAGAAAAATTAGCAGGATGAAGGATGCCCCCTTGAGTGTCGATGGGGTGATAGAAGAAGTCAATCGACAATCAAAAATATGATCGAAATGGATAGAAGAAAATAGGTCGAATAGGTACGAAACCCTTAGGTATTGAGAAGGAATAAGAATAGGGATAAACATGGTTGTTTATTGCCCCGGGTGAGTTTTAGAAGAAAAATTAGTAATGATAATAAATGATAATGGAGAAGAAATGATTAATGGAGAAATATAGGACAAGTCCAACCTTTGCATCCAGCCTTTCCATAAGCAACCGGTTTATATCATTTTTCCCCTAGGTCTACATCATCGGCCTTTATTTAAAATAAACAAAAGTGTAAGATAACATGAAAATCTAAATTACTAACAATTGTTTACTGCTAAAAATATGTAACTCCATGTAACATACATTATGCAATGCAATACGAGAAAGTAAAATGATATTTAGCTCCATGCAACATACAAAATGCAATGCAATACGAGAAAGTAAACCAACTAACCTAACAAAGAAACTAGTACAATCACATGTACTCAAACAAACAACGTTTAAGATAGTTATACCAATGTTTTTGTTATCAAGCTACAATTCCCAAATGTTCATGTTATAATGACAAGGGTTAAAAATGATTCCCCAAGAAATAACACATGCAAGGGAAAAATGGAGGACACAAGTAGTCCCATGGAAAAACCTTCATGCACTACGACACAATCTCTAGTAACTCACTATTGCATGGGATTACCGATGTAGTATGCAGCCAAGCTTTTGTTAATGGAGGTAGATCACGATGATTCACAAGTGGTTTAAGACCCGAAAAAAGCAAGAACGGTAGAAAGATGCTTTTTTAGGAAAAATTCAATGTTTGAGGATAATGCAAGTGATACATGCTTCAACTGTATGCATGTTTTTTACCAATTTTTATAGAATTTTGATTGATTTTCCAATTTGTTTTGGGTTTTTTTAAAACATATTTGAATTTTTTTATATTTGAAAAATATTTGAATGTTTTTATTTTTTTGTAGAAGTTTTCTAAAGCTATGTATAGGAAATGAAGAAATGTGGATGCCCCAGCGACATATAGGATGTACAAGGGTAGAATGCCATGTGCATGCATAAGAAAGTGAAAATGAAAATTTCCCCCAGTGTTAGATGAGGATATTCAAAGGAAAACTCTTCATGTGCAAAATTTGAATCAAGGTCAATATGGATAGGTTCAACACAATGATGAACGTAACCCATTGATGTGCTTAGGAAGGAGCAAGGATGCCCCCAACGTAAGCTGGCCAAGAAGCACATGATACAAAGAAGTGGAAGATTTTTTTGAGAAAGGGTACAAAGGTGCCCACAAACATGGAAAAAAGGCAATCTTATACACATGGATGTTCTGAATGAAGTAGAAGAACAACATGAATGTTGTGAATGTAGCTTATAAGCCTCACAATAAAGAAGCGATTTAGCTAAAGGCACGAATCGTGAGACAAGATACAAACTAGAGTAAGAGTTTGAACAAGGTCCAAAAAAAGACACTTGGTAACATACTAATCCTATTTTCTCATTGAGATCTAGTGTGTGCACATGGAAATTTATTACCTCTTGGAGGGAAGCTTTGATAGACAACAAGACAATACACCCTCACCAATGTGTAGGAATGATTTATTTTTCAAAATTGATTTTTAAAGATGGATTACGGAAGGTGATCCGTACATTTCTCTGTTTCCATCCGAGCGCCCATAGCCCCGACGAAGATGCATTTGATTCTAATCGAAACATTTCTCTACTTCGATCAAGCATCCATAGCCCCAAGATAGATTATTGGAAATACCCCAAGAGAGAGTTATACATCAATTTGCTTTTGCTTTTAAAGTTTTCTTTCAGCTTTTTGCTTTTTGATTTGATTGATTCTTTTTCTTTCTGAAAACACATTTTAGCTCTCTTGTTTGACAAAGGGTTAAGAAACACTGATGACTTGATGGAAGGAGGTAGAAGTAATTACGATGACGAAATTGGCTAGTGTCAACACATATGTCCAAAATTTATTTGAAACAAGTTTTTTAGATGTTGATTGTGATAGGATCTCTACGAGGTTAGTTGTTCTTTAATTTACCAAGGTGATAAAATACCAATGCCAAAAAAATACCATAGAAATAAATGTTGCAATATGCATGTGAATTGGCTAACCAAAATATCATTAAAGGGATGAAAATGGTAGGAAGACTTGTAGAAGAATAACAAGGAAGGGAAGAAAGAACATCCATGTGTATGTAATACCTGATTGTAATGTGTGTTTGTTTACCTTTGATTTTTGAAATGTTTTCTCATTTTTTTGTATTTTGTCTTTTTTGAAAGGTGGGACCGACAAGGTCACTTGGTGTGATAAGATCCAACAACAATGTTAGTAATTTCCTTGATAAGGAAGACTAGGCATGTTTGCTTATCAAGATTCATATTATCCCCGATCTCAATGATCGTGGTGAGCTCATACTCAATAGATGATTGTGTTTTATCATGAAACATGGATGTTGTGTGTGGGATCTTGAGGTCCCTATCCAGAGGTTTCTGTACTTTATGCCATACTTGATGGGTGTGTTGATGTGCATTTTTGAAGTGCGTTTGATTCTAAACTTTAAGATTTTTAAATTGTTGTGAGATTTGGGGCTCTTGGAATTATTGATCTGAGCCTGATGAAGGAACCATTTTGGTTTCCTATGAGCTACTACATGACTTTTCTGATCCCGAGAAGTGGGAGAAGAAAGTGGATGAATATAATTGGTGGGAGAAATGATGGTGGGTTTGCCATAATCATTGATAGAAGAACAATATGATGGATGTGAAGGATACGGTCCAAGAATTGAAGAGAATGGGATACCAGGAGGTGTCCCATAGATTGAAGCTAAAGGACTACAAGGATGTGGCCCTAAGATTGAAGATGAAGGACTTCCTGGTGGTGTCCCATAGATGGAAGATGAAGGACTACCTGGAGGTGTCCCAAGAATCGAAGATGAGGGACTTCTAGGATGTTCCCCTAGTATAGACATAGATGGGATGTCAAAATGTGAGACACATATAGAGAATGTGGGGATACTTGGAGGTGGTCCACATATAGAATAAAATGATGGGCTACTAGGTGGTGATCCAAGGTAAGATTATGATGGAGGAATCCTGATAGATAAATAATGATGTGAAGAAAAGATAGGATCTTCCTCAATGGTATTAAGATCTTCCTTAGTATTCTGAAAAAAGGAATCAAATTATTCTTCCCAATAAGCAAGCATATTGAATTCCAAATAGGTTTCTTGCTTGAAAAATTATTGAGGAATGTCTTCATGTACCCTCATAAATTCTCTAATTTCTTCTTCATTCCGAAAATGAATCAATTGGTGTGGGTAGTTATTCTACCACAAGAGGTTGATTGGATGAATGAAACATGGGAGTTGAATTGGATGATTGATTAGAAGGAATTTGAGTCTAAGAGATCTTCATGGAAGAAGGGGTTGTTGAGGCGGTGAATAAGGGAGGTCTTGCAAAGCAAGGGAGGATTGCGACTCAAGAACCAAATTAGAATTTTCAGCAGATCTAGGTGAATCTGAAGAATTAGAATAATAGTTTGGATCGGAGTTAGAAGAAGAGTGGGAGGAACTGAATAATAATTTGGATCAGAAGTGTCCAAACCATACCACAAACTATGAGATGAAGGTGGGGAACATGGTACCCAAATGGGCTCTCTAACGTGAAGAATCAAACGAGGTCTAGTTGTGATAGGCATCCTTTGATGGGAATGCTAAAAGGTAGGTTCCTTACTATCATAAGTATGTGGAACTATGTGATAATCAATATTTGTCGAACCTTCCTAGAAATAGGTAGTCCAGGGGATATCACAGGGGTTATTATGTTGACATGTTCAACAAGTGTATCTACACAACCAATGAGAGCATCAAAATGATTCTCCTCATTAGACACATAATTAGCATTCTTGTCCTAATTATGTTTAGGAAGAGTCTTCATATGGGGGATTTTTTAGGAGTGGATGAATCCATCTCCACATCACCACTTTTGATTAAATCCTGCATATAGTGTTGCTACTTCAAACACTTATCTGTTTTGTGACCTTTAATGCATTGGAATTGGCAATATTCATTATCTCTAAACCATGATGGCTTAGGCGTGTCATCCTTATAAGGCGTAGTTTCAAGATATCTAACCATATTAACCGCCTCTAGTTGTTTTAGTATTGATGATATTGAGTCGAAAGACAATTGAAAACACAATGTTTATACTCCGTAGGTGGAGCTCCCTTTGCGAGCTTCAAAGGAGTGTAGTTTTGAACATCTTGTACTCTTTTATTATCAACTATTCCATCATTAACAATGTTTTTTTCTTATTAGGAAAAAATTTGGCTTGTCGTTCTTGGAATCATTATGATCTCTTGAAAAGGGCTTTAGGGTCCCTCTATTTAACAATGCCTTTTCAATTTGACTCCCTTTTTCTATTACCTCTTCAAACGTGTTACCACAATGCATTTACAAGTGGAACATAATGTCTAGATGGAGGTTGGGAACAAATATTCCTATCAGCTATTTTCTAGGTATGGCACAAGGAAAACGGATAGCTAATCCTCTCCATCATTGTAAAAACATAAAAAAAAATTCATCGTTTCGTTTGCTTGGCATTACAGAGATCCAACATGGTGATGTCATTTTGTATATTAAAAGAGAAGTGTTATACAAAACTTTCTACTAGTTCTAGCCATGTTGATATGGATCCCTTAGGGACATGCACAAACCAATCTAACATCATTTCCCCTAAACTTCATGGAAACAAGCACATAAGGTAATTTTCGTTGAATGCCACCTCTTAACATGCCATATAGACGTCTTTTATATGATCATGAGGGTCACCTTTTCCATTATATTTATCAAATTTTGGAAAAACAAAATGTCTTGGGAAAGGTACCTGTAGCATGGATTTTTCAAATGGGTAAGGACATAACTCATCTAACCAATACTTCTTGTTGTTGCTATCGGTTTGGCTCTCTTGTAATGCTTGAAGGATGTTCTTCATTGTTGACCACTTTTGATTAAAAGTGGATCTTGTGTGGGTAGCGGCGTAGGGTCTATACAAAGGGTTAGGCCTAGTGTATTCCCACCCCAATTTTTTGTGAGCCTTTCTTCATAAGGATCTCTTTGTGCCTCCCATCGAGGAGTGTTTATTGGGAACTCGTAAAATGAAGCTTTAGGTTTTTCCTTTGGTATAGTTTTTTTCACAACTTTTGGTTTTTATTTTTGTATATGTGAATCCAAACTTGTTAATTGATGAGTGAGGGCTTGGACTTGTTATTCTAACGTAACCTCTTTAATAGGTATTTCATGATGATCTTCGTTAGGAGGAGGTTGCGCATGATGAACATGTTCTTCATGGTCTTCGCAATGAATTTTAATAGGAGGAAAATGATAGTCTCCATCGTTTTCAAATGGTATCTCCTCATTATTTTGTCATGCAAAAGTAGAGGCATGAAATGGATTTAAAATTTCATTAAAAATGTGACAAGGGAGGTCTACTTCTTCTTCTCCCTGAATCATGCCGACGATAAGATAAGGTCTATTGTGGAAGGTAATTTGGCTCCTAGTTCGAAAACCCACATAATAACTTCATGTTTGTTATGAAAAATGTAGTCGTCAAAATGGGTGGAATGAAGCTCTGCATCCGCGTGAGGAGACTCTTCCTCTCCACCACTATGGTCGACCATGAGATTATCCTCCATAAGAAGGTTGTCACCTCCAAAGATATTGGCTGCCAAATTTTGTGACCCCATTATTGTAGTAGGCATTACTTAGAATAGAAGGTATAACGTGAAATATTTCCACTAAGGTTTATTAACAAGGGACCCTAGTCAAATTTGTGCAGCGTAATGACCCTAAGTTGTTTAAAACAAGGTGACTATAGAATAACCACAAAAGTGATAGGTCAAAGCTAACGTACAAAGCAAAGAATAATGAATAAGCTACCCTAGTAAGGTAATATATGACACAAGTTTTCCTTAAAATAATATAATGGTGTACAATGCTTAAAATTTAGTTTACACCAAATAGTTTATTCTATAAGATTCTATCTAGATATGTTTGCAACAAAATAGTGACAACAAAACATCACCAGTTAGGTCAAGTTTGCAACAAATAAGGCCTAAATGATAAGATAATGTTGACGTGATCTTCTAACAAGATATACTAAAAACCAGTTTCTAAACACTAACAAAGTCCAAGTCTCATAAAATGGACAATAACAATGTGAGCAGCGTAACAACACTATTTGGACACGTGAACCAAGCTTTCGGGAAAGAAATATTTCTAGTGTCAAAATTATGTTATCATGATGCTAACAATGTATCCTCAACACTCACAAAACTCAAGACAAAGTTAGGATGCAAAAACTATACCTAAGTATAACAAGAAATTGTTATGCATGCAAACAACATAACTCTACAATATAGATTTAGGCCTAATTTCACAATGGAAACAAGACGTAAATATCTCAATTATACGGTTACAATGTGGGCAGCGAAACAACTCAAAAGAAGAAAAGGATGAAAACACCTAACTACAATGATAATAAGTCTCAAATATGGTTTTTTGAGACAAGGGGGCCTACTAGATTGTGAGTACGTACCATGCACACTTTCAACACGTGCGCTCTGGCATTACAACCTAGTCGCAAGTAGTAGAATACAAAAGTGGTGGACACACAATATCTAGTGGTATCCATATATGTTGTTTCCTTTTGTCCAAAAATGGGAAATAAGAAAACAAGGGTGTAGACCAAGTGGTGTTGAAATAAACTTGGTGTTATTTTGGTAGAGTTTCTCCTTGTCTTAAGACAAGTGAAAAACTAGGACAAAATGAAACTAAGTAGATTTCATGATGAAATGTTATGCAGTTTCAAATTTAAGAGATTCTTTCCCTTGTTCGAAAAACAAGAGTTTGAATCTAACAAATTTGTCACTTTATGAGAGCTCTCAATTATACTATCTAAGACAAAAACAATGGCTCTAAGCCGGAAATATTCCTAGGTGGTTCTCTCTCTAGGTGTCACAAGATATCTAGGAGTGAGCTCGATTTACCCAAAAAGTCACACTGACTAATTTGGGAGTATCTCGAAACTTTACTTTACCCCCTTCAGTATAATGAGCACCGAAGTGTGTTCAGTTATACTTTCACTTTGGGGTCGCAATACAAATATCTTTGACGCTAATCTCACCAAGGCATACTAGACAAGTCGGTAGTGTGGAGCACTTTCTTGTTTCATTCACAAGGTTCCCTCTTGCGTGAACTACTTTAGGGTTCCTAAGACCACCCCCATTGTTGTAGCTTAAGGCTTATGCCAAAGGGGTTATGTCCTAGTTGAGCGGACAAGTCATAGCTCTTAACCGAAACCTGCAAATATAATGTGATGATTGTGGTGTATTTTTTATCTTTTAGACTTAATGTGGTTTTGTCGTACTCCTTTTGGCAACCTACAATCACACGTGTAGTTAGAATTTTTTTAGGTCCTCCTTTCTTTGACTAGCATTAGGTCCTTCACAAAATGGTTAGTAGTTTCAAAATAGATTCACAATATCATAAGAAAATAACCATGAAAAATGCTTGTAAATCAACTAACTACCATCAAATTTTGTAAAAACAAGGTTTATTCCCAATTCATCCAAGTGATTTTTAATGAAAAGACTAAAATTGCTTTTGATTCCCAAGATCACACTAGGTGCAAGGGAAGAGCATACACAAATTCTAGCCTTGGTTATTTAGCAAGTGAAAAAGCATTTAAACTAAAAGATGATTAACAAAGTTTCCTACTTACTCTAATGATAGCAAAAGAAGGTTTAAGAGTGCTTTTGATTCTCTAGATCACACGAAGTGCAAGAGAAGAGCATACACACCTTAACCCAAACTCATACAAAGCATGGAAACAAGATTAATTCCTTCAAACCCTAAGTGATTTTATGAGAAAACTTACTCTAAATCTATGAAATTGACAAAAATGGCCTCTAAAAACCTCTGAAAAGTAACAGAAATCCTAAAAACCAAAACTAGAATTTTTTTATTTTATTGGAAAATTTTATATAGACACACCTCCGCACCCCTGTCAACATGTGCACTCTGTTTTGATGCTGCGCTCCCCTTTGTAAAAATGATAGACAGTTGAAAAATACAAGCTGACATGTGCACATCCGAGAGATGATGCATGTGATCACATTTCGACGCATGTGCTCACAGTTCAACACTTGTGCTCACCTTTGTAAAAATAACGAGTTGAAAATACAAGCTAATGTGTTCTTTCACAATTCGCGCTTTGTATTCATAGTTCGATGTTTACGCTCACAGTTTGATGCATGCGCTCACCTTTGTAAAAATGATAGAGTTGAAAATACAAGTTGACATGTGTGCTCACATTTTGACGTCTGCACTCACGGTCGATGTCTATGCTCACATTTGTAAAAATGATAGAGTTGAAAATAAAAGCTAGCATGTGCACTCACAGTTTGACACATGTGCTCACAGTTTGATGCCTGCGCTCACGGTTCAACGCTTTGTGCATCCCTTCATAGGAAGTGACAAAAATTTGAGTTTTGACAAGAATTTCTTCAAAAAGGTCAAATCTTTGGTATTTTTTTGCAATTTTGACAGGGCTTCGCCTCCTTGAATCCTACAAAATCAAGAAAACAAAACTTCTACCACTAATCTAGTTGAAACAAATTTTAAAAATGGAAATTAATCTATAAAACTTTGAAAATTAATCTAAAACTTTGAAATTAATCTAAAAAGCTTGAGAAACTAATCTAAAAATCTTGGAAGTACTCTAGAAATCTTGAAAGTAAACTAGAAAACTTGAAATTAATCTAGGAACTTGAAACTAATCTATAAACTTGAAATGAAAAAATTTGAAAATTACTCTAAAACTTTGAAATTAATCCAAAAAGCTTGAGAAACTAATCTAAAAAGCATGGAAGTACTCTAGAAAGCTTCAAAGTAAACTAGAAAACTTTAAATTAATCTAGGAACTTGAAACTAATATATAAACTTGTTGTCCACTCAAAATTTCCCGCTCTGATAAGAGTAAAATTTTCAAAATTTTGAGTTGAAGAGTTCTTCTCTGAAGTGCCTAAGTCGTGAAGTTGAAAAAATTGTGTTTTGGGTCTTTTTGTATCATTTTCGGGCCTGTCGGAACTTTTTGTCCCAAGTGTCCCAAGTACAAAAATGCACTCTGTTCCCCGATCGGCCGAAATCCCCGAAGCTGTCCCATTTTCGGGCCCGTCGGAAAATTTTGTCCCAAGTGTCCCAAAACTTATTTTGCATGTTGTTCCAATTTCGGCCGAATCATCCTTCCCGCGTACTTCGCACTTTCCTGTCCCAAATGTCCCAAAGTTAAAAAGTGCGAGCTTTCCCATTTTCGGCCGATTTTCCCGAACCGCGTCCTTCGGAACTTTTCGTCCCAACTGCCCCATTTGAAAAAGTGCGAGCTTTCCTAATTTCGGCCGAGCCGGTCAAGTCGCGTACTTCGGAACTTTTTGTCCCGAATGTCCCAAGTCCAAATGGGCCCGCTGTTCCAATTTCGGCCGAAACACCCGAATCGCGTACTTCACACATTTTCATCCCATTTGTCCCAAATGCATTTGTGCGTCCTCTCCCTGTTTCGCCCGAACCGGCCGAGCCGCGTGTTTCGCGCATTCGCGTCTCACATGTCCCAAGCGTACCTAGTATCATTCGCACTTAGTTTTCCCCGCTCGCTCCAAGTATGATATTTTTCAAATTGGTGGTTGTGTATTCAATGCGCATTAAATTCATTCCGCTCCTCAAACGGCTATATAACCAAGCATACCACCTTCGCATTTTCGCATTGCTTCCTTGCATCGTTTGCTCAAACCCTTGCAATCTAGTTCCCTGCGCAAATATCCCTTCCCTTTGCAAATTCCTTCCAGAGTCTAGGTCGCAGCTCCGAATCTATCAATATGAAGATCAAGTTTCGGGGCAGGAGCAAATTTCTCCACTCGAGTCTGCCGTTAGCAATATCGGAGACAGTGAAGCTCGTCATCTCGACTTCGGTGATTTTTGGTCAAGAATGACAGATGCAAACCCTACGCCAATGGCACAGATGATTAACGATAGCGGTTTAGCTTTCGCCGGAGGATTCCCTATCTCAGTGCAGTGTGCTGATACTGTACTTTCATGCGGAGCTCACTTCGACCCCGCTACGAGCGAATTGACAAACGTACACGGGGAGCTCATTGCCAAGCTGGACGCTGCCGCCATTGGAGCTGCTCTGAGGATTCCGGAGATGGACAATGCTATAGTCGTCTCTCGAGATCAAGCACAGGCCATGTTCGACCAAGACAGTGATAAATATAAAGCTCGAGTGGCGAAGTCTTGGTTGAAGAACCCTAAGAAAGGTCCTTCTCGTCTGACCAAAACCCTTTTCCGGGCAGATTTCAATGAAGAACTGTCAGACTTCATAATACTGCTGGCTCGAGTTATGGGTTTGCCCTCCACCAATGAATTTCATTTCTGGATGTGCCCGCTCATCAGCATGGTGTGCGAGGGAACACAAAGTATCAACTGGGCAGAGATCATCAGTATGAATTTGGCTGAGCAGCTATCCAACGTCCAACAAACAAAGAAGTTCTACATGACTTCATATCTGATGTATACCCTAGCAGCATCCAGGCAGTGGTTTGGTTTCTCCTATGTAGATGCACACAAAGATGATCCAGTGTATGCCTACTGCCCGCAGTTCACCCTAGAGACCAGCAATCGGAATTTCAGAAGGGTCAATGATGCTTTCACCATGTACGTGGTCAGATTGCTCGAAGGTGATACTGCAAGAAGGTTTTCAGATGAAGCCATGAACCTGATATCGCAGTATGGAGCCTATTTCATTCAATTCAGGAAATTCTCCTATATCAGGCTGGCTGGCTATGAGAGCACCCCTCTGCGGCTCCCCATGTTCTGCAACGACAAAATGGCCCTGATTGAAATATGCAGGCAACTAGACAAGTTGCACAGAACTTGCAGAGACAAGAAGATCTCTGGCTTGCACTTTCCCATCTCTCTGGGAAACTATACATGCAAAACAGCTCTGGATGCTCAGAACATAGAAAGAGCCCTGGTCCCTATCACTGTTCATTTCTTCAAGCCTAGAACCTGTTTTGACTTGAAGAAGTTCATTGAACAGAACCTCAAGATAATATATCATCATAGGGCAGATACAGAAGACTACTGGGCTGACTGTGCAGATGATTTTGAAGCCAGAAGAAGGCATTGTGGCAGGTTCTCCCTGCAATTGATCCAAGAACTCAGTCTGTACCAAGTTCCTGAAGGTCTCCAAGATGATAATTCTGAGCTATACTCTTATGAGTATGAAAATGTGATTAAGCACACTCCTCTGGAGGACCTGGATTGGAACAGAAAGAGAGAGATGATCTGGCTGAGATTCTTGCTCCAGTCTTGATCAGAACTAGGGTCTGGTTCAGTAAGAAGATCCGAGAATTCAAGAGGCACTCAGGAGAATCTAGCTCCAGGGATGATTCGACACCCATAAGAGAGACATCAGTTCCAGAGTCTGGAACACCAGTGAAAACCCCTTCTGCCTCAACAGCTCGGGGACATGTGGAATCTACTCCTTCTCCATCTACCCAGGTATACAAGAAGAAACTCAAAGAGGTAAAGAAGGAGCCTGCAGAGAATGATCCTCCAAGAAAACAGGCACAGTTGCCTATGGGGCCAGAGAACATCATTGTTCTCAGTGAAAGTGAAGAAAGTGAGATGCCAACTCCTGCAAGTGTTCCTGAAAATCCAGCAGATAAGGAGGTCCAGAGCACTGAACTTCCAGGTACTACTGATTCTTCTACCGCCATTACCTCCAGTGTTCTACCCACATCTCAGCTTGAGTCAACAGCTGCACAGACCTTGAGTGTCATGAGCTCCCTGTCTCTTGGTCCCCTTGCCTCTCCTGCAGATTCTTCTTCCTCTTTTGCTTAGGTGTAACCTCTGGTTGACAAAAGGAAGAGGAAATCCTCCTCTCAAAGCTTGGGACCGAATTTTGATGCTGTAGCAGCCTTGTTGGGCACCACTCCTTCTCGTGCCAAGAAAGCCAGAACTACTTCCAGGATTGTGTCAGATGCTCAAGGTCAGCAATTCCTGGAGATTGCTAAGCCCACAGTAGACGAATCGAAATCGGACTTGCTGACATCTGACTTGGAGCTTTCAAGGATCCCTATGGGAGAGTCTACTCCTGAAGGTGAGATTCATAACCTCCAGGAAACAGTCACAAGGGTTATTGGAAGGGTAGAGAAAGGGCAGCAGACGATTGAGCAGCTAGAAGAACAAGCCCAAGTTCTCACGAGTTTTATCAAGTCACTTTTGTCTAAGGACAAAGTTTTGGACCCTACCCCCTTGACTGCTCTACCACCTCCTGTAATTCTAAGCCAAGATGAAGTACAAAGTATTAAAGATATGCACAAGTATTCTGTCTATGGCAGAGCTATTGAAGCCATGGTGGATGACATGCTTGTTGCTGGGCTAAACTTCATCGATGAAGCTTTTAAGCTACATGGAAAGGTAGATAATTTGCAACAGAGGCTGTCCTCTACTATTGGGGTAATGGATAAAGAGCTTAAGCTCTGGAGTAGTTGCATCGTAGACCTTCGCCTCATGGGCCAGACAGATGAGAACATCTTACTGGCGAACAAGATTTTCGATGATGCTAAGGACAATCTGTCAAAATCTTGGGTCTACAGCGTGGAGTGGAAAATCAGAGTCCTGGAGGAAGCTGTAGGAGAAATGAAGAATAGCTGGCAGAAGGGAGAAGCTTTCAAGACACTGGCTGCTGCTGCGTTCAAGGATATGCATTGTCATCTTCAGGATGAAAACTCTGGCGTTCCCTTGTCCTTGCAAGAAATCAAAGCTCAGTTCAGAGCTTTTGTCAAAGATAATCTTTTCAAGGAAGACTCCATCTCTAAGGACAAGATAAAGGAAATTTTCTCTCTTCAGTCTGCCATTGAAGAAGCAAACAAAGACTATCATACTCACGTCGAGTTTGATAAAGAGATGGAGAAATGTCTGGGATTTTGGACTCAGTCTGCAACCAACACGTCAGTCCCTCGTGGCAGAGATATAGCTGAGTCATTGAAGAAGTTCAGGCAGCGGATTCTGAAGACAGTGGGTCCCTCCCAATAGCCGGCCACCTGTCTCCTTCTCCTTTCTTTCCTCTTCTTTCCTTTCTTTTCGTATTCTTTGTAATTAGTTAAGGTATTGCAATTGGCGGTACTTAACTATTCTTTGGTTAAAAGAAACGGTTACGAAGAGTAACTGACTTGTAATCTATATAATGGCCTTTCCACGCCATTTTCCAAGGAGGAAGAACTTGGATATTTGCTGAAAGTGTAAATAGATCTGAAAGAAATCAATACAAAAGGGCTTTCCGTTCTTTGTCTATCTGATTCTCGTTGTCTCTGTGTTTTCCTTTAATATTGTGAAGATCGTTTTGTTCCTAACTCGTTTAGTCTCTCTGATTGCATACTGTTCAGTTTTGCAAGTACAGTGATCTTGTACAACCAAGAAGGAACTTTGTGTCCTTGATTAACAAATCTGAAGAAGGTTATTTACGGAACTTTGTGTCTTTAAATTTAATCCCATTCAGCTAATGCAAATGATCTTGTCTTAAATCCTTTGAAGCTTCGCATACACGAAGAATTATTCTGCTATCTATAATTCTGAATGTTGCTATTCTGCTCATCTTCTTATTCCCCTTCCTCAGTCCTGGCGTAACTGATGATACTTGTGGAAAACACTTTCGTAATATCCAAGTTTGACCATAAAATAATGTTCTGTGTATTTGTAAATAAGTTCGTTTCAGAATAAGGGAACCTCTCCCATTAAAGAGGAGGGACTTTTTGTCCCCTGACTGTTGCTCTTCTAAAAAGTCCTATTTGACGACCAACAGTTTTTGGCGACTCCGCTGGGGAAAATCACATTCCAGTACTGCAATTTTTTCGATCATCCTTTGATCTGGTGACTCCGCGTTTCACTCGAGGGAGAAGGACCCTTGGTATTGAAGATTCTCAGTTTCAGCTTTTGGAGCAACAGGGTTTTCCTTTCCCTCCAAATAGAAGAACTCGTTCGACGAGCACTCCGCCTGTTCAAGATAGAAGTCCTACGGGTGGTATTCCTTCAGAGCCTGCTAGTCCCAATCTACGAGCTTTGATCCTTGCTGGTGTTAAAGTTCCCCTCCAAGCCGTATTTCCAAGAATGGCGGCACAATTGCCATGGGGTCAACGTGTCGGGCCCCTGGCTCTTGCGCAGCCTTTGCATGAGTTACCTAGAGGTAACCGAAAGAACTTCCCAAAATTTAAAGGAGATGGCAAAGTACACCCTGATGAACATATTGCAGCCTTCATAGTTGCATGTGGAGTTTTGGGGGTTGAGCACGAAGACGTCTCAGTAAGACTGTTCGTTGAGGCGTTACGAGGATAATCTTTCTTTTGGTTCTATCACCTTCCTAAATGGTGCCATCACCGACTGGACTACCATGAGAACTCAGTTCGAAAGCCATTTCAAGCCGGCAGAAGATGTGCATGCCCTGCTTGCCCAGATTTCTCAGATAAAGAAAGATCCATCAGAACCCATGAGAGAATTTGTGGCTCGGTTCAACAGATTGATCAACAAGATTCCTGTAAATACTCGACCGGTTGATCAAATTCAAAAATGTTTCTTTTTGAATGCCCAAACGCCTAAAGTCAGTTATGCCCTAAGAAGGGCTAATCTTGGAACGCTAATTCTGGATCAAGAACTGGCTGTTAGTGTCGAGGATGACCTGATCATGTCAGGGAAGTTGAGAAGAGATCCTCCTAAATCTAAATCTGCTGCTTCTTCCTCTTCCACCTCTGGACCCAATACTGATCCATTAGTCCAGAAACTTGCAAATGATCTAGTGGCTATAAAGAAACAATTAGCCCAGCATGCACCATATGCAGACGTTCCGAGAAGAAATTTTCAACCCAGAAACCGTTTGCCAGCTCCCCACACAAGACTGGCACTTGAAGGACCTCCTGTCAAAGTTCCGGTGAATGCAACTTGTGAGGTTGAAGAGCCAGAAGATGATAATGAAGCTTGTGAGGAGTTCCTGGAGGAATTCGATGATGAGGCAGAAGAACTCGAAGGATCTCGAGTCAATTTCTTTACCACTGAAGGCATTGATGATGGAGATAACTATGATGAAGTGGTAGCAGATATGAACAGTGAATCATTTGCTGTCATGACTCGAGAACAGACGAGGCAGAAGGAGAAAGTAACACAGCCCACGAAGAAATCTAAGGAGCAACCAGCAACTATTCCTGTAATTGCCAGAAGAGGATCTCCTATCCCTACCTCATCTGCACCCAAAGGTAAATCTTGTCGATCCTACTACCAAAGTTGCTTCTTCTTCTTTTTCTCCTAAGGTTGATAAGCCTAGAATTTCAAATGATGATGGCCCATCCACCTCTGGATCCTTTGACATTGTGGATCACCTAAAAAGGACCAAGGTTCAAATTTCAGAAGCTGAATACTACCAAACCCATCCCAAAGCTTTTGCCAAGATGATCCAATTTGTAAATTCCCATACCAAGACCACCTCTAAAGGCCTTTTGCCCACACCTCCTTCTGCACCACAACCTAGTCTGGTAGCAGCCGTCACCTCGCCTGGTGACAAAATCAAGCCCTTTTATGTAACGCTTCTTATAGCGGGCCATAGGCTCAGTAACTGTGTCATAGATTCCGGAGCCTCAGATAACGTAATGCCTGCTAAAGTAGCCCATGCTTTAGGCTTGACCCTTACTCGTACTTATGGATCTTGCTACTCCATGGAAAGTAAGGAAGTACCTTTGGTTGGAAGGATTAAAGATGCACAAGTGGCTTTTGCTGCTTTACCTGAAAAGAAAGTCTTGGCTACCATCCTAGTAGCAGACATTCCTCCTTCCTATGGAATGTTGCTAAGTAGGAACTTCTGTAAAGATGTGGGTGGGGAGATTCAAATGGATTGGTCACACGCCCTCATACCTGTCAATGGACAAATGAAGAAGTTACTCCCTGAGAAACAGTCTGAGTATATTGTGCAGAAAACAGATGATCCTAAGGCACAAATACTCTATGAAGACATAGGTCATGGTAATTACATGATTTTGTCCCCTGATGAAATCCAACCCTCCAAAGTATCACCCAAAGATCCCAATGGTGTTTGGATTTTGGAATTTGATGGAAGTTGTTCCTCGGCTGGTTCTGGAGCTGGTGTTCTGCTAATATCACCTGAAGGCGGCCTACACCCTTTTTCGTTCAAGTTGCAGTTCGAAAACACTAACAATACAGCAGAGTATGAGGCTCTCCTTCTTGGACTGCAAGTAGCCAAAGAACGAGGTGTAAAAAATCTTCTGGCTCGTGGTGATGCAGAGCTGATTGTGAAGCAAGTCAGAAACATTTTTCAGGTAAAAAATGGGAGGCTGAAGCATTACCGGAATCAGGTTTGGGATTCAATTGAATTCCTTGATGCCTTCTCTATTGAAGCAATACCCAGAGAAAAGAACAGCAGGGCTGATTCACTGGCTGTCTCAGGGTCATTATTGATTCCCCATCCTGAATTCTCTCAGGACAAGTTCACTATTGAAATGGTCCACCGGCCTAGTGTTCCTGACAATACTAATAACTGGCAAGTTTTCAACGATGACCAGCATCTGCTTTCCTTCCTGGAACTCAAGGGGAACTTCGAACAACTATATTTTGAGGGAAGTGACAACCTGCCTCGTGAGAGTGTGTCCTCTGACCAAGCTGTCACCCAAGGAGAAGAAACTGATCAGGAAGGGTGCATTAAGCTCAAAGGAAACAAGATTCCCAAAGGTTTGGTGAGTTTGGAGGAGTTGTTTGATAAACATGACAGATACGTGAGATCTAAAGCTTCTACTGGACCTCAGCAATCAGCTGAGTATGATAAAATTGATATTGGGAGTTCTGATGACCCAAAGCTGGTGAATATTGGGAAATGTTGCACATCAGATGAGAGGAGAAGAGCAATTGATCTTCTAAGGAAGTATAAGGATGTTCTTGCATATTCTTATGAAGATTTAAAAGCCTTCAAGCCAAAAGAAATGCAACACTCTATCCCTCTCAAACCAGGAATCAAGCCTTTCAAGCAGAAACAAAGGCAGTATAATCCAAAAATAGCCGACACCATCTTTCAGGAGATCCAGAAATTGTTGAAGGCTAAAATCATTTTTCCCATTCACCATTCGACATGGATTGCAAACATTGTGCCTGTCAGGAAGAAGAATGGTGAGATCCGCATCTGTGTTGATTTCAGAAACCTGAATCAGGCCTCTCTGAAAGATAACTACCCTCTGCCTATGATGGATCAGATTTTGCAAGCAGTAACAGGATCCGAGATGTTATCTATGCTTGATGGATTCTCGGGATACAATCAGGTAGAGGTTGATACTGTAGATCAACACAAGACAGCCTTCACCACTCCTTGGGGTACCTTTGCCTACAAGAGAATGCCTTTTGGGCTGATTAATGCTGGTGCCACTTTCCAGAGAGCTATGGATTTGGCTTTTGGAAGCTTGAAAGGAAAATGTATTGTCATATACCTTGATGACCTGACGGTGTTTTCAAAGTCAAGAGCGGATCACTTCGACCACTTGGAAACAGTCCTGCAGAGATGCCGAGAGCATGGGATTTCTTTAAATCCTAAAAAATCTGTCTTCTGTGTTACAGAAGGGAAGCTATTAGGGCACATTGTCTCCAAGGATGGCATCAAAATTGATCCTGAATGAGTTCAAGCCATCCAGCAAATTCCTCTCCCTACCAGTAAAAAAGGCGTGCATTCCTTTTTCGGTAAGATCAATTTCTTAAGAAGATTCATCCCTGATTTTGCTGAATTAACTTTGAACATCTCTCAGATGATGAAAGGGAAGCAAGCATTTGGTTGGTCTTCTGAAGGAAAGGAATCCTTTGAGGGTATCAAGAAAGCCATTGCTAAAACTCCAGTTTTGGCCTGCCCTGACTTCAGCAAAGATTTCATCATCTATTGCTATGCTACAGATAATACCCTGGCTGCTGTCTTAACCCAAGAAGACTCTGATGGACATGAGCTACCAATTGCCTTCATGAGCTATATCCTGAAGAATCATGAGCTGAAATACACCATGATGGAGAAGCATGCTTTTGCAGTAGTCAAAGCTGTCAAGCAGTTCCGTTTCTATATCCTCAACTCTCACTCTATGGTGCTGGTTCCAGATACGACTGTTAAGTCAATTCTTACACAGCAAGAATTTGGGTCCAAGAGAGGAAACTGGGTGGCTAAAGTCCAGGAGTATGACATTGATATCAAACCAACCAAGCTGGTTCGTGGAAAGGGTCTTTGTGAGCTCATCGCTGAAGGAGCCAAACATGAGTTGCTGGAGGAGAAAGCTGACATTCCTACTGTTCTATTCCTTAGTTCAGTCGATGAATGGTATTCCGACATTGCCCATTTTCTCACCTATGGGGAATGCCCCTCTCATTTAACTACCAAGGAAAAGAGGACTGTTAAATTGAGATCAGCGCAATATGTACTGTGGGAAAATGCCTTGTTCAAGCGTGGCTTAGATGGGAGATTTCTGAAATGTGTTGATAAGGAACAACAGAGAAAGTTGCTCTCAGCTTTTCATGATCAAGCATGTGGAGGACACTATTCATCAACAGTCACAGCTCACAAGATACTCCGGGGAGGATATTACTGGCCTTCCTTGTTCAGAGATGCATCCAAGTGGGTGGATAAATGCGAGGCCTGTCAGACTTTTGTGGGAAGACCCAAACTGGCCGCTTTGCCTCTCAAGCCAGTTGTGATTGAGGAACCATTTCAACAGTGGGGTCTGGACTTCATTGGTACACTGAATCCTGCCTCTAGTGCCGGCCACACGCATGTGCTAACTGCCACTGACTACTTCACCAAATGGGTGGAAGCTATTCCGGTCAAGAGCACTACTTCTGAAGTTGTATGCAACTTCCTCAAAGAGAACATCTTGGTAAGGTATGGTGTACCTAACAAGATTGTAACAGACAATGCTTCGAACTTCTCCTCAACTGAGATCATGGATTTCTGCTACGGGTATGGCATCTCTCTGGCTCATTCTTCAGATTATTATCCCCAGGGGAATGGACAAGCAGAATCCACCAACAAAAATCTGGTGACTATCATAAGGAAGTTGGTCAATGAGTCTCAGTGAAGGCATAAGAAGCTTTATGATGCTCTTTGGGCAGACAGGATCACACCTAAAAGAGCCATTGGAATGTCCCCCTTTCAAGTAGTGTATGGAGTAGAGGCTCAATTGCCAGTGACAGTGGAACTGCCAGCCTTGCACCTGATGAAGGCCATTGAAGACACTAGTTTCAGTGATGCTCTGGACAAAAGAATCATGTACCTGCACAAACCGAGCGAGGATAGATTGGAGGTTCTTTGTGCAGGATATCTGCTCACCAGGCGAAGAAGTGAAGGTTACATTTGATAAGAAAGCTAGGTCCAGAGAGTTCCAAGTTGGTGATACCGTGCTGTTATGGGACAAAAGACATGAACCTCGTGGCAGCCATGGAAAATTTGATTCTCTGTGGCTTGGACCTTTCAAGATAAGACACTTTCTGGTAAGGACTCTTTCTATCTTGATTACATGGATGGTTCTCCCCTCCCACTTCCTTATAGTGGGCAGTATTTGAAGTTGTTCAAGTCCTAGGTGACTAGGGAGTCCCTTTGTATATTATGTACAGTGTTTTTTGCTTTTTCTGCTTTTGGTGTGTTTCCCTTCTGTTGTGTGTGTTGCCCTCTGTATTGGTTTGTTTTTGACTCCTTTTCCCAATGGATAAGGCACTGGTCTGCTTCACCGAGTTCTCTAAGCTCTTGCCTTGTCTCATTCTATGAATTTACACCAAGTCATCCCCAGAAGGAGCCAGCTGTTGTCCACTCAAAATTTCCCGCTCTGATAAGAGTAAAATTTTCAAAATTTTGAGTTGAAGAGTTCTTCTCTGAAGTGCCTAAGTCGTGAAGTTGAAAAAATTGTGTTTTGGGTCTTTTTGTGTGATTTTCGGGCCTGTCGGAACTTTTTGTCCCATCTGTCCCAAGTACAAAAATGCACTCTGTTCCCCGATCGGCCGAAATCCCCGAAGCTGTCCCATTTTCGGGCCCGTCGGAAAATTTTGTCCCAAGTGTCCCAAAACTTATTTTGCGTGTTGTTCCAATTTCGGCCGAATCATCCTTCCCGCGTACTTCACACTTTCCTGTCCCAAATGTCCCAAAGTTAAAAAGTGCGAGCTTTCCCATTTTCGGCCGATTTGCCCGAACCGCGTCCTTCGGAACTTTTCGTCCCAACTGCCCCATTTGAAAAAGTGCGAGCTTTCCTAATTTCGGCCGAGCCGGTCAAGTCGCGTGCCAGAAACTTTTTCCCGAATGTCCCAAGTCCAAATGGGCCCGCGGTTCCAATTTCGGCCGAAACACCCGAATCGCGTACTTCGCACATTTTCATCCCATTTGTCCCAAATGCATTTGTGCGTCCTCTCCCTGTTTCGCCCGAACCGGCCGAGCCGCGTGTTTCGCGCATTCGCGTCTCACATGTCCCAAGCGTACCTAGTATCATTCGCACTTAGTTTTTCCCCGCTCGCTCCAAGTATGATATTTTTCAAATTGGTGGTTGTGTATTCAATGCGCATTAAATTCATTCCGCTCCTCAAATGGCTATATAACCAAGCATACCACCTTCACATTTTCGCATTGCTTCCTTGCAGTCGTTTGCTCAAACCCTTGCAATCTAGTTCCCTGCGCAAATATCCCTTCCCTTTGCAAATTCCTTCCAGAGTCTAGGTCGCAGCTCCGAATCTATCAATATGAAGATCAAGTTTCAAGGGCAGGAGCAAATTTCTCCACTCGAGTCTGCCGTTAGCAATATCGGAGACAGTGAAGCTCGTCATCTCGACTTCGGTGATTTTTGGTCAAGAATGACAGATGCAAACCCTACGCCAATGGCACAGATGATTAACGATAGCGGTTTAGCTTTGTCGGAGGATTCCCTATCTCAGTGCAGTGTGCTGATACTGTACTTTCATGCGGAGCTCACTTCGACCCCGCTACGAGCGAATTGACAAACGTACACGGGGAGCTCATTGCCAAGGCGAGGCTGCCGCCATTGGAGCTGCTCTGAGGATTCCGGAGATGGACAATGCTATAGTCGTCTCTCGAGATCAAGCACAGGCCATGTTCGACCAAGACAGTGATAAATATAAAGCTCGAGTGGCGAAGTCTTGGTTGAAGAACCCTAAGAAAGGTCCTTCTCGTCTGACCAAAACCCTTTTCCGGGCAGATTTCAATGAAGAACTGTCAGACTTCATAATCTGCTGGCTCGAGTTATGGGTTTGCCCTCCACCAATGAATTTCATTTCTGGATGTGCCCGCTCATCAGCATGGTGTGCGAGGGAACACAAAGTATTAACTGGGCAGAGATCATCAGTATGAATTTGGCTGAGCAGCTATCCAACGTCCAACAAACAAAGAAGTTCTACATGACTTCATATCTGATGTATACCCTAGCAGCATCCAGGCAGTGGTTTGGTTTCTCCTATGTAGATGCACACAAAGATGATCCAGTGTATGCCTCACCCCATGATTCACCCTAGAGACCAGAAATCGGAATTTCGGAAGGGTCAATGATGCTTTCACCATGTACGTGGTCGATTGCTCGAAGGTGATCTTTGCAAGAAGGTTTTCAGATGAAGCCATGAACACGATATCACGGTATGGGGCCTATTTCATTCAATTCGGGAAATTCTCCTATATCAGTGGGTGTTGTATGAGAGCACCCCTCTGCGGCTCCCATGTTCTGCACCAACAAAATGGCCACTGATTGAAATATGCGAAGCAACTAGACAAGTTGCACGAGAACTTGCGAGAGACAAGAAGATCTCTGGCTTGCACTTTCCCATCTCTCTGGGAAACTATACATGCAAAACAGCTCTGGATGCTCAGAACATAGAAAGAGCCCTGGTCCCTATCACTGTTCATTTCTTCAAGCCTAGAACCTGTTTTGACTTGAAGAAGTTCATTGAACAGAACCTCAAGATAATATATCATCATAGGGCAGATACAGAAGACTACTGGGCTGACTGTGTAGATGATTTTGAAGCCAGAAGAAGGCATTGTGGCAGGTTCTCCCTGCAATTGATCCAAGAACTCAGTCTGTACCAAGTTCCTGAAGGTCTCCAAGATGATAATTCTGAGCTATACTCTTATGAGTATGAAAATGTGATTAAGCACACTCCTCTGGAGGACCTGGATTGGAACAGGAAAGAGAGAGATGATCTGGCTGAGATTCTTGCTCCAGTCTTGATCAGAACTAGGGTCTGGTTCAGTAAGAAGATCCGAGAATTCAAGAGGCACTCAGGAGAATCTAGCTCCAGGGATGATTCGACACCCATAAGAGAGACATCAGTTCCAGAGTCTGGAACACCAGTGAAAACCCCTTCTGCCTCAACAGCTCGGGGACATGTGGAATCTACTCCTTCTCCATCTACCCAGGTATACAAGAAGAAACTCAAAGAGGTAAAGAAGGAGCCTGCAGAGAATGATCCTCCAAGAAAACAGGCACAGTTGCCTATGGGGCCAGAGAACATCATTGTTCTCAGTGAAAGTGAAGAAAGTGAGATGCCAACTCCTGCAGGTGTTCCTGAAAATCCAGCAGATAAGGAGGTCCAGAGCACTGAACTTCCAGGTACTACTGATTCTTCTACCGCCATCACCTCCAGTGTTCTACCCACATCTCAACTTGAGTCAACAGCTGCACAGACCTTAAGTGTCATGAGCTCCCTGTCTCTTGGTCCCCTTGCCTCTCCTGCAGATTCTTCTTCCTCTTTTGCTTGGGTGCAACCTCTGGTTGACAAAAGGAAGAGGAAATCCTCCTCTCAAAGCTTGGGACCGAATTTTGATGCTGTAGCAGCCTTGTTGGGCACCACTCCTTCTCGTGCCAAGAAAGCCAGAACTACTTCCAGGATTGTGTCAGATGCTCAAGGTCAGCAATTCCTGGAGATTGCTAAGCCCACAGTAGACAAATCAGAATCAGACTTGCTGACATCTGACTTGGAGCTTTCAAGGATCCCTATGGGAGAGTCTACTCCTGAAGGTGAGATTCATAACCTCCAGGAAACAGTCACAAGGGTTATTGGAAGGGTAGAGAAAGGGCAGCAGACGATTGAGCAGCTAGAAGAACAAGCCCAAGTTCTCACGAGTTTTATCAAGTCACTTTTGTCTAAGGACAAAGTTTTGGACCCTACCCCCTTGACTGCTCTACCACCTCCTGTAATTCTAAGCCAAGATGAAGTACAAAGTATTAAAGATATGCACAAGTATTACATGTCATGGCGAGCTATTGAAGCCATGGTAGATGACATGCTTGTTGCTGGGCTAAACTTCATCGATGAAGCTTTTAAGCTACATGGAAAGGTAGATAATTTGCAACAGAAGCTGTCCTCTACTATTGGGGTAATGGATAAAGAGCTTAAGCTCTGGAGTAGTTGCATTGTAGACCTTCGCCTCATGGGCCAGACAGATGAGAACATCTTACTGGCGAACAAGATTTTCGATGATGCTAAGGACAATCTGTCAAAATCTTGGGTCTACAGCGTGGAGTGGAAAATCAAAGTCCTGGAGGAAGCTGTAGGAGAAATGAAGAATAGCTGGCAGAAGGGAGAAGCTTTCAAGACACTGGCTGCTGCTGCGTTCAAGGATATGCATTGTCATCTTCAGGACGAAAACTTTGGCGTTCCCTTGTCCTTGCAAGAAATCAAAGCTCAGTTCAGAGCTTTTGTCAAAGATAATCTTTTCAAGGAAGACTCCATCTCTAAGGACAAGATAAAGGAAATTTGCTCTCTTCAGTCTGCCATTGAAGAAGCAAACAAAGACTATCATACTCACGTCGAGTTTGATAAAGAGATGGAGAAATGTCTGGGATTTTGGACTCAGTCTGCAACCAACACGTCAGTCCCTCGTGGCAGAGATATAGCTGAGTCATTGAAGAAGTTCAGGCAGCGGATTCTGAAGACAGTGGGTCCCTCCCAATAGCCGGCCACCTGTCTCCTTCTCCTTTCTTTCCTCTTCTTTCCTTTCTTTTCGTATTCTTTGTAATTAGTTAAGGTATTGCAATTGGCGGTACTTAACTATTCTTTGGTTAAAAGAAACGGTTACGAAGAGTAACTGACTTGTAATCTATATAATGGCCTTTCCACGCCATTTTCCAAGGAGGAAGAACTTGGATATTTGCTGAAAGTGTAAATAGATCTGAAAGAAATCAATACAAAAGGGCTTTCCGTTCTTTGTCTATCTGATTCTCGTTGTCTGTGTTTTCCTTTAATATTGTGAAGATCGTTTTGTTCCTAACTCGTTTAGTCTCTCTCGATTGCATGTTGTTCGGTTTTGCAAATCTGAGTGATCTTGTACAACCAAGAAGGAACTTTGTGTCCTTGATTAACAAATCTGAAGAAGGTTATTTACGGAACTTTGTGTCTTTAAATTTAATCCCATTCAGCTAATGCAAATGATCTTGTCTTAAATCCTTTGAAGCTTCGCATACACGAAGAATTATTCTGCTATCTATAATTCTGAATGTTGCTATTCTGCTCATCTTCTTATTCCCCTTCCTCAGTCCTGGCGTAACTGATGATACTTGTGGAAAACACTTTCGTAATATCCAAGTTTGACCATAAAATAATGTTCTGTGTATTTGTAAATAAGTTCGTTTCAGAATAAGGGAACCTCTCCCATTAAAGAGGAGGGACTTTTTGTCCCCTGACTGTTGCTCTTCTAAAAAGTCCTATTTGACGACCAACAAAACTTAAAATGAAAAACTTTGAAACTAAGTTAAAAACACTTTAAAAATTAATGCAATGGGGTATGGTCCCACCAGGACATGCCAAATGATGACACCTAAACTCTACAAAGAAAATTGCATGACTAAACAAGGGAAGCTAACACCATTTCCATCCATCTAGCCAAGTGTTCTAAGTCTAGGAATGTAACATTAAGATAGAAGCTTAAAAGAATGCTTAACTAGTATGAAAACAATACAAAATCTAACTAAACATGCCTAGTAATATGCTTGAATTACCTAGCATGTGCCTAAATAGACCTAAGAGGGCAATCGAATGGTTATGGCTGCTACTCCAAACAAGGTGAAATGGCCTCTCCCAATGACTACTTGGTCATTTTGGGTATTCATATACTAACCCCATTGAAGGCTTTAAGCAAGGATTGAACTTGGCTACATATCATGTTTATTATATGAGATGCAAATCAAAGCATGGTGTGTAATATAAAGGAATGAGGTGCACCCTTTTTATAGTTTTCCTTTTGGGAGAAACTTGTATTTTGGTGCATGTGGGACTAAAAGCCATAAATTAGATTAAAATTTTCTAATCATGATTAGGTCTTATTAATTAAAATTAGTGAATTACCAAGTGATTAAGAGGTGTGGAGCATTAATCAACCACTTAGGGTCAACTAGGAGGCTAGGATAAGCTTTTAAAGCTTCTTTGAGACGTTGTGGAGGTGAATGGGGTGATTTTGAGTGGTTGGAAGAGGGGTTTGAGTCAATACTAGGGTATATTGACCAGGCCAAGGGAAAATAGGCTTGATTAGCTAATAAACGTAAATTGTCTATTTTGAAGAGGACTTTGAATTACTGATCACACCGTAAAGTGGCATCCTGAATACGAAAGGGATTACACAATAAAAAAGTGTTTTTAATTGGCTAAAGTGGTAAGAAACATTAGTTAATTAGTGAAAACCACTAATTATAATGGATTTGGCAAGAATGAGAGTGATTTACGTGTGTTTTGGCAATAAGATTACAAAAATAGAATTTAGGTGTCTACACTCATGTTTGTGAATTCCTCAACATGTGCCCTTGTACCAACATCCTTAGATGCACAAGGTCCAATAATCACCTTTTCATCATCAAATTATGATTTTCAGATCAACATCATTTTATGAAAAACAAATTAACACGTAAAGTATTTACTAATTTATTAAAAAAATTATACCTAAGGGGTTTTCACACTCACAAAAAAACATGATGAAGTGTAATGTGATACAAGATGTGTTGTTTGGCCTAGAATTTATATAAAAATTATATATTACTTATTAATTTTCATTTATATTGTTAATTACAAAATGTAGTGCAAAAATATATATACTAAATTTCATTTAACTTTGTGTAAAATTACCTGTTGGTCGGTACGAAAGGTCATTTCCACTAGATCGTTTATGATGATGATATCATCTAACACAATCATGATGTGTCTCCTTCATTGAGCACTCTTCTCATCCTCTGGAGCTTCCTAATTAGGTTATGGAACAACCTCATCAACCACATAGGTGGCTAGACACCCACAAACATGATAAATTATGGTATATGATGCATAATTCCTCAAAGACCCAAACTCATTAGTATTGAAGAGATGGCCTCTATGTTGAACCAAATAATGTGTCAAAGAACTAATAAACTGGAGTGTCTCAACCTCCACAATATCCTTCAAAACTAAAGGGACTAAAACATGTTGAATATATGGGTGAGAAAGGGATCTAATTGGTTAGTTATGTAAACATTATACCCAAAATCCATCTTGTTTAGATCCTTTTCCTTTTCCCTCAAACTCTTGAATATCAAAATAGTTTGGTATTTCGTTAAGGATGAACTCACAATAGAGTTTTCTCATGAAATATTGAGGTACCTAAAAATTGTTTCAAGGTGTTTGGTCGAACACCATCCACCATCTATCCCAAAAACTATTTTTGATCTTCTCATGGTTACACCAATGGATTGGGAATCTTCTGCAGCTTAATAGTAAGTGTGCATTATTTTTGGGGCGGTGAACAAAGCACACAACTTATCTTTAGTGATATTATCTTCTTCTTCACATTGTAAGATAATTTTTCTGTGTTAAAATTGTGATGTGTGGTTTTATGATCCTCCTACATGTTTATTTGACCCATCACATTATAAATATTAGATATTAATGACTCTAATGATAACATAAGATTTTAGTGATGGGTACTCGTGGCATTGGGGTTTCTTAGGGTTTCTATTAAACCTTGAATTTGAGATTTGTTATTTTTAATCTCCCTAAAATGTTTTCTTTGGTATTAGGAGGATGTATAGGATTTTAAGGAGGTGTTTGAGGTTGATTTTTGTTCACATTGATCTCTAGGTGAAGGAGGGTTTTAGGTGAAGAGTTTTGATCCACTTTGAAATAAAAAAATTAAATGAGTTAGGTACAATGTAAGAAAAAAAAAAATTGATGGTTAAAACTACCTAAACTTGGTCAAACTTGACCTCTTGGACTCTTTGCCATCATTGATTCATTTTGCATGCAAGGATTTAGCTCCACAAAACCCGCTCACAATTTTTGCTCATACACATTTTTTATCCAAAATAAATGAGAAAGGCTCGGTATTAGTCGAGCATTTTATAGTTTTTATACTCAAAACATGATTATGTTATAATATGATCATTTTATAACACAATAATTATAACATGATCTATTCATAACACAAGCGCGTTATGGGAAAAATGGCCCAAAAGCTGATTTTTGGCCAATTTTTGGTCATCCATTTCCATGCACATTCCCATATAGCCATAATCATGGGATTCATCATCAAGATCTATATACTCAGGAATATATGAATCGCCTAGAATAAGATTTGGATGAGTAAGTCTTCACGAGTCCAAAAATATTAGTCATTGGCATCATCACCATCATATTGCTATAGTGTTTGACATTCTATGAAAAAGGATCCTTTATCATAGTATTCACTTGATAGATTTTGAGCATACCCTTAGAGGTTCACTATTAAATTTTAACACATTTGGATGACTTATTTTATGTATATCGGATGACAATTAGCATGGTATTTCTTTAGGTGCCACCTTAACTTAGACTTGTTATGATATGGCAAGAGTATCTCTATGCATATTAGTCACTCAGTCATCATGCATGAATTTTAAACACCAATGTAGGGTAGATTATATCTCTTTCATTTAATTAGTCTAAGTTCTTCAAAGCAATGCAACATAAGATCAATTGTCAAGCATAATGTGAAACACTAAACTAAGATGGACTTCGGACCCACAATGAAAATTAGGTATATACAACCAATGAGTTTTCTAAAAATTATGTCATATCCCATTATAATGGTAGTGTTGCCTCTAAGTCATTATTATGGTATCCAATTCTATCAATAATTTTTTTGTGCATAGGCTAATACGAACCACTTTTTATCATGAATCCAAGTGTTATTTGCGTGCATATAAGAGATCATATAAAATATGGTCTATTATAAAACTCATAATTTGTACTTTCACTTTCATAAAACACAATGGGATGAGGTTCTATATTCATTCATGCAAGTGTGACCACACAAATAAATGCATCAATTGGATGAGAACTATACTAAGGTTTTGATCCCCATTATTTATCATATGGACATTCCATTGATCTTGAAATTGGTTATCTTGGTTCTAAAGAGGATTTATAAATATTTTCAAATGTTGGGTTGACTTATCCAAGTAGTTATTCAATACATTATTGATACTTTCAATTTGAATGTGATTAATTTTGATGAGATCTTAGATCTCATATTTTAACATATGCATATGTTAGAAGAATGTTTATAAACTTTATGCTAAACACAATATGGATTGACATTGTAGCTCTTAGAAAAGGGTATAACGTATTCTACTTTCCTTCAAGCAATTTTGTAGCACTTTCTATGGACTCTCACTTAACCATGTAAATTATCTACACTCTCTTTTTGTTGTAAGACTAACTTTCTACCTAGGTTTTACACTATGTTTATCATACTTTTACACTAGGTTTAGGTTAGAAAATATCATCACTAATTTTAGCATTGAATTTTTCCTTTGATTTAATTTTTTATCCACCATATGTAGTGGAATTAACTTCATATTTGATCATGTTGGCCTCTAAAAGAATTATCTTCACATTTTTAACCGGATGAAAAGATCATCAAATGATTGGTAAGTGTTGAATACTACTTTGGCCTTTATGGGTACAAACAATCTTTGAGAAAATAGGATGAAAAGTCTTATGTTCAAGTATCTTGTGGTTCATTTTCGTGGCCAACATATCAAATTCAAATATGTTTTCACTTAGATTTTTCATTAATAAATTTTATTAATCGAGAAATCTATGTAAAGGTGACCTTCATGCAAATATTAATCATGTTGCAATAAAATCGTCAAACAATGTGGTAAATGCATGTATATATCCACTTGGGTAAGGATATAATCAATTAAGAGAATATTCCTTTAGGCTACTAGGAAATAACTTGGTCAATATCGATCATGTGTAAAGTTAAACAAGAAGAATAAAATGAATTAAGATCTTTGAGATGGATCTCCTTTCCCATTGTATATTTAAAATTTTGGAACAATGAAACCGATTAGGAAGTGATAAATAATCACATCCTAAGATGAGGGGTTAAGTAATTATTCATTGGAATTGACCTTATTCTATGGAATTTGAAAACCTTAAGATAATTCCTTAATCTAATTTTGCAATTTGAGCACAAATTTTTATTAGGATGATAATTTTAAAAGGAAAAAAAAGAAGTAATAGTTGGAATCAAGACTTTAGGTAAAGATAAAAACTCTAAAACATCAATAACAAAAGAAGGGATATGAGAAATAAGTAAAGTAGTTGGAAAATATTGAGAAGCAACATGAGAATATACTTTAGGAATTGAATAATCAAGAGATACTTTAACATTAGGAGAAGATTTGAGAGTAATTATGTTAAAAGGAATTGGAGATATGGCCACATGATAAGGTAAAGGAGGTGTCTCTATAGGATTTTTATCATTACTAACATTTCAATTTCCAATGATTAACTTATAGTTATTATCTTGAATGACAGTTCCATTAGTAGTTTATTGACCTTGATTTTTTAGATTGAACTTGATATCATGCTCAACATGTCATTTATTACACTAGGATTCTTTAATATATGTTTTATAATATAGAGTGATTCTTGGATTCTATCTTGATCATCAAAACAAACCTCTATCAAACCTCTTCCCATTTACTACATTGATCTTAAATCAAAACATGGGTACCATAAAAATCATTATCATCCATAGGAATCTCAAGAATGGTTGAGTACGATTTCGGGGTTAACATCATCCTTATTAAGAGTAACCATTTTATTTTTATGCAAACTAGAATATAAATCAAGGGAATTTCTACAAAATTAGTCATATTAGGAGTCTTGGATCTAATCAATTTGGATAGTATACAAAATATGGCACGTAAAGAAACAATACATAATCAATATCACACATAATGCATAATCAATATCACACACAAGAGTTGAGCTCAAAAATTGAAGTAATAAAAAAATCCTAGGGAGATCGATTAAATGAGCATTAGGAAGAATAAACCCTCTATGTTATAAGTAATGCGTGTTTATCAACATATAAAACCTTGGATTTTATACAAATTTAAATTTCACCAAAACATATACATGGAAAGTGGTTTTTCCCTAATAATACACTACTCTAACTACATCTAGTTATAATTAGACCTGATCTAGGTATAAAATGTTAGGAATATTATAGTGCTTCACATATTTATGTGTGTGAATAATAATTACGTGTGTAATTATTATTGTTGAGAGATTATTGTTAGAGATGTTATAATATATTGTTTCAACAATATATTATTATATTTATTGTTATGTGTGGGTTACGTGAGTTATTCTCACCCCACATAATTAGGCTTGGTTGAGATTTTGTAGTTGAGTTAGTTTCCTATATTCTAGGGAAACTCCAGCCTATATATTAGGCTATTGTATTGTGTGAAACATATAGAGAATATATTATTATTTTGCTGTGTAAATCTGCTTGTTCTCCAAGATTTGGTATCAGAGCGTGATTAGTTCATATGAGTCTTTTGGTAGTTTTTAATATTCTCTTTAAATGAATTTAAGGAGCAGATTAAGGTATTCTCTATTATGCAAGATAAAGTTGACTTGGGTGTCAAGATCATGGTTTATGTGACTATGCAGATCTTTGTGCGTGTATAATATCTGATAAGCCTATCTTCTTCGAATTCCTCCAACGTGGATCTGATGAACTACTGTGATCTATAACTTGCGGCTTGATCAATTTTAGAGTGCAGATCATTTCTCTATTTTTGGCACGCGGCTGGTCATTTAATGCAAATAAATCTCTGTGAATCCATACATTGGAATGAGTGGATCAGAAAATTATTGCAATCAAATCTGCCTAAGGATGTGTCACTATAAATAAGGGAACAATTTCTTGACAGTTGGATGCATTTCACTCACATTTGTATCGGGTTCGGCTATGAATTATTGAGGTAAATGATTTAAATATATATGTGTTCCAACATCGGTGGATATACGTCTTCTGCAAATCAAATCTTGTGAAGCATCGCTACCTAATTGGATCTCATCCGGTCATCTTTGTGCATTGTGTCGACTCCCCTAAACATGGTCAATTATGTACATATTTTACCTTGGAAACCTATGAGCCTGATTCTTGCATGTCCTCGACTTCATTGAGTATCGTGGTTTGCTAGTATGATTTGTAGTGGTAGGTATAAAGTTATGATTGGCGAATGCATTCGATGTGAGTACGGTTATGGCTTCAAACCTTGCATCATGGCCAACCAGAGCATGTATTGAACACAGCATTATACATCGACCTTTGAATGTCAGTGCTCATTGACGATAAAAAGATGTTGATTCCCTCAACATAAGCTCATTGCCAAATATTAAAAAGGTTTGAAAGTTGTTCTATATTCGTATAATTTAAAAGAGAAGTTTTATTGTGTCATATTGGTTTAGTAGTCTTATGAATTTTAATTCTAAAGGTATTTTTTGTTCGTTGTTTAGTTTAAGTCTTTTAGTTTTGAGTGAGTCATAGTCTTAAAAGTAATACATATCAAAATTCAAGAGTTTTAGTATAACCCACTTGGTTTTGTCAATAACATAGTCATCTAGAGTCTTGTTGTCCATTTAAAAATAATAATAAAAATAAAATAAAAATTGTCCTTTTTGATTTTAAGTCATTTGTAAAATATTTATCAAGTGTCAAAAACATTATAGTATTGTCTATTAGAATTATTAGTACAATCTCAAGTTAAGTACAATAGTGTCAAAAGGTCAAGTCAAATCGGTCATAGTGTCAATGTTGAAATAAAGTGTATTGTCGGTCAATGCCATTGTAAAAAAGTGTCGTTGTCAAGAGTCGGAAATTGTAAAAATAAAAATAAAAAAATTTCCTCACGGACGCATTTTCGGTGTTACCCGACGTCCGGAAAAAATAAAGTGTTTCACATTGCGGGAGGGAAGAAAAGAATAAACAATGTGGAACAGTTGAGCTTCATATCCAAATCCAGCTGAGCTAGCAGCATGAAACCGGAGGCAGGAGGCATCGGAGGTTGGAGGTCATTCAGCGACCTCTTGTCGATTGCTAAGCAACGACGAGGCCGCATATCAGCTTTGGTGACAGTGTGTGTGTGCAGTTTGATTTTAGTGCTTCCAGTGTGGTGTGCCTCAGTTTGCAGTAATCTTGTTTTCAATAAGTGGAAATTTCACATTGAGGGGGGGAACATCATTCCAATGTTCCATTTCCAGTATGTCAGCAGAATTTCCTATGTTATTCCCTACAGTGAAATGTGATGAGGGCCGATGATAGTACTTGGCACATCATGATGTGGTTGTAGGTAAACCACTTGAAAACCTTCATTTGTGGTTTGTGGTAAACCAATAGCAAAACCACCATTCTTGGTTGTTGGTAATCCATTTGCAAAACCATCACTTTGTGGTTTGTGGTAAACCAATTGCAAAACCACCATTCTCGGTTTGTGGTCAACCATTTGCAAAACCATCCATGAGGTTTGTGATCATCCTGTGAAAATCACCAGATCATGAGCAGGTGCAAGTACAAAGGTCAGTTTTCCCCATGTTCGCACTAAGGGGGGGAATGTTAGGAATATTATAGTGCTTCACATATTTATGTGTGTGAATAATAATTACGTGTGTAATTATTATTGTTGAGAGATTATTGTTAGAGATGTTATAATATATTGTTTCAACAATATATTATTATATTTATTGTTATGTGTGGGTTACGTGAGTTATTCTCACCCCACATAATTAGGCTTGGTTGAGATTTTGTAGTTGAGTTAGTTTCCTATATTCTAGGGAAACTCCAACCTATATATTAGGCTATTGTATTGTGTGAAAGATATAGAGAATATATTATTATTTTGCTGTGTAAATCTGCTTGTTCTCCAAGATAAAAACATTGAATCAAACCTAATTGCGAAACATAGATTGATCTTGAGTAGTGAGTAATCTATAAAATACATGGAATACTTAAAGTGCTTGAAAATATTAGCGATTTGGGGTTCCATAGGACAATAAGTGAATTTTTGTAAATATTGGGACAACCATCAACAACATACACCAAAATGTGGGTCCACACAACAAGGAAAACTAGACCCAAAAAGAGAGAACTACACAAAAAAGCTAACCAAAATCATAAAAGTACATATTTGGTTCTACAAGATCCATATAGTATGGAAATTTTCCTCTACTCCAAGTGGTAATTAGTTATGGTGAATGTGATGTCATATTTATAAGCTCTGCAAACCTATGTTTTAAAACCTTTATTTCATAGAAGATCACTTGTAAATTTTGCTCCTTAATACAAGCCCTAATAAGGCATCAACACATTACAAAACAATAAAAATGAAGTTTAGATTTGAGGGTATGTCTTAATCAAACCCCTTTGAGAAAAACTCTCAAAATTAGTGTTGGTGGCAAGACAACATGGGATTATATGTATGCATGTGCCCCGAACCCTATCTTTTCAAATGGATACAAAACAACTCATAAACACTAGAATACTCTCTAAATTCTTGCATTTTCTTTTGGTCTAGGGACGCTCTTAAAAATAATAAATTTTTCTCTTACTAGTTTGATCTCACTCTCACATTTATTTCTCTTTATATTGAATTATTAAGCCATGCGATTTTCTTAAGTGTAATAATGCAACAATATATTTATAGAGGTTTCAAATTCAATTTAGGAATATATATGCACACAAACCAACACACAAAAGCATGAAAGTTGACAAAGTCACAAAAGGAACTTAAAACCTAGAAAAACCACAAATGAGGGATAGAATGTCCCACTAAAACATGAACTAGAATTGTACATTTTGGAAAAAATAATACCTATAACAATAGGACAATTTGGGAAGAGAAAGAAAAACCAAAGAATAATAAGATAGAAAATCATACAAGGAAAAAGCAAAGCTGAACAATGAGTGATGAAGAGTCAATAAGAGGAAGACAAAATCAAGATGGAAAATACAAGGAAAACATTTGAATGACACAAATAACAAGTGTCAATAAGAGCCTAACTTGGATTGGAATAATCAATAAACACATGAATACACTAGTACCATAACAATTAACTAGTCTCATACAAAATTAGGCATCTACACTTACAATAAAATGTACATGTATATAGATTGATAGGATATTTTTAAAAGTAAATATAATTTATAAGTTTTGCCATGAATTTTGAAATACTTATTGAAATACACATATCAATTTTGGTCTATTGAAAGTTGAGAATTTTTAATCTCTATATTTTATTAAAAATTATGTGTATATAATCCAAACTTTAGAGAACAATGGAAGGGGCCTTGGGTGAGTTGGTAACCCAACTTATATGCGAGTGTTCAATAGTCCCATGCCAAAGTTTAAACCCTACCAAAATCATTAGAAGTGAGTGTCATAAAGAAATTATTAATTGTCAAAAACTTGTATATGTAACATTGTGATTCACTCTACTTACTTTTTTTTTATAGTTAGCTTGTACTTTTATATTTACATATAAATATGGAAAATATTTTCAATTAAAAAAACAAAAAAAAAGAATACATATTCACCGTTACATATTAAACTATATACTCACTTTTTATGATTAATTTGTACTTTTTGTTTATATATAACTATGGAAATATTTTCAATTACACACTACACACACATATATAAGTATATATACATGTACATACATATATATGTGTATGCACATGTGCGCACACACACACATATTTACATACATATACATATACATCTATACACACACAATCCCATATATATATATATATATATATATATATATATATAATTTTTCCTCATCTCATATTAAACTACGTATCTCAATTACCTTTGTTTAAAGTGGTTTTTAGTCCAAATGGTTAGAGAGGTTAATGAATACAAATTTTCGCGGGATGTTCTTATTTCTAAGCATTCTTTCCATTTGTTTTAGGCTCTACTATAAAACAACTAAAGTGATTTGAGAGTATGTATCTAATCTAAACTTATACATCAAGTTTCTTATCTGTGTGTATTCTAATTGCAACAACATGATCTGTAATATAATATGCATATGTATTCATCATTCAATGGAGAATTCTAATAGGAGTTAAAAGTATGTTTCAGGGCTTATGTGGGGTGATTTATTATTATTGTGCCACTGAACAAAAGTATATATTTATTGGAATGTATCATTATATTAATCAAGAATCAATATGATATAGTTACAATAAAAGGTGGTTGGAAAGAGTCACAAATCAATCTCTATATAGGTCAAAGAATACAACCTAAGCACAATTAAAAATGCCACAAAGGAAACCACAAAACCAAAATTACATAAAAGTGACTGAAATCGGAAATCCAAGCATAAACATGAGAAACATTATGGGAGGTTGTGGATCATATTTGGGAGTGAGATACCCCAAACCAATATGATTTTCTATTAGAGGATCTAAGGTATTTCACCCATCCAAGATCTGTGAATTGTCTTGCATATCTAGTGACACCATAATCCTCCAATCATGTGTTTGAGATCCCATAAGAGTAGCATTACCTTGCACTTTGGAGGGGGATAACGAGGTGGACTAGTAGTAGGCGAGCCAAAAAAACTTCCCATGTGGTGTTAGCATATTTCAAGGACCTTGAAAAGGTGGTGGTGGGGTAGAGAAACAACAACAAATAAGGGATGAGAAAAACTATGTGAATGGCTCCACCTTCACTAGGTGGTGGGCCGTAGAGAGTCTGGAAATGTAAGATCAAGTATAACTTGAATCATGGTGTGAGGAGTGCTCCTCGGTGATTAAGGAACTCCTGTAAATGTTGAAACTTGAGAGCCACATTCCGGGCATGTGCTTGATTCTATGAGTAAAAAAACAAAGATAACAATGATTTTATCATTAATGAGAAACTACAAAGAAATAAATTCATTATTAAAATAGTAGCATTCATGGATTTCCATAATTGAAAAATAATAATATCTTTTTAAAATTCCACAAAAATCAAAATAGCAAGCCACGATTGGAAAGGTTACCAAAAATCAATTTTCCATGTGAAGTGCTTGAGGTGGACATGTTTAAAGAGGGAGTGGATATATGTCCAAGCATCTCTAAAGCACGAGAAAACCCAAAATATATGGTTGAAGGTGTTGGAGTCCGCACACACAAGACATTTGAGATTTGAAAGACCAATGTGTTTAAGCCTTTCACCTAGAGGAATACCTTGTTAAACAAATCATCACAGAAAATGTGTAATTTTGAACTCAATTTAAGGATTTTAGACTCAATTAAGGCATGCAATCCATGATCAAGGGGAGGAGTTGAGATGCGGTAGAATTCAACTCATAGAGAGTAAGGAGACATGGGTCATGATTTGATAAATCAAGTCTAGAGAATAATTTTTGAAAACAATATCAATATTCCACCACCAATCCCACCATAACACAATTGGATGCTAAAGGTCGAGCTTGTGCATCATCACATCTAGAAGGAAATACTAGATCTTCAAAATGAACGAAATGTATGAATTGACAAGGTTATACTTGATTTTGAGCTCGTGCTTTACGAGATCCAATCCTCAATTGAAACAAAGTTATGAATAGTAGTTATTCCTTTCCAATATAAAAATATATATTTGATTCCATATATCTCAACAAGTGGAATACAATTCCCTATCATAATAGGTGACCACTAGACATTATGATTACTTGAATAAAAGACCCAATGTGAAGCCATCACCAATCCATCATAAATAAGGTTTGACAACCTCATAGACCTTCCACAAACTTTTGACCACAAAGGATATCTCAATCTTAACTTGTACATAAGCACGAGAAAGTAAGTATGGAGGTCAATGTTCTTCCAACAAGGTTTATAATAAGGTGCACCAACAAAAATGCAATGTCTTAGGAAAAATTTTTGTGCATCACTCTCTTCAATTTATTTAACTATCCATTTGGCATAAAGATAAATTTTATGTTTGTAAACATTGATGATGTCCATACTGGCCTTCTATGGAAGGAGGAAACATACATCCCAAACAACCCAATGAAATCCCCTGGTCTATTTGGCATTAACCCAAAAAATTCACGAAGAAGATTGGTCAAGTTTTCATAGGATGCCTTTGAAAAAAACCAACAAGAAGAATGAAACACATGAGTATTAGCAAGAATCTTATTGTAAATCTAGAATTTACCTATAAGAGAGAGAGAGAGTTAAGACACCTAAAAGGTGATCTTCTTTTGAAAATTTGAAAATTTCAAAGGACAAATTTCCATAACTTAGAGGGTTTATTATCGAAGGCAAATGGAATGCCTAATTTTTCTATTTTTTTTCTCATTGGTTACACTTCCAAGGATAGGTTTGAATCCAATATAGCATGAGGAACATGCTTTTCTTGTAACACATAGTTTTAGTCCACCACATATTAGATCCATAAGCTTTGAAAACAATATCAAGACATTAAATAACAGCCTTGAATGTAGCTTCATTTTTAGAAAGTGTGAGAAAAGAGTGATTTGTGAACTAAAAATTAATGAGCTATGTGGAGAGAAATTTAAGGAAAATACCCTAGACTAACCCTTGAGTAACTCGATGAGAAAAAAATATCCAAATTATTTTGCAGCTAAAACATAGAGCATGGGAGCTAGATGTACACACAAAATCATGCACTTTAGGAATTATTTAGCTTTGGTCTTTTACTACTTTATAGAAGGTTATCAACTGGATAAAGTACTAATTAATCCCACCCTTTGGCCATCTTTATTTTATATTTTATTTCATCATTTCCGCATATTTTGTTACACTTATCCACCCATTTCACAATTACCTCGTCATTCTAGCCCAAAATCAGGGTGCCATGCTAGCTCATCTTGGGCACCCGGTCCCACTTTTGGGTGCCCCGGTCTATGCACATATTTTTCCACTTCTCTTTGGGGCCTTCCTAGCCATTCTTTGTCTTCATCTTTTCCGTAGTCAGCTTTGTTGGGATTAATTACAAAATTAAGCTTGAGATCCCTATAAATATAAAGCTATAAGACCATAATAAAGGTCCTAGGTCATATCATTACACACTACTATCACTCAATCTAGAGTTACATCCATCGCATCACTTACCTCTACATAGTGTCATGCATCAAGGCTAGGAGATTTGCATCACACACATTGTATAGGGGGATTCTATTCTATTCCATGCACGCATGTTATTTACATTTTCTATAGTTACTATTGCTCACTACTTCACAAAGTGCAACTGGCATGAGAGCACCTAGGGCACCACACACACACACACACACACACCGAACTACATCGGGTTCGAAATGTAGTGCAACATTGAGTGATAAGTCCACTAGTTTGGCACATGAGGTCATTCTAACTGATTCATTTGCATCGTTTATTCTTCTAGGGTTTGATACTTCCTTTTACATTACAGGTCATTTTCTAGCTCATCTGGAAGATCCAATGTGATGCAGACATGAAGCACTCAAAGACAACTTGCGACCATACCAAAACTACGTTTTACACATTTACAATGATCATAGCACCTAGATTGCAGACTAGGGTGCTCCAAAGACACTCCTAGGTGCCCCAGTCATTTCAGATCTCCCAGATTTGTCCTTCGCATGGTCCTTGAGTGTTCCTCTGCACTTCCTGATTTCATTTCTAGATCTGCAACAACCTATGATAGACTCTGCAAATCAGCTAAGCTAATTCACTTCCTTCTCTTACATAATTAGTTTTTCATTTCACTTAGAATAGTTTACTTGCATTTATTTCATACCATTTTAATCCATTTATTACAACATTTTAGTCTTCCTAATTAGATTACCATTAATATCATATACCCCCATTTAGGTCTTTAGGTTACATTTTTGTTAATAATTTTGGTGAGCTTGATGCCCCTTTTTCGTTTATGCCCATTACTCATAGAGGTCACTTTGGACCTCTCCATTATTGTGAGCTTTGTTCTCCTATTCTCTCGTACTTCTAAATACATGGTGACATACCCAACGCTCTAGCTGAAAACCCTTAGAAATCTCTACCCAGTTCTCCTTCATAAAATCGAGACTACAATTAGTGAGCAATCTTATGATGCGAATACTAATGTTGACCAAGAATAGCTTGATGTTATCACTGATTTTTGCCAAGCTTTACATGAGAATCCAACTCATCTCCCTCATGTTTTACATGCCCTACTTGCTGCTAAGCAAGCTCGTGAGGCATCCCTACCTATTTCTTCCGCCCCTATGGTATCTACATCACCCGTTTGTGTTTCCACTCCTCCTATAACAACTATTGTCCCTTGCACCCATCGAGGTGCTTCTAATGTTCCATTTGGTTCCTCCTCTAATAATCCCAATTTTTCATCCCTATACCAAGATATCCAAAAATATTCGCTAGTTATAAGTCGCTACTTCTAAAGGACCTCTATTGCTTGACTCTACCTCCTTGTTACATTCTCCCTTTGTGTCATCTATCTCTCTTACCCACTCCCACCTAACTTCACCTCTTGGAACTGCCCATTTTTAAAGGCCACGATGATCCAAAGGAACACCTTCATGCTTTCCATGTCACCTGTCTCAATTACGCTGATGATCATACTATCCTCGCCAAGTTGTTTCCACATAGTCTACAAGACTATGTGATGCATTGGTTCTATGACTTACCACTACATTTTGTGGTTTTGTTTATGTATTATCGTTGATGCTTTTCTCACGCACTTTTCTATCAATATTGGTTCCACACTCTCTTATGCCCAACTAGCTCAGCTTAAACAAGGCCCCATAGAACACTTCCCTGATTATGTCTTACAATATAAGAATAGCATGGCCAAGATGACCAATGTCCTCACAAACTCAGAACTATAGGATTTATTCATCCATAGCCTCTTGCCACCTTTACAAGATAGTGTTCTCTTCGAACCTTTTCATCATTTGACCAAATTTGTCATGCTCTCAAGTTGTGTGAGACCAAACTTCTCTCTGTCAAAAATTTCAAATATATTGATGCACCTTCTTCTTCCACTTGCCCACCAAGCAAGACACTATTCAAGGCACTTGCAAATAAAACTAGCGATCCACAAATTGTTGTTAATGTGGTATCTAATCCAAGGAATTGCGCCCTCACCATACCGTCATCCTTTTACTAAACTTATTACCTTGTTAAGCATCTTGTTGCCACAAATCATTGATAGTAATCTCATTACTCTTCGCCACTACCTTTATAACTCTATCGATCCCACCCAAATGGTGTAACTTTCATGACCATTATTATTGTGATTATCATCAATGTGTTAGGCATTCCATTGATCGTTGTTTCAAGCTCTGACATCTCATCCAAGACTTACTCGATAGTGGCCATCTTGAGCTCCCAGAATCCCCCACATTCATCCCTACCAATGATAACCACAAACTCTAAATATTTAATAACCCACCGCCCAAACATGATACTAAGCCTTTCGATTCATACTCTAATTATATTTGTCATACATTTTCTTCTCCCCCTGGATCTCTCAACTTTCTTATTTCTCACACTATCACTTCACCACCAATCATCTCCTTCTCCAATGCTGAATTCCACGCTACATTTGTCTTTGAATTTTCTTCGACCATTTACATATACAAGCGTCTATTGGGAAAACCTCTATCAATAACACTAAGGTTGATCCATATTCCTCTATTAATGCATGTTATTTTTCCTTCTTACGCTCTATTATGTACCCTCCATCACAAATCAACTATCCATTCAACCAACCATATGGTGTCTTTAAGTTCCATATCACAATTGGTCCTCTCACTCTTCTCATCCCTTGCCTTGTTAGTCAAATAGTTAAAGGATGTGATTTACTACTTAGCCTCAATTGGATTCATAAATCTCAAGCTATTATTTCTATGAATCATTTACACCTCAAGTTTGTATATGAAAAACCAAGTTATTGCTATTAATGGCATTCCTCCTTCACCTCCATTATCGATATCTTCTTGTTCTTACGATACTGTGTGTCTTCCCTCTACTTCACCACCTCAATTAGCCTTTATGACACCATGTCGTTGCTTTAGTCCTACATTCTAGCATAGGCCTATCCCTAAGACCACTACCCCATCTTGTCGCCAATCACCGCCTCACTTTATCCCACATGGATCATCCTCCCCTCCGTATAAGCTAGTGCCTCAATATCCATGACCTACACAATTTAATATGCCACAACATTCATCTTATGTGCACCCATCACATGCACATTAGCTTCATTCCACTGCAACATTTATCTCCATTCCACCACTTCTCGTGCACAATTCTATTCTTTCATCCTCCCCCAACAAGAAAACGGTCCTCTATCCTTCAACCTTATCAGCTAACCCATCTATTATCATTACTTAGGGGGCATAGTTACTACACACTCCCCCCATCCTCATTCTAGCATAGTTACATTTTTCCTTTGTTGTTTCCTTCACCTATAGACATATTTCTCACACATTATCACACCCTTGTTACCCGATGATGCACTCTTGTGCTTTGGTTCACACTGGAATGTTGAGGGATTACCATTACACTGAACCCCACACACTACACGCTAGGTCCTACACACTTACATTCTATCATCATTTCTATACATAGCCCACATCTTACATTATCATATACATACCTCATCTATTAGTCATTTCTCTGTCATTCATCTCATACACGCTACACTAGTCATCATTATATATGAGTCTAGTTTTATATTTCATCCATACATTCTATATTTACGCTAGGTCACATTATCTATGGGTCTAGCTTTACCTCTCATCACTACATATTCTATCCACACCTATATCCACATCTTACATTATATTATCTTTTTCGTATAGCGCATCCATCCATCTGATTCATTCTATAATACAATAGATTCCATTATATATGCATCTGGTTTCCTCATCCTCTATGCATCTTCCATTCTTATCTACATTTCCTATTGCATTTGACACATTACATATCCTATCCATTGCACATATTGCATTGCATTATCCACACCATGCATTTACATTACATATTCATCACTAGGTAGTTTCGACTACATTGTCTTCTATACGTTGCACTCACTACCTTATGACACACTCTAGTTCCTCGGTCCATACTCAAATGTCGAGGGTTTACCAATCAAATGGACCTTACATGCGACATTTTCCTCATCCACCATTTCACGCATTAGTGACATACACCTTAGGTTAAATTGTCACCCATTCTTATCATCTTGTAGTGGTATACGCTTTAGGATAAATCACCACCCTCCTTTTATCATCTTCTAGTGGCATACACCTTAGATTACATCACCACTTCCTTCTTATTCATCCTATAGTGACATACACTTTAGGCTAAATCATCACCCATTTTCACTCCATCTCATAGTGATATACATTTAGGGATAAATCATCACTCATCCATTCAACATGTCATGGTATATGCTTAGGCTTTAGGTTCCATACTCATCTTTCCATATGTCTCATCCCCATACAATCATCCTATAGTGATATGTGATAGGGGATAAATCATCACTTCTCCATTCAATAAGTCATTGTATACGATTCTACTATAGGGTCCACATACCTCTTGTCACATGTCGCATTTCATCACCACTACACATACAAACTCATCACATTGCGCTAGATAAAACCTACACTACTCGATCATTTCTGGATGATGAACTCTTGTTTACGGTTCATTCTAGACTATTGAGGGGAAAAACAAAATGAACCTCACTACATACATATTCCATCCACTTGGGGCACATTTCTCCTATCATTCCATCTTGCATTCCATTCCATTCATCCACAACATACTGCATTGTCTTGGGGGCATTTACTTTTGTTTACTAGTGTTTTGCATGCTCACTTCATTACACATGTTAGATTTTTTTCTTATATGTCATTATCATACACACATGCACGTTCACACCTTTGTTTAGTGTGATCGCAAATACATGACTTTACACATGGCATGGATGCTCGCCTTCTACCCTTCCTATACCGGTCGTTGGGGGCATCCATATTTAACTTATCTAGGTGTTATTGTTTTATTTTGTACTTAGCATCTTATACTACTTGTTCTTACACGCTTTGACATATTGGTTATCACTCTAACATGCTAATGGGTGTTCCATTTGCAACACTTGTTTTTAGGATTACATGTTTCCATGATTACTTGTTTGCTTCAACTTATCTATGTTTTTTCTCATTGTATGCGGACTTTTCCCTTTACTTATGTGCACACTTGTTTGTTGTTTGCGGCCATGATTTTCTTGCGTGTCTTGCGACATCATGAGTGATGTCCCATGTTTGAAACCCGCTTTGTGTGGTCTATTTTTTTCTTGCATATTTACACTACTTTCTTTGGTAGTTACTACATTGTCTGCATATTTTACACTTGTCTTATTTCTTGCATGTGTTTCCGGACTAACACTTGTTTTTGCTAGTCATGCCCTTTTGTGTGCACCTTGGTATATACCAAGTGCTTTCCCTTTCCCCCTACAGGGTAGAGTTCTATAAGTAAGAGTATGGTTGGGTCCTTTTTGGGGCCACATTATCCTTTCAATGACGTCGCATGTGTCCCCAAAGAGGGGGCATCATTGAGGTTTTTCTACTAACAAAATGTATTTACACTATTTCAGACACAATGAGTGAGTTCATACCAGTCTACGAACTCCATACACAACGGCCATAACGTGACATGGTGTCTATATGCCCCCAAAATTCCATGTGCTACATTATCAGAAAATGGCTACAAAAGTCCCCAATGATGATTCATGTCCTTTCGAGAAGGTGTTCAAGCTACTAAATGATTCGCAGTGTATATTTGTAGCTTAGACATCCTTAATCAGTTTTTTCATGCTTCCTTCCATCTTCCCACTTCATTCTATGGATGTTTTGGCCTTTAGTGCCGGGATCACCGCCCGCACTGGGTGTCGGTTTTAAAACCGCCTGGCGGGGTGGCGGTCTGCATGCTTTTTCCCGAATCCTTCATGCGTATTTTGATACACGACACTTTATTTAACATAACTTCTAGGATTTGTTTGTGAACCAAATTGCAAAGAATAGTCTTGATTTCGAGTTTTCCTTCCCTCTTCTATTTTTAAATAGATTTAATTAGTTTGAATTGCCTCTTAACCCAATGATTTAGCACTCCAAGGTGTCCTTGTGCATGAAGGAACATCCTAGCCAATTCTTATATATTTCATGCTTGTATTCAAGAAAATGTCTTGAAAATTTTGTGTATCTTACATAGTATTGCTACCACAATCCTATTGGGAATTGCACATAGCCAAGCTCTATTCACTGTGTTATCTCTCTTCCACTGCATTGCAACCAGATTGCCTTCCAGTTGTCATTGCTCAAACATTTTCTCTTGATGTTGTTCTTGCATTCCCAATTCCTTGGACTCATATGGACACACAAAGACATAAATGAATAAACTGAGGGGATAGGTACGATACAACTAGATTTTCCAAAGCTCTTGCTTATCCAAGTTGGAATTACTTGTTTGTTTACTTCATTTGTCAAATTATCAATTTTGAATCATTCATTTCAAATACATATCAAATAGAGTAGCAAAATTATTCATTTCAATTGATTAAGCAATTACAAATAGAGAAAATCATTAGAAAGATTACTCTTTGACATTACTGGGAAGTAGTGGGGAATAATAACGCTTCTAGGGTTATGATTTGTTCTCCACCTCTGAGGTAGGGTTTGAAAAGTTTTGATTAAACTAGATTAGTTGTTTTAGATCTAGATTCACATATTTTATCAAGTAATTAGCTACAACCAGTTGAATATTTGTATTTATTTTTGTCTATTATATTAGAAGCATTGTTTAAAAATACCGAAAAGATAAAAATATATTTACTTTTATTAGATTAGTTTGCTTCCATTGTTTTGTTCATATATGTTGTGAAAATACCAAAAATATAGATTAAATTTCCTTTGATAGTTATCTTGTTTTATCAAAATCAATTCAATTCATTCTACATGACCATCAATGGTCCACAACAAGAAAAGACGTTTAGTTGTGATCCATTGGTCCCATAACCCAATGGGCTAGAATTGTTGACCGACATTGATACGGGTTTACGCTTGTTAGTTTTACGCACACCTGCTAGGTATTATGAGAAGATAGAATAATTAAACATGTTAAACATTGCAGCTAATCAAGCCTATTATTATTGGACCGCTCCTTACAACAAGGTTAGATTACGTGCATGACCATACAAGGAACACAACCTCCACGAGCTTTCTTTGACCAATTAGATATCGACATTGGTTTGCATGCATCGATATTTAGGTCATCACATCTTCCGTCGACATCATTACAAAAATTTCATTATTGAACATAGCGACCGATCAAGTTAGGACTTTCTAGTTTAGACCATAAAATCACCCATAGTCCCCGTGGTTTCATTACGCCTCTCGTTCTAGTGTCTCCATATTTTACCCTAAAATCTGAGACTACCCCATGTTTAAAAAATTGTTCTTTTAAAATAACGAGTATTTTTGTGTTTTTATTGCTAGAAGATGTTTGTATTACGTTAAGATATTCCCAGTGAATCATATGAGCCAATTTTGACAAATACCCAAATGCCCAAACTCATTTTATCCCTCCATGAAGTTTTATCTCATGAGAAATTTTTATTTAATTATTTATTAAATAAATAATGACCCATTTGAAGTAAATTGTATTATGGTTTAATCATGTTGATGTTTTTCATGCCAGTATTCACACATCTCAATAGGGTTTTCACCGGGAATGAATTCAGAGCCTTGTTTGTGACTTCTAGCAACGTTTTTCACTTTTATTTCTTTCTTTTGTGTTTTTTTCTAGTTTTCTCCACAATTTCTCTGTAAAATTCCCGGGTATTTTCTTTGTCCATATAGTCGGTTTAATTACCTAAAACATTTGGAGATCATCTATTGATGCAGCATCAAAATGAATCAACCTCAAAATGCAAACTTCTGATCAAAAAAGATGAAGTCATGCACAAAAAGCCTCTTCCAGGCAAGTCACAATTTTTTGGAATTAATGAGTGTAAGTTGCAATGGGATTTTTGGTAGTAGCAGGTAGGCGGGAATTTCTTACCTACATTGCAGAGTATTTTTCCCATGAAGTCAAAGTCACTTAAGCTACAATGGGAATATTAGAGGCAGCAGGCAAGCGGGAATTTCTTACCTACCTTGCAAGGTGAAAATTCCCATGATAAAATAAAGAAAAATCACTTAAAGCATCGGTGGGAATTTCTTACCTACCTTACAGGGTAAAAATTCCCATGATGAAATTCAAATCACTTAAGTGGAAGAGGGAATTTTTGGAGCTGCAATGCATGGTGGAAATTCCCATCAAGTTGACTTTTTATTTTTAGCAACTACCCTTGCCAAAAACAAAATGACCCACCTTGGGTGATTAACAATGCATTTAATAATATTTATTAATGGTTTATTCACCCAATTTTGGCACCATAAATTGAAGGAAATTCAATGCAAGTGGAAGAGCTAAGGAGAATTCAAGGATGCATGCTAAAAATAAATAAAATAAATTTATTTAAAAGCAACCAACAACATGCATAATTGGGTGCCCAATTTGGGTGAATAAACATGATTGTTTATTAATTAAATTGCCAAAAATATGAAGGGAAATTATTAAAAATAGTATACTTTGGAGGTTATATAAGCATGGGATGCCATAAGGGAGAGACAATTAATTATTTTTGATGAGGATTGCAGCCCAGATAGGTTTTGGCGCCAAAAGGAGGAGGATTTTGCATTAAAGTTTATTTTCCACTGCCAGAAGCTTCTAGTTTTGGTGCCTAGGGTTGGAATAGCCTAATTTTGGTCATTCTAAGCATCTGAATGTTGATATATGTGCCCAAGTGAATTAAATAATATTTTTTCTTGCTTTGCATGCAAGCAAAACCTCAAATTTTAGGGCAGCAGGGTTTATATGTAGATTTTGGTGATGAAAATCAAGTGTTCATGCCACGAGACTTCATCTTTGTCTCAATAAAATTGCGGTATTCATCACAGGTGCTCAAATTAGTTTCAGTACATTAAATATATCTTCCGAATCAAGAAGTTTCCAGATTTGCACGAATGGATCCAATTGCAAGGGATTACGACATAATTAAAGGAAAAAGAGCTCGAATAAAGATTGTTCCAAATGCATGCTAAAGCATGATAAAAGAGAAAGGTCAACGAATCATGCATAGCTTCCATATTTGCTGAAGTCAATGATACGACATAGGATTTTAACTTATCACCAATTTAATTGATAGATCCAGATCCCATAATTACAGAGAGGCTTCTCGAAAACATTCATCCTCTTGTTTCTAACGCAACTCATGTAGAATTCAGTGCATGGAAAATTCCTTCCAAGATCTTGTGCATGTGCTCCCAATCTTCTAGTTGAAGCCTTCATTGAATTTACTTGTATTTGCATTCACCTCTGAAGTGCTTTCCAGAATTAAAAATTGCTCATATGCAATTAAAAAATAAAAATTGTGAGTTTTGTCTAAATTATTTATGGCAAACATTGACCGGGTGTCAGTGATCTTGAAGAAGAATTGCAAAAGCTTCAAGGATAGAAAGGAAGACATGTCAAAGGAAATACTCACAAGAAAATCATAGTCATGCATAGCTTCCAGATTTAGTTTGGTGAGAATCAAAGGCAAAAGAGTCAACCGCATGCAGAATATGGAAGAAGAACAAGACTGGGAGGGTTGAACTTTCTTCTTATTTCTTTTCCTCTTTCTTTTATTTTCTCCAAAAAATTAATTGAGAAATCAATTAAATTATAAAACTTAAGTGATTGGTTTAAAATCCATTACTTGAAGAAGTCAATTACTTGGAAATAGGTGGCAAACATGCAAAATAGAAGGTTTTATTTTTTAGTTATAAATCATGCATGTCATGCAAAGAGGAATTCCAGGAGGAAGATTTCCAGTTGTTTCCTTTTCATATCTTCTGCATGTGAGAATTCATTTAAAGCTTCCTATTTGTAATTTCCCTCTATACACTATAAATAGAAGAAGAACCTACGGGTTAGAGAATCGAATTTGTAATCAACATTCTTGTGTTCCAGACTTTGAGCTGAAACCCTTGATAGCTTTCTACAAGCAAAGGAATAGAGAGGAGATTTCTAGAGAACTTTGTGTCAATGGTGCATTCGTATCGTATTTATTTCTATATCTATTCATAAACTTTGTGCTATTCTAGATCTATATCTGAAAGTTTCCTTTTCTTTGAATTTTGTGTTTAATGGTCTATTTTTTTAATCTATGTGCATGCAATCAACTCGTAAACTATTGATTGGTTTGCACATCTCTCTCCTTTCCCCCATTTCCTCTTATTTTCCTCTTCTGCAAATTTTTCCTTTCTTTTACAAATTGCTTACTTGCTTCAGAAGTTTCTAGCTATGGTTCATGAGCTACATAGTTAAAGTAATACCAACAAATAGATATTAGGACATATAATCGAAAAAATATTACATGAGAGCCTCACTAGTTAATGAGGGAGATTTATCTCATGACTTGCCTAGGTTTTCGGTTGTGCAGAAAATCTATCCAACACGTTCTCACTTCCATGAACTTGTCTCGGAAATCTATACGAGGCACCCGCAGTCACTTTCTGCGTGTTCCATAACTAACCGACATAATCTCAATAGAGCTCAATATTGAGTAGATCCTAAAGTAGTTATTTTATTAGATCGATCCATCACACCACTTCAACTTAGGACAACATTCTTTTCCTTAGACTCGTAGATCCTGATATTACATGTTGAAGATAAAGGGTTTCATCATCACCACACATACATCCATTTCTATTCTACACCAAATTGCCTCGGCATGACCTCAAGAATTCAGGTGCGAAGAAGGTCACATGTTGATTTTATTTCATATAAATTGGTGAACCCAACGTGAAGAGCTAGTCTCTAAACATTTCCACTTTCTTTATCCATCCTTTATTCTGTGGGTATTCTTATACCCCTCGAATATGTCGAGGATACGATGAGTATGGTTGACCCATCTCGGGTTTCGATATGTACAACTATCAAATAGGTAGACAACAACAATCACCTTCACTCTCTACATGGGCAGATAACCATTCAACTTCTCAGGCTCAAAATCCTCTTCTTTAAGGAACCAATGTTGGTTCCTCCGTATGTATCGAGGATCTTGACCAAATCACACAGACACATCCTCCTGAGAAGTCAAGTTCTAACAACATGACTTTCACTAGGGAGGCAAGTTCATCTCCTCGGGTTTTGTTCCGACAACCCATTAGCATGCAATCGGACCAACTCCCACCTCTAGATGAGGATTACTTAGCATGATACGCCAAAAGAGAAAAATGCTTCTAGAATATAAATTGAGATTTTAACAAGTTGTAAGGACATGTTGATGTCTTGCTCCAAAAAAATAACACTACCCCTCCAACAATGAAAAACATTGCCAACGAGGGGTGGCAGAACAATGAACAATTCATAACAGGATACCACACTCCTCAACAACCTCCAAAAGTTCAACAACAAGCACCGAAACAAAACACCACCCCATCAATGGGTGACATCATCTCGGCATTAGTAGAAAAATTCAAAGAGTTAGAGCTTTCCCAAAATACTCAAAATTCATACGCAGGGCAAGTAAGAGTTTCTCACTATCCACAAAATTATGGACAAGTACCTACTGCGTAGACTCCTCCAATTTATATGGGTACTCCAAGCCTTGGATATTTTCTAACTGGGATGGGCACCTTAGGTATTCAAATCATGCCACATATGGATATCTACAATAGGCACCAATCGAAGTGCATTCTCAAATGCCATACCAGCTGGAAATGCAATGTTCCTGGTTTGTGCCTTTGAATCCATATCAAAGCAGTCAACCCCCTTACATACACATGTACTCTAGATAACCACAGGGAGATAAGTACACTTACCAAGGTCTGTATGGACAACCAATAGGGATGTCATATGCCCCAAAAAAAAATTACGCTATACCATTTCAGCAACCGATGCAACCTCCACCTCCCCAACAAGTATCTTCAATGGTTGAAACATACACAGGACCTATTATGAATATCTTAAGGAGACGCTAGACTTTTCCATCCAAACCATCATGCTCCAAATACCCTTGCCAAATCTTCCAAATTTCAAAGGGGAGGCTGATCCTAACGCTCATATCAAAGCTTACGCAATGGCCATTCAAGATCTTCTCCCATGGGACACAAACTAGTTGTTGTGAAGATTTTCCCTAAGATGTTGAAAGGTATTGCTCTCGATTAGTACTATAGGATACTAGAGGCTTCAATACACTCCTTCAAGCAACTTGTGTCAAAATTTATTAAGGATTTTGATATGAACAAACTTTTAAGGACAAGAATAAGATAATTCCTTCATATCAAACAAGAGCACAATGAGTCTCGCTGCCCACTTCATTCAAAGGTGGCGACAAGTTCTCTATTCCTCTACAAGCGCTCCAAATATGGATCAGATGAAGCTTTGTGATTTTTTCCTCCACTCCTTCAATAGAGATACAAAGGAAGAATTCCAAAAGTTCCCACTAAGGAGCTACGAAGAGGTAATAGAGGGTTCTCTCCAGATTGATCAAGCAGCCATTGATAATGGTCGTAAGACTTATGGAGCAAATGGAAGGTTAGTCACTCCTAACCAAAATAAACTCTAGTTACTCCAAAAATGTGAAAAATAATCAGGGACAAAAGGTTCTTAATAAGAATCATGGGGTTACAACTAATGGTGTTACCAATCGTCCCAAGAAACCCAATGTTATTAATTCTTCCAATACAAATACTACCAACAACAATAACAATGGAAATAATCAGAGGAATAATAATTTTTCACCCTCAATCAATGTTATGGATTTTAATCGTCCTCAATAGCAACAAAAAAAACAACAACAATAACAACTAAGACAAGTGTAGACCCAAGGCCCTAATCAGTACCTAGGAGGGTATCCGAAACAATTCCAAAACAAAGGGCAGGGGTTCCCAAATTTTAACTATAAAATCAGCAATTGAAAAATAATTCTAATTTTGGACCGCAACAAGGTGAAAACCAAAGGCCTCAAGATTATGATCCCGATTTTTATTGTGGTTTCCATAGCGTTCACAGGCATGACGTAAGAGCATGCCGCGATTGCAACAAATTTCTACATTGTTTTTCGTTGGATCAAAGCTAATTATTTGTTGACATGTTTTTGGAAAACCCAACAACGCCAACTCATAACACTTACATGGGGTCGGTATCCCCACAGAACACACCTCTTAGGATCTTTAGTGATCCTCTCCCCACATGTAGAAAATATGGTAGAATAGATCCCAAATGGTTCAAACAAAGGCATCACAATAGGAACCAATGATCATGAAGCCTCAACTTCATCAAACTCACAGGTGGCACCTCCTTTGGATGGTCACCAAAAAAAAAAAATTTTTTGGATTGGTAGAGTTGGACACCGAACCTCAAATTAACGCTTCCACTAGAACCAAATATTATTCTTCATAACCTATCCCGATCTACCCGACTATATCAGATGACATTCATGATACACTAGGAAAGCCAATAGGGCTTATGACTTGATCAATGACTTGACCAAAACCTTCTCTCACATTTCCTTCTTGGATATTTTAAAGAATTCCCCTTCTCACGAGTTGCTTTATTAGAAGCACTAGGTCTTGGGCATATGATTAATGTAACCCCTCCTCCGTGCTACGATAAATCACATAGACTTTGATGTTTATCCTCTTGGGAATCCTGAAAGAGACATTGAATTCATATTTGATATCAACAAGATGCCCACAGATGTTGAAATAGCTTGTAGAGGTGATCTGGATTTGTTTTTACAAGTTTAGATTTACAAAAACTATGTAAAACATACAATTATTGATGATGGGGGAAACGATCAACATAGCCCCTTTCTCTTTCCTTCAAAATTTAGTTTATGGTGAGACTAATTGTTCCTCAACATGAAACATGCTGAGAGGCTACAATAGTCTTAAAACAACATCAATTAGAACTATAGTGTTTCTAGTTGCCCTTGGGCCTAAAAATTCTAACCGAGTTTTATGTTATAGATCAGAAACCAACTATAATACAATCCTCATCCTTGATTCATCACATGAAGGTGATTCCCTCCACTTTGTTTCAGGAAGTAAGGTTCCTACATTTAGGGAAGGTCTTCGTGGTGCAGGGTGACCCAAAACCCTTTGACATACATCTAGCTAATTTAAATAAGAGGTCGGGGTTCATTCTAATTTTGATATTCTTGCAAATCAGTTAAACAAACCTACAAGCTCAATGTCGGAAGAAAAAAGTTGGTTCCTAAAAACGAGTTTGATTGAATCGAATCGAAACGAGGCACCACGAAGTAGTTACACTCCAACGGAATCGTGATAGCTCCAACGATAGCAAGGAAAAATTGATCAAGTTGGATGGAAGAACTTGCTCAATGAAACAAAGCTTTATATAGAGGAAAGATAGCGGAGTGTCTTGGCATGCTCATAAATGAATAAAAAGGGGTACATATAGGGTCTCCGAGTAACCCTAAGATAATGACACACATGAAACCCTAAACCTAACCTATGTGAGATGACCCTCCAACATGAGAGGAGGACTCATAGGATAACTCACACTAACACCCCCTTCAGGGAAGCTGCGTGTAGCGATTATGATGAGTCAAAAAGAAGAGGAAGACACTCCTAAACAACTAAGAAAGATGTGCCAATGGGTCCCGGCAACTAAAGGCCCGATAAGGTGCCCATAAACAAACACAATCTTTCTAGAAGAAGAAGAAGAAAAGAAGAACTACATAGCTCAAGAAGATGGGTACTGCAGGAAGACCTCACCCCAAGAAGAGATCCTAAGTGAAGAAACTTCATCTCGAGAGAAGGGCTTGGTGAATAAATATGCAATATGATCATTTCAAATGTATACTGAATGTTGATGATACCATCATGAATAAACTCCCGTATGAAGTGCATATGGATCTCAATGTGCTTCATCACGAAACCTTTGTTGAACTAAATTTCTACAAATAGAGATTGTGCTCGTGTTATCACAAAGATTATAATGGTAGGCCACCAAAGTGGATGCCAAACTCTATCAGAATACCCTATAGCCAAACAGTTTCTCTCTTGGTTCAAGTCCTATTAGTTGGTCTAGCAAGAAGCGAGAATGTAATTGCGATATCATCTACAGAGGCGGAATACAGAGGAGCGGTTCGAGATTTTGGTGTGACGAAAAATCATGTAGCTCTAATACCATCAAAATAGTTTGTGAGAATCGAATCGGAAACAAGGCACCACAAAGTAGTTACACTCCAATGGAATCGTGATAGCTCCAAAATAGCAAGGAAATATTGATCAACTCTAATGGAAGAACTTGCTCAATAAAAACAAAGCTCCTCATATAGAGGAAATACATCGAGTGTCTTGGCAAGCTCATAAATGAATAGAAAAGGGGTACATATAGGGTCTTGAGTAACCCTAGTGCATGAAACACATGAAACCCTAAACCTAACCCTAAACCTAACACATGTGAAATGACCCTCCAACATGAGAGGAGGACACATAGGATAACTCACACTAAGAGTTCCTACAACGGAGCTAGAAACTATGAGTTTGATTGAAGGAATTCTTATCACAAATGATGAAACCGTCATCATAAAGACATTGCCATTAGGAACCACAACAAAGATTGTCAAGTTATTGGAGAAGGATTTACCTATTCTCCTTCCATTCGATTCTATGGGTATGGGACATACCTTGGGACTTGGTTCTCTTCTAGAAGATGAAGTTTGTATGGTGGAAGTAACTGAGGTAAAGGAAGAAGATACAAAGAATGATCCAACATCCATTTTTCCAAGTAACTATTGGACTCTCCATTTTGATGGATCTAGATGTCATTTTGGTGTCAGGGAAGGTGTGATCCTTACCTCTCCTGAGGGAAGGATTCTACCTTTTGCCTTCAAGTTAAACTTCAAATGTACAAATAATGGGGTTGAATACGAAGCCCTCCTTCTTGGTCTCATCATAGCCAAAAGGATGGGTGTTGGTAATATTAGAGTGCTAGGTGATTCACAATTGGTCACAAATCAAGTATCTGAGGTATATGAGACTAGATTTGAGCATCTACAACTCTACAAAACAACAATGCTAAATCTAACAAAGGGGTTGACTTCATATCCATCAAGCAATTCCACGGAAAAAATACTTCTCGCAGACTTTATAAGCAACTTACGTTTCTATTTCACTCCAAGTAGTGAGTTGGAAGATACAAAATTCACGGTATCGGTTCGTGTTGAACCTTTGGTTCGTAAAGTACCAATAACCCCGATGTTGACATACATAGAAGCTGAGAATGAGTCTGTCATCTCAAACCACATTGACAATGATAAAGCAACTCGGGATATCTAAACACTTTTGCAAAATTACATCTTTCTCATCACAAGGTTGATCTTTCCCTAATCCCACATTCTTCTTCCTATTTTGTAAATCACATGATAGAATATTCCTCATGAGGTAGAGAGAGAAGAGGGGAATTTAGAGTTACCTCCATCCCCGCATGAGTTTGAGTAAGGAAATGTCTCCTTAATCAGGGAACGGATATAAACATCGGGACTCAGAGGAGAACCAATAAAAATAGGATCCTCTTTAACTCTAAGAAAGTAGAAATACCCCAAATCCTCAAGGAGCGTGAAAAAGCTTTCACATTTAGCTACAAGGAAATGAAGGAGTTGTGCCACACATTGCAGTTCACAACCTTATTACTAAGCCAGATGCTAATTTGCGATCAAAAAAAAAATTGAGGCCCATGAAGCCAAAGGTGGCCCTCATGGTAAAAGAAGAAGTGATGAAACTCCTACAAGTGGGGTTCATCAAGCCAATCGACTATTCACAATGGGTGTCTAATATTGTCCCCATTCTCAAGAAGAATGGAAAAATCCGCATTTGCATAGACTTTGGGATATCAACAAGGCTTGTCCCAAAGATGATTTCCTATTACCATCCATTGATGTTATTTTTGATGCGACAACTGGTTATGAGTTATTTGTCTCTCATGGATGGGTTTTCTGGATATAACCAAATCAAAATCTCTGAGGAGGATCAGACCAAAACTACATTCATCACTCCTTGGGGAACATACTATTATGTTGTCATGTCATTCAAACTTAAGAATGTTGGTGCCACATACCAATGGGTGATGACTTATATATTCCATGATCTTATCCATAAGATTGTGGAATCCTATGTGGATGATCTTCTGGCTAAGGCTAGAAAACCACGATCACCCAGGTGCTTCGTATCATTCTTTCTCACTTAATCAATACGGCATCACGTTGAATCCAGAAAAATGTGTATTTGGTGTAACAGAGGCAATATTTTGGGATACATCATATCTTCATGAGGGATTGATGTAGACCCAACCAAAATCTGAGCTGTACTAGAAATGACTCCACCATCGAGTCTAGCATCAAATATTTTCTTGGAAAACTTAGTGCAATCCAAAGGTTTATCCTTGATCTGACCTTTTTATTCACCCAATCAACAATTTTTGAAAAAGGATTACTGCATTGATTGGATGGAAGAATGCAATGAGGTATTTGAGTCGATTAAATGGTTCTTGTTGTCTCCTCCCACACTCATGCTACCTAGGTCGATCGCCCTTGATCCATATATTCACGAGCTACGGATGTCTCATTAGCCTACATGTTAGCTCAAGAAGATGATGATAAACGAACGTGTGCGTCTATTTCATTAGTCGAACATTTCTTGATTATGAGACATGTTATACAAAGGTAGAAAAGGAATGCCTTGTTATAGTCTTCACGACAAAGTGCTTAAGACATTACATGTTAAACAAAGAAACAAGGGTCATTGTTAAATCAGATCACTTGCGGACATTTCTCACACAAGGGTCCTTATCTAAGAAAGTTGGATGCTTCATAACTCTGATGGGTGAGTTTGAGTTAACATTTTTAATTAAAAATTCATCAAAGGAAAAATCATTGTGGATTGGTTGGCTGATAACCCATTAGATGGAGGCATCTAGTAAATCTAGACTTCCCGACAAGTGTGTGTGTATTTTGTTGAAACTAAGCCTCCCATTTCTACGTGCCCATGGTACACTGACATCATTAACTTCATAGTGGACCATACATATCCAGAAGGGGAAACATCACAACAAAGAAGATGGTTGTGTGTTATAACCACTAGTATGTCATCTTGGAACAAGTGCTCTATTATAGAGCCTTTGATGGAATGTTGTTAAGATGTGTTGACGAAGAAGAATCTGAGAAGATTCTTTATGAATCACATAGTGGAGTATGTGGAGGTCACTTCAATGGCCACGCCACTACTCGGAAGATACATCAGATGGGCTACTTTTGGCCCACGCTAGAACATGATGCGTATATATTTTGTGTGCAAATTCCATAAATGTCAAGAGTTCTCCCATGAGATCCACATACCGGCACAAGGCTCTGTAACCAATTGCAACACCATGGCCCTTTTCCACGTGGGGCCTAGATTTGATAGGGAAATTCTCTCCCTCATCAATGATGGTCATAAATTCATAATCACGGCCACATAATACTTTACTAAGTGGGTAGAAGCCATGCCTCTTACCACCATGCCTGGATGTGTAATCACTAAGTTCATTCTAAACCAAATCATTTGTAGGTACGGGGTCCCACAAGTCATTATCTCTGATAATGGCACATCTTTCAAAAATGAGGAAGTACGTGAACTATGTGAAAAGTTCAAGATAAATCACCATATGGATTCTCTCTATTATCCTCAAGCCAATGGACAGGATGAGGCTACAAACAAGACATTAAAATCCATTCTCCTTAAGACGGTTCAAGGAGAACAAATGAGATTGGCATTTAAAGCTTTTTCTAGCCTTATGGGCCTATTAGACATCGGTAAGAACGTTGATGGGGCAACCCCTTTTCTTTGGTATTTGGTGTAGAAGTGGTTTTACCACTTGAGGTCGAAATACCTAGTCTCATATCTCACTTTCAAGGAATTCTGGGAGAAGAAGGCTATCGAGAGGTATGTGACTCTCTCAATTAGAAAGTCTTGATGAAGCTAGACTCAACGTTGAACAATGACATAACGTTTACACTTGACCGGATGGCTCAAAATACAACAAGAAATTCTACGAGCATGAAATATATGAGGGAGATTTGGTTTAAGACTTGACAACCAAATAGACAAAAAGACTAGTGAAGGAAGGAAATTCAGGCCTAGTGGTTGGGTCCATATCGAGTAATAGAAGACTATAAAAATGGGGCATTTCACTGTGTACACTAGAGGGTGAGGAGTTTAGTGAATCTATAAACTCTCTTCACCTAAAGAGGTATTACGCATGATCCATTAACATTTTCATATGTACATTATTGCATCTGCATTGCATTTTCATCTGCCAGTTCATTTTGTAAAATTTTGATCAAGGGACTTATTCTTATAGAAATTCCTAAAAACTTCTAAAACATTGGCAAAACATTCAAATCATGTCTCTACAAATCTTCACAATGTCATCAATTGTTTCGAATCATTTCATCAATTCAAGAAAGATAAGACAAAGATTTGACAATAATCATACCAAGGCCTACATACTTGGTTCTACTTGTAGTCTTTTCTAGATTAGGTGTCTTTTCCTATAGTCTATTCTAGAAGCTTCATGGTGTCACATCTATCCCATATACATCTCTTTGGAAATAAGAACATTCTAGACATTTTTCCTAGATAAATAAGTCAAATGAAAATCCACAAAAAATTTTATTTTACACATTTCTTTTCCCTACCAACCTTTGGTGTTGAGCCTATGTCTCTTACTAGTGATGTAGGGTTGGGAAAGGAGAGAAATGCCCTTACTCACCTATGCCTTTTCCATGGTGATGAGCCCATACTTCCTACTGGTAGCATGGGGCAAGGTGTAGGGGTCTCTTTGACAAACTTGAAAGTTAGAAACAATTCATTCAAATATTATGAAATCATAAGTCAAAACAAAGTGAGTTAGATGTCCAAAATTCCAAAAGAGTTTAAAACCTCAAAACCAGATTTTGTCAACCAAGTGGCCATCTACGGATCTAAGTCTAGATAAACTGAAAGCAATTCACATTATAAAATATGAAGCAAACTTGAGTAGAGTGAGGTTGTAGTGTCTCAATTTGGTTTTGTCAAATCCTTGTCTTTCTCTCATCATTACCATTCAACAAATTTCATAACTTGTGCCCTTTCTAGCTCTTAGTGTTGAGCCCTCACATCTTACTAGTTGTGTGGAGTTAGGAGTGGGGAAGTTCATTCACTTATCATATCACTCTTTCACCATGTTTTTCCAAAACAATACGAAGTACCAAAAGTTTCTTAGAGAAACTAAAGTTCAACATTACAATGTGATTGCATTATCATATATCAGCATTACAAAACAAAAAAAAAATCATTCTATTAGCATTCATATCCACTGCATACATTCTAAAAAGCATATAAAAATGGAAGTTCTAAACATCTAGAGTACACATGTGAAGTGAGCCAAGAGGAATTCAACTCAGATACAAAGAATTACCAAACCAAAAGAAGAGTCTGTATATATCATAATAAATCAAGTTTGTATACAATGCCATCATGCGCTAGGCGTGGTCAAAACGCTCACAATGAGCCTAAAATATACAAAAAAATCATATAATGCCCGAAAAAATGGCAACAAAGCAATAAAAGGCCCAATGGCCTATCAATCCCTATGGATCCCTCGGATGGTGCACGGATGCGCCATCCAAGACTCCTATTATGGAAATGGCGATGAGAGAATGAACTGAATGGTGGGAGTGCTCATGGTGGTGGCCACTAGGTCATGGTCTCACTTGCGAGAGTGACTCCACCTCATCAATCACTCAATTGCCTCATACCCAACCACCTAAGTATGAAGAGAGGTCATCACCTCCGCTACCCTCTAGATGGGTGTAAACACATCAGTGTGTTTGTCGACTACTAGCTAGTGGCTGGCTTGAATCCTCAGTCATCTCAGCTCAGGTCTTCCCTGAGGGGATCAATAGGGTGTCCATGCACACCCATCGAATAAGCTCTCACCACTCCTGTGCAGTCACTGTAAGCAAGAAAAGAAGAAGAAATGATGAGTTAGAAAATTACAAAAACAAAAAAAAAAAATAAATACCAACTAACATTTCCAACTAACAAAGTCAAGAGAAGAGTATCAACATACTTGGATCTCTAGGCATCCAAGTAGGGTTCAATGGCTAATGTTGTTGCTTTGGTGGTGGGTGGGGCCTCCCAAAGCTAGAGGTGAGATGTTTTCCTATCACGGACTCATCATCTCCCTCTCCATCTCGAGGAAGTGGTCCCTCCGAGACCAAGGTCTCTCTCTCCACACTCGCCTCCTCCTCGCTCCGCTCTCAACATATCCTGAGTGTCATGCCACTCGGGTCACTCTCCTCCACCTCCATGTGAGTTGTCTTATCAGCCTCACCACCTAACCCCTCATCACTTTTCCCCTCTCCAACCGACTCCTCCTTGGTCTCATCCCCTGTGTACTCCTCAGAGTCGAAGTCTACATCAATGGGCTCATCCTCCTCTCCACTGGGAGTGAGCGGCCTCAATCTAGAGTAGGGGTGCTCGAATGGGGCACTAACTTCCTATCGGGCACGAGCCACCCACCTAACTATAATGGGCACCCCTGGAGTAACCACTATCCAACCAGGATCTCCTCTAGGGCCCTTCCAGCCTCCTGAATGGTCCTATATATAGGTGCCACGGAGGAAGCATGTCAATGTAGGGAAGGCCAAACTACTTGAGGAACCCGGTTGAATGGGTGGATCTCGACCCTCCCTGACCTATCAACCAACTAACCAGTAGTGGATCAAGCTACCACTATGGTCACCTCTTGCCCCCATAACCTTGTCATATCCTAAAAGGTGTGGAAACCATGTCTATTGTAGTCAAAGAAGCCACTGGCTGATGTGGCATCTAAAGAACTGACATCATTGTCCACCTAGCTACCCAAACAACCCCGGGTCTTGCACTAGTATTCCCCTCCCATAAGGGGTAATACGCTCATATACCCATCTCATGACTAGCGTGGGATGGCTCAATGACTATCCCTATAACCTAGACAACCCTGTATAGATCATGGTAGGTGGTCCCAAGGATGTCTACTCCCCAAGCATAGATGTGGCCATGTCCCTCAATCTGTGATAATGGGAGCCCAACAATAAAGAAGAGTGTCACCTCCCTTGTCCCCGATCAACCGAGGCCAAGATACCCATGATAGCTCTATGAATGATGGGAATAGGAGTAGTGGTAATAGATCGACCTTTATCCCTTCTTCAAACCAAATGATACAACGACATCCCCCATGTAAGTGGCCCACTGAGTCATCGCAGACCTAGATCTTGTTGTCTCCAAGGTCAGTCTCCTCCCAAGTATCGGAAGCCCAAGAATACGATACACATCCTCCAGGGTGATAGTCCACTCACCTTACCTACACTGAACCGTAAAGTGTTCCACTTGCATCCCAGTAAGAAAATAAGTCACACAGTATGTGACTCATAGGAGTGACATGAGGCACCTGTGCAATCCTCCATATCCCTACTCTCTGGAGGATATCTGTCTCATCCTGAGTCAGCTGGTCCAAAATCTCCGGGAGCCAATCACACTCCCTCTCATGACTCCAACAGGATGTATTCCTCCTTCTTCTGCATCCACCAAAACATAGAAAAAGAGAAAGTTAGTAACATATTTCAAGAAATAAGCTAAAAAAACATGACAAAACATCAAAAAAATTTAAAAAAATCAAGTTAAGCATAGGTTTTGGTCATTTTGTTCAAAACCACCACCAGTCTAGAGCCAAGATGGTTTTAGGCGGTCCCATGGCGGCCACCTACTTTGGGGGTGATGGTCCTGACCGATTTTCCAAACAAGTTTATAACCCTAGAAAACACCCAAAAATAAAAAAATACCATTTTAGATGAAATAAAAGACTACCCTATGGGTGCCCCCTAGAGACTCATTTAAAACAAGAAATTTCAAAAATGACCCCTCCTAGGTAAACTTTTCAACATTTTTACATTTTAGGTTTAAAAACACAAAGTGAGAAAAAAACAACCTTAGACCACGTGGGTTGATCTCCCACTCACGGAGGCATGATCACAATCTCGCAATGAATGTTTTGACTATTCTCTCGATGAAAATGGTCACCGTGGGCCAGAGCTCAAAAATCACCAAGTCGATATGCACAAATGAATTTGAAAATGAGGGATATTATTTATATATATATATATATATATATTATATATATCATTTTGAGTGCATATGTTCATAGGGTTAGAGCATTGGTAGGTATATTTCTATATCCCCACACAAATGGTAAGTCCTCTTGTCATTTTAATTTAGTGTTTATTTTTCGATATTTTATCTATCTACACTTGAGTCTTCTTTTCATTTTCTTGTAGTAATGAGTTTTGGATGATGACATTTCAACACACATGCATGTCATGTATAGCTTCTAACTCCCCATTTTAGGAACACCATACTTGGACTCTACGTTTTACACCTTTTCATGGCTAAGACACTTCTCGAGGGGGCAATATGTATGCACCCAAAATTGCATGTGCTACATTGTCAAAAAAATGGTTACAAAAGTCCCCAATGATGATTCATGTCCTTTTAGAAGGTGTTCAGCTCCTAAACCATTCACAGTGTATATTTGTAGCCTATACATCCTTTTTTTCAGTTTTCCTTCATGATTTTTTTTCTTCAGCTTCCCTTCATTAGCCATGTTTCCTTTTGCTACCGCCACCACCACCTGGTGCAGGGTGGCGGTCATGCACACATTTCCTAAATCCTTCGTGCGTTTTTTATGCATGAAACTTCACTTAACTTAACTTTTAGGATGTGTTTGTGAACCAAATTGCCTAAAAATAGTCTTGATTGCTTAGTTTTCCTTCCCTCTTCTATTTTTAAATAGATTTAATTAGTTTGAATTGCCTCTTCACCCAATGATTTGGCACTCCAAGGTTTCCTTTGTGCATGAAGGCACATCCTAGCCAATTCCTATATATTCCATGCTTGTATTCAAGAAAAAGGCCTGAGAATTTTGTGTATCTTGCATAGTATTGTTGCCACAATCCTATTAGGAATTACATAGCCAAGCTCTATTCTCTTGTGTTATCTCTCTTCTACTTGCATTGCAACCAGATTGCCTTCAAGCTACCATTGCTCAAGCATCTTCTCTTGTTGTTGTTCTTGCATTCCCAATCCCTTGGACTCATATGGACACACAGAGAAAGAAAGGAACAAACTGAGGGGACAAATACAGATACAACTAGATTTTCCAAAGCTCTTGCTTATCTAGGTTGGAATTATTGTTTGTTTGCTTCATTTGTCAAATTATCAATTTTGAATCATTCATTTCAAATACATATCAAATAGAGTAGAAAATTGTTCATTTCAATTGATTAAGCAATTACAAATAGAGAAAATCATTAGAAAGCTTGCTCTTTGACATTACCAGGGAAGTAGTGGGGAACAATAACTCTTCTAGGGTTATGATTTGTTCTCCACCTCTAAGGTAGGGTTTGAAGGGTTTTGATTAAATTAGATTAGTTGTTTTAGATCTAGATTCACATATTTGCTCAAGTAATTAGCTACAACCACGGTTGATTATTTGTATTTAGTTTTGTTTATTAGATTAGAAGCATTTTTAAAAAAAAAAAGATAAAAAATATTTACTTTTATTAGATTAGTTTTCTTTCATTGTTTTGTTCAGATATCTTTGTGAAAATACCAAAAAAATAGATTAAATTTCCTTTGATAATTATCTTGTTTTATCAAATCAATTCAATTCATTCCACATGACCATCAACGGTCCACAACAAGAAAATATGACATTTAGTTGTGATCCATTGGTCCCACAACCCAACGGGCCAGAATTGTTGACCGACATTGATACGGGTTTACACTTGTTAGTTTTACACACACCTGCTAGGTATTATGAGAAAATAGAACAATTAAACATGTTAAACATTACAGCTAATCAAGCCTACGATTATTGGACTTGCTCCTGGCAACAGGGTTTGATTACGTGCATGACCATACAAGGACCACAACCTCCATGAGTTTTGGATATGATCCCCAGTGTCCCATGAACCCAACGGGCCCTACTGACCAATTAGATATCGACACGTGTTTGTGTGCATCAATTATTTAGGTCATCACCTCTTCCACCTAACATCATTACACAACTTTCATTATTGAACATAGTAGCCGATCAGGCTAGGACTTTCTGGACTAGACCGAAAAATCACCCATAGTCCATGTGGTTTCATTATGCCTCTCGTTCTCACTTCCATGACCTTGTCTGAAATCTATATGAGGTGTCTCGCAAGTCACTTTCCGCGTGTTCCACAACCAATAGATAGAATCTCGGTAGAGCTCGATATTGACTGGAGCCTCCGAGTAGTTATTCTATCATATCGATCCATCACACCACTTTAGCTTAGGACAACATTCTTTGCCTTAGACTTGCAGATCCCAATATTTCATGTTAAAGATATATGGTTGCCTCATTAGCTTGTTCATCATCATCACACATACATCCATTTCTATTCTACACCGAATGTCTCAGCACGACCTTAGGAAGTTGGGTGCAAATAAGGTCACGTGTTAATTTTCTTTCGTAAAGTGTCCTTTGGCAATTCTACAAAGCGGTTACAAGATCGGGAGCTACAGTGGGTGTGCCTATCTATACTTCTTTATTCATTGGATCACCAAAAAATAAGGATAGTTCGAGATATCTCCACACATTTCAGCATAAGTGGTTAAAGTTGGAGGACACAACGCATTTCCTCCTTATACTTCTTCATCCAGGGTCGTATGAGATCACCTAAAAAAACTCGCAACAAGATGACAGGATATCCTTCTACACCCTCTCTCTCTCAATATGGATCAGGTGCACATATTCCATTTACACTTTTTCTAGTGTATTTTACATTTGCGTGCTTTACACATGCGTATTTTACATACATACATATTTGATTACTTGATCATTTTCTCTTGCAGTCATCCATATGAGAAACAAACATTCAAATTGGGGAAAAATAACGATGACGATGACGATAATGACAACAACAACACACAATTATAAGCACTTGCCTTTACTAACCATGTAGGTACACTACGCAGAACAAAAACTACACATGTGTTCCACCCTAGGTTCACTCTCATCACTTTTAATGTGCATTTTTCATCTTTAGAATCCATGCTCCTCCACATTTTTCCTTTTGTCATTTCAAGTTTGAGTCTAGTCCATTAGAACGTATTATTCTCGCACTCTACATGGATGTCGTGCACGCATCTCTATCTACTTTATGTTACCGAGCATTCCGCTCACCAACATAAAGTGGGGGGAAAATGTAGACACAAAATCATGCACTTTAGGCATTATTTAGCCCAGTCTTATACTACTATTTAGAAGGTTCTCAAGTGGATAAAGTACTAATTAATCCCACTTTTTGGCCATCTTTATTTTATATTTTATTTCGTCATTCTGCATATTTTATTACACTTATCCACCCATTTCACAATTTCCCCATCATTCTATCCCAAAATCAGGGTGCCCTAACCTATACTGGGGCGCCCGGTCTATGCACATCCTTTCCCACTTCTTTTTGGGGGCCTTTCTAGCCATTTTTGTCTTTATCTTTTCCCCAGTCGGCCTTGTCAGGATTAATTACGAAATTAAGCTTGAGAGCCCTATAAATATAAAGCTATAAGACCATAATAAAGGTCCTAGGTCATAACATTACACACTACTATCACTCCATCTAGATTTGCATCCATTGCATCACTTGCATCCACATAGTGCCATGCATCAAGGCTAGGAGATCTGCATCACACACACTACATAAGGGGAGGGATTTGTTGGCTAGATTTCCCGTGCATAGCTGAAAACCTAGGCAGATCATGAGATAAACTCCCTCATTTACCGATGAGGCTCCCGTGTATGATTTTTCAATAAAATATGCCAAGATCTATTTTGGGGTTTTACTTTAACCATGCAACTCATGAACCATAGTTGTATAGTTTTGCAGCAAGTAAGCATCTGTTAAAGAAATGAAATATCTAAAGAAGAAGGAAATAATAAAACACCGGAAATAAAGAGGGAAGATGTGCAACTCAATCAATAGATAACAGAGTTTATTGCATGCACATAGACATAACCAATAAATATTAACACACAGAATTATAAGCAAAGGCAACTTTTAGATCTAGATCTAGAATAACACAAAACTTATAAGTAGATCTAAGAAAAAGCTAGAAACAAAATGCACCGTGACACAAATTTCTTCATAAATATACTCCTTTGTATTCCTTTGCTTCAAATAGCTATCAGGGATTTCAGCACAAAGTTTGGAATACAAGAATGTTGCTTACAAATTCTGATCCTTTAACCCGTAGGTTCTTCCTCTACTTATAACATGTAGAGGAGAAATTACAAATAGGAATCTTTTAGTTGAAATGGCACATGTGGAAGTCGGAAAGGAAATAATTGGCAATCTCCCTCGTGGAATTCCTCTTTGCATGACATGCATGATTTGTAACTGAAGATAGAACCTTCTATTTTGCATGTCTGCCACCTATTTCCAGGTAATTGACTTCTTTAAGTAATGACTTTTAAACCAATCACTTAAATTTCATAATTTAATTGATCGCTCAATTACTTTGTCGGAGGAAATAAGAGAAAGAAGAAGAAAGAGGAAAGTTACAGTCTTGTCCTTTTTCATATTCTACATGTAGCTGATTCTTTTACCTTTGATTCTCACCAAACTAGATCTAGAAGCAGCTGGATCTAGAAGCGGATGGATCTGGAAGCAAGTGACTGTGATTTTCTTGCGGGTATTGCCTTTGACATGTCTTCCTTCTTATCCTTGAAGCTTTTGTAGTTCTTCTCCAGTACATGCATCAATGCAATGTTTTCCATAAATAACTCATCATTTTTATTTTTAAATGCATATGAGCAATTAAAAATTCTGGAAAGCACTCTAGGTGAATGCAAATTTAATGAAGGCTTCAACTGGAAGATTAGAAGAACATGCATAAGGTCATGGAAGGAATTCTCCATGCACTGACTTCTTCACGGGCTGCATTCGAAACAAGAGGATGAAGCCTTTGCAATTATGGATCTGGATTTGGATCTGGATCTATGCATGATTCTACTGATCTTTCTCATTCATCCCGCTTTTCCATGGCTGGAGCGATCTTTGTCTGAGCATTTTTCTTTTTTTATTCAGCTGAAATTCTTTACAACCGGTGCAGATCTGGAGATTTCTTCAGATTCGGAGGATATGTTCAATGTATTAGACATTGATTTAAGCTCCCTTTCTCTTATAAAAGCACCTGTAATGAATTCTTGCAATTAATTTAGACAAAGATGGCAACCGAACATGAACACTTGATTTTAATTATAAAAATCTGCATATATCAAGTCTACTACCCCAAAATTTGATGTTTTGTTTGCATGCAAAGCAAACATGAATTTTGTCAACTTCACTTGAGCACATGTACCACTATGCAGACAATTAATCAAACTTAATTCAAGCTTCTTCAAACCTAGGCGCCAAACTTTGAAGCCTTCCAACAGTAAAAACACCTTCTTCTATGCAAAATTCCTCCTTAATTGGGCGCCAAAACTACCTAGGCTGCACTTCCTTGTTGAAGAATTAATTAATTCATCATTATGGCAGCCCATTCTTATATAACCTTCACCATTCTATAATTAATAATTGCCTCTCATATTCCTGGCAATTAATTAATTAATTAACATGCTTTTCTCTTCAATTTGGGTGCCTATTTTGTGCATGCTCATGGTTGTCATTAAATAAATTAAATTTATTTAATTTTATCTTTTGCTTTCAAATCCACATTGACTTCACAAAGTGTGCTTTGACCTTATGCACCAAAAATAGGAATTAATTCCATTAATTAATACTTTAAAAGTATTATTTCTCCTCAATATGGGTCTCACTTTTTGCATGAGAGGGGGCTACATTAAATAAATTAAATTTATTTAATTTTAGAATTCTATTTCCAATCTTCTTTATCCTTTCATCATGCGTTGATTTTTCCTCATGCTTGGGCACAAAATTTGGGTGAATAAACATTAATAAAAATTATTAAATGCATTATTATTCACCCAAGGTGGTCGCACTTTTGGCAAGGGTGAACTCTATTTTTGAAAGTCAATTTCTAATGGGATTATTCACCCGCAAGACAAGTAAGAAATTCTCACCGCCCGCCGCCTCTAATAATCCTATCATGACTTAAGTGGCTTTGCCCCCATGGGAAAAGTACCCTGCTAGGCAGGTACAAAATTCCCACCTGCCTGCTGCTACCAAAAATCTCATTGTAGCTTAAAACCTTCTTTTCCCAAAAATGCGACCTACCTAGAAAAAGCTTTTTCGTGCATGACTTCGTCTTTTCAGAGAGAACCCAGGACCTCATGTGGTAAATTCCTTCCGCATAACGTCCATGATGATCTCCATATACTCCGGCAAGAAATCAGACTAAACCGGCAAAGGAATTGACCTAGAGAAATTTCACAGAAAACAAAACGGAAAACACCAAAAACGTAAAACGTTGCCAGAAGTCACAGATAAAGCCCAGGATTCATTCCTGGTTAAAACCCTACTGGTATATGGGAATATTGACATGTAAGACCACAATAGGGTTAAACCGGAGCACAATTTGCCTCAAACGGGCTTAGAATAATTAAATAAAAATTTCCCGCAGGTAAACCCCAGCGATAGAATATAACGATTTCAGGCATCCGAGTATTTGGTGAAATTGGCTAATACGACTCTCTGGGAATATCCTGACACAATACAGACACTTTCTGGTAATAAAAACACAAAACAACCCATTATTTTAAAAGTACGAATTTTTTTAACATGGGGTAGTCTTAGATTTTAGAGTGAAATCTGGGAACACCAGGATTCTATTCTATTCCATGCACACATGTTATTTACATTTTCTACAATTACTATTGCTTACTACTTCAACAAGTGCAACTAACACAAGAGCACCTAGGGCATAGCATGCACACACACACTAGAACTACATCCGGGTCCAAATTATAGTGCATCGCTTAGTGATAAGTCCACTGGTTTGGTGGCCGAGGTTAGTCGACCCATTCATTTGCATCTTTCATTTTTTTAGGGTTTGATACTTCCTTTTGCATTCAGTAGTTCATTTTCCACTCATTTGACATATCTAACACGATAGACAGAAACACTTGAAGACAACTTGCATGACCATACCAAAACTAGTATTTACACATTTACAAAGGATCGAGCACCCAAATTGTAGACTAGGGCACCCTGGGTGCCACAAAGATACATTGCTAAGCGCCCTAGTCATTTCGATCTCCCATATTTGTCCTTCATAGGGTCCTTGAGTGTTCTTCTGCACTTCCTGATTTCATTTCTAGATCTATGACAACCTGTGATAGACTCTACAAATCAGCTAAGTTATTTCTCTTCATTCTCTTGCACTTTTAAGGTTTCATTTCACTTAGAATATTTTACTTGCATTTATTTCATATTGTTTTAGTTCGTTGATTACAACATTTTAGTTCTCCTAATTAGATTAACATTAATATCTTATAACCCTATTTAGGTCTTTAGGTCACATTTTTGTTAATCATTAGAGGAAAACCCTTTTAGATAGAGTGAAAGATGCAAAAACTATCAAACTTGTGACTGCTGATAGTTAAACTAACATACACATAATAAAAAAGTCATCAAATTCAACATTTTAAAACATGGTAAGGATAAAAATCTATTTGATACGGTCATACACATTTTCAAATTCTAATTTGAGAAAGATGGTTCGTTTTCAAGAGGTATGGGCCCATTCCATACCTTAACACATGACTATGATATTATCTAAGATATATCCTCCTTTAATAAATGCAATATATTCGGGTTTGATAAGACCCAAAAGGATGTGGTGAATGTAAAATGATAAAGCTTTAGTTATGATTTTGTAAGAGACATTTAGCAATGTGATAGGCCGCTAACTAAAAATGAGCTTAGGTTAACCAATTTTAGGTGTGAATTTGAATTTTTGTTAATTTTTTTCTTAAATATTGAAGAGATAATGCCTTGTTGTTATGTTTGTGGAGCCTATTTTCATGTTAGAGTGTGGTACACCTTCTATGTGTTACACTCAGGTATTTTTACGGCGGTCCCGCTCGCCAGTGAGTGGGTCAAGGGGGTTCGGGGTGAAGCCCCCGAAGAAAATTTTCATGGGTGGTTTATTAACCCATGGGTAATGGGTAACCGTTATGGGCTGTTTTTGGGCCCATGGTTTTTTCGGTACCCATTGTTTTGATACCCATGGTTTTTGCCCATGGTTTTGATACCTGACGCTTTGTATCAAACTACTTAAGCAACAGTATGTTCTTATGCATATGATAGAAAAACAAGCAAATGTATTGCAGATGTGTTTTGAATTCAGGTGTGAATTCTGTAGAGTTTGTCAAGAGCATAGCTCCAAATGGATCTGGGTATTGTATTGAGAGAGTAGAGGCTTGTAATAAAATCTAAGCAAGTGATTCTTGGTGGACGTAGCCCAAATTGGGTGAACCACATTAAATCTTGTCTCTCTGTGTTGTGTTATTTATTCTGTACTTTTATTTGAGATCTATAATATTTTCTGCATATTAGTTTCTATTGTTGTGATTCTGTAAGGGATTATTCCGCATATTTTATCTCTTATTTCCTAACAATTGGTATCAGAGCCTGGTTTGGTTTGCTGAAATGTTGAATCACAGGAAAGTTTTGTCTTGAGTGGGAGCTATGGAAGATCTAGGGTTGATGAATTCAACGAGAAGAATTTCAATATTTAGAAGATGCAGATGGAAAATTACCTTTATCGAAAGGATCTTTATACTCATGCTCGAGAAGGTGAACAAACCCGCAAGTATGACAGATGCGAGAATGGGATTTGTTGGATCGGAAGGCACTTGGAACGATCCGGCTATGTCTTACATCTTCGGTATTATTTAATGTTTCAAAGGAAAAGACTACAAAATATCTAATGGATGCATTAGGGAAATTATATGAAAAACCCTCTACCTCTAACAAGATATTTTTAATGAAAAAGTTGTTTAATATGAAGATGTCTAAGAATAGTTCAGTAGCAGATCATTTAAATGATTTCAATACGGTTGTGAATATGCTAGCTTCGGTTACAATAGAATTTGATGAAGAAGTTAGGAATTTATTAATTTTGTGCTCTTTACCCCTAAAGTTGGAATAGCCTGGTAATGGCGGTAAGCAACTCGGTTCCAACTAACTCAAAGTTGAAATTTGAGGATGTTGTAGGGGTGATTCTAAGTGAGGAAATGCGAAGAAAAAGCTTCAGGGAATCTTCTAATTCAGGGAATGCTTTGACAGTGGAAATTAGAGGGAGACAAAAGAATAGAGGAAACCATGGAAAATCGAAAGATCAGGCAAGGTCAAAATCCAAGAGCAAGATTGTATGTTGGAACTGTGGAAAGTCTGGGCATGCAAAGAAGGACTGTTGGGAGCTTCGAGACAAGAAGAAACAACATGAAGAAAACAAGGAGGCAAATGTGGCATCGGGTAATGTATGTCAGGATGCTTTGATTCTTTCTTTGCATAATATTAATGAATCTTGGGTTTTAGATTCAAGGGCTTCTTTTCATGCTACTCCACATAGGCATTATTTTGTTGATTATGTTCAAGGGGATTTTGGGCATGTTTTTCTTGGTGATGATGAGCCTTGTAGTATAGTTGGAAAAGGTTCTGTTCAGGTTAAGATGTAGAATGGGAATACATGGCTATTGAAGGATGTCAGACATGTGCCTACATTAAGGAGAAATTTGATATTGGTGGGGCAATTGGGAAGTGATGGTTGTACTATGATATTTACAACTAACTCTTAGAAGGTCACCAAGGGTGCTCTTGTGGTGGCAAGAGGTAAGAAGGTTGGAACCTTGTATTTAACCACTGATAGTACTAATGATTGTAATCTTGTGGCTTCAGATGCAGATACAACATTATGGCACTATAGGCTCGATCATATGAGCCATAAGGGCATGGACATCATAAAGAAGAATTTTCCTGGATATACATAAACATGTTTGGATTTCTGTGAGAACTGCATATATGGGAAACAGAAGCGAGTAAGGTTTCTCAAGGTTGGACCTACGAAGAAAGAGAGTAAGTTAGAGTTGGTACATTATGATGTGTGGGGGCCGGCTCAAGTATCATCTCTTGGGGTTCAAGTTATTATGTTACTTTTATTGATGATGCAACAAGGAAAGTTTTCGTTTATTGTATTAGAAACAAATCTGATGTATTTGATACTTTTGTTAAATGGAAAGCCTTGGTAGAGAATGAAACAGCCTTAAGTTAAAATGTCTCAGGTCAGATAATGGAGGGGAGTATTGCAGCAATAAATTTGATGATTATTGTTCTAAGAATGGAATCCGCAGGAAAAAGACGATTCCAGGAACCCCGCAGCAGAATGGGTTGTCAGAAAGGATGAACAGAACAATAATGGAACGTGCTAGGAGCATGATGATACATGTAGGACTGCCTCTTTATTTTTGGGCGTAGCAAAGAGCACAACCGTGTACTTGATAAATAGAGGACCCTCAAGTGCCTTGGATGGAGGCATACCCGAGGAGGCTTGGTACGGTATGAAAGTTGATTACTCATTTTCTTAGATTCTTTGGATGTGAGGTGTTTGTTCATATTGACAAGAATGATAGGACCAAGCTAGAGGCTAAATCATAAAAATGCACTTTTATTGGTTATGGTGGTGATGACTTTAGATTTAAATGTTGGGGTATTAAAGACAAGAAAATCATTCGGTCTAAAGATGTGGTCTTTAATGAGAAAGTCGTGTATAAGCAACAATTGCAGGAAAATAGGGAAAAATCCAAGAAAGAATATGCAAAGTGGTAGAGGATCTTCCGGATGGGAAAGTGACCCATGAATTAGTTCGGAACCTACTCGACAGGAACCCCAAACTCCTACAAGAAGAAGGTCTTTTAGGGTAAGAAAATAACCTCAATGTTTTTCTCTTTCTCTTTATTATTTATTGCTCACTGATAGTGGAGAGCCAGAGAGCTTTGATGAAGCAATGCAGTAGATGCTAGTAAGAAGTGAGAGCAAGCCATGGATGAGGAGCATAAGTCTTTCATGGAAAACCGGACTTGGGATTTGGTGAAGCTATCGGAAGGCAAAAGAGCATTGCAAAACAAGTGGGTGTACAGAGTTAAAGATGAAGAAGGAGGAAAGAAAAGATATAAGGCCTGGTTGGTGGTCAAGGGGTTTACACAGAAACAAGGTAAAAACATGCAGAAATAAAAGTACTCAAGAAACAGCTAAGTGAATCCTTTGATATGAAGGATTTGGGGGCTGCTAAACAAATCCTTGGTATGAGGATAACTCGGGATAGGAAGGAACGGAAGCTGACTTTATCTCAAGAAGAGTACATTAAGAAGGTATTGGATAGATTTAACATGCAGGATGCTAAACCAGTTGGGACTCCTTTGGCATGCCATTTTAAGTTATCAAAGGAGCAGTGTCCCAAGACAGAGCAAGAAAGAAACCATATGTCTAAGGTACCTTACTCATCAGTGGTTGGTAGTTTGATGTATGCTATGGTATGTGTTAGGCCTGATATTGCCCATGCAGTAGGAGCTGTGAGTAGATTTATGAGTGATCCAGGTAAAGAGTATTGGCAAGAAGTAAAGTGGATCCTTTGGTATTTGAGAGGGACCATGGGGATAGTTTTATGCTACAGTGGATCAGACACCACTTTACGTGGTTATGTAGATTCAGACATGGCGGGAGATGTAGATAGCAGGAGGAGCACGACATGTTATATTTACATTGTAGGTGGGACAACAATAAGTTCTGGATTTCACGACTACAGAAGCTGGTGGCTTTGTCAACCACGAGGCTGAGTATGTTGCTGCCACAGAGGGAAGCAAAGAGATGATTTGGTTACAACAATTGCTTGAGGAGTTGGGGCATAAGCAAGAGGAATGTAAGCCAGATAGTGATAGTCGAGTGCTATACTTCTAGCTAAGAACTCTGCTTTCCACTCTAGGACAAAGCATATACAATTGAGATATCACTTCATCAGACAGACTTTGAAGGAAGATAAGTTGAAGTTGGAGAAGATTCATACCGCTTAGAATCCTGCCGACATGATGACCAAGGTGATCACAAGGGATAAACTAAAGCTATGTTCACTTTGGTTGGCCTTCGCAAATGACAAAGAAGGGTTGAGAAGCTTTCTCAAGAAAATCGCCTCCGAGTGGGAGATTGTTATGTTTGTGGAGCCTATTTTCATGTTAGAGTGTGGTACACCTTCTATGTGTTACACTCGGGTATTTTTACGGCGGTCCTACTCACGGTGAGCGGTCAGTGGTGGTGAAACCCCCACATGGATGGGGGCTCGAGGCGAAGCCCCAAAGAAAATTTTCATGGGTGGTTTATTAACCCATGGGTAATGGGTAACCATTATGGGCTGTTTTTGGGCCCATGGTTTTTTGGTACCCATTGTTTTGATACCCACAGTTTTTTCCCATGGTTTTGATACCCACGGTTTTATATCAAACCGCTTGCCAAGCGGCTTGTCTATTTATATGGTCTTATGCATATGATAGAAAAAGAAGAAAATGTATTGCAGATGTGTTTTGAATTCGGTGTGAATTTCAGAGAGTTTGTTGAGCATAGCTCCAAACGAATCTGGTATTGTATTGAGAGAGTGGAGGCTTGTAATAAAATCGAGCAAGTGATTCTTGGTGGATGTAGCCCAAATTGGGTGAACCATGTTAAATCTTGTCTCTCTATGTTGTGTTATTTATTCTACACATTTATTTGAGATCTATAATATTTTCTGCATATTAGTTTCTCACCTGTTGTGATTCTCAGTAAGAGATTATTCCGCATATTTTATCTCTTATTTACTAACACTTGTTGTAGGTCCCACCTACAAAGCTCCAAGTGGTTGTATCAAACTCATAGGGAAAACCATCAATACCTAAGAATTTATCATTAGCCATGCATTATAGAGATGCATAAAGCTCTGCTCAATGTCATGGCCCTTTCAAGGGTTTCAACCAAAGAAAAGGAATTTAGCCAAACACCAAAATTATTCAAATCTGATTTTTAATTGCAGCAGACTGAAAATGCAAAATCAGCGAACTGTACTCTTCACAAAATATGCCAAAACACCATGAAATACTTCAAATTCACTTGCCACAATTTTTATATATATTTTATACATCCATAAGAGCCAAAATCAATGAAAATATTGAAGAAACACACTGTTGGAAATTAATTAATGTCCAGTTAATTGCAGCCACAAGAAAAATGTAGATCTAGGGTCTAAAAACCCCCAAAAATCATGAAACTTGAGATTTCGGCCTTAGAAATTATGATAAATCATATTATCAATTGAAAATGCATATATAAATTCACCAAACCCTCAAAACCCTACTCAAGGTAGGTCGCTCCACTAGAAAGAAGCCAATAACAATATGAAAATGATAGATATTTCCTTAAATCTACCTTATACATCAATTCCCAAGTCAAGATGAAGGGTTTTCGTCCTTCACTCAACCTCTAGAAGGGTTTTTTCCTTCTAGGAAAACACACATGAGGGTTTTCATCCCCAAGTGCAAGAACAAGGAGCTACTAGCTCACAATGCCCAAGTAAGATAAAATGCGCCAAGTCTAGATCTCAAATGAACCCTCTAATCTTCTTTTATATCCTCCTTTTGGCGCCAAGGCTTGGAATAGCAAGACCAACCTCTTAAAGATGTTATTTTCCTTCATTATCTTTTATTAATTAATTAAAACCCAATCGACTTGTCATAAGAAAGAAAACACTAACGAAAATATAAAATATTAGTAAAAACATATCATATAGATGTTCAATTTTCTCCTCCTTCTTCGCTTCTTTTTCGTGGAGAAGGAATAGAAAAGAAGACCCAATAATATCTCTAAAGTGGGAAAAAGGGACATTACAGTCCTCCCTTCCCAAAATTTTTTGTCCCCAAGCAATTGCAAACCCAATGTATCCGCTGTCCCATCTTCTTCTTTCCCTTCATTATGAAGTCCCACATCCTCTAATGATGAAGGTGGCATCCTTGATAGAGCATCCACAACCACATTATGCTTTCCCTTCACATACTCAATATCAAAATCAAATGCTTGGAGTCTACTCATTCCATCACCTATACCTACATGTTCTCCCTCAATGGAGCCTTCTATCCGGATCATGAGAACATCATTCAACATAGCTTGCATGTAGGCTGAAAATAAATCATAACAACAGTAAGTCACCTGGGATTCCATCCAATTTAGCACTAGGGTGGCTTGGGGGTGTCTTCACTAGTGGAGCTTCACCACTATCCTTGTCATGCAAGGAAACCTTCTTAAATTGCACATGGACACCGTTGTTGTGACTGAAATTATTGTGATCAGCAGCATAAAAATGATGCAAATATGACAAACCCATGTGAGCTTTAGTAATATGATAGATGTAGAAGTATTAGGTACCCAAACAAGTACCACAAACTCACCATCTTCAGCTGAAACCCCATAGGCTCTCCCATGTGATTGGGTGAGAAACAAACTCAGCTGCTCTTCTTGTTCAACACCTTTATCTGCACATGGAATAAACTTATCAATGAAAACAAAAGTTGCTTCCATCATTGCTTCTTCATGCCTTATGGGTATGGTGACAAGCACTCTTTCAATGCTTGCAATTATCTCATTTTCTCCTCTCAAGTGATGAGTATTTGAAGATTCATCCAGGTTGTCCCAAACATTGTTGTAACCATGTAATTTATTTCTCAAAATCAAAAGTATAGCAGCTGAAAACACATCAATAGTGATCGTAGATTGCAAACCTTTTAACCTCATGGTGAGAGACCCATCTCCGGTTGTCAAAAGAATGGACAAGGAGTTGAAATGGTTGCGGACAGCGAATGAAACCAAATTACAACAGCTGTAATAATGATTACCTTGGCACCCAAAAGATGCTTCCAAGCTGCCCCAAACTGATTTCTTCAAATTGTAGCTCGGATCAGAATTTATGAGTGCTGATATGCAATTATAACAGCCATACTTTGGCCAAAATTCATCCCAAACAATCCCACATAGGTTGGAACATTAGCCATACTTGTTCTCAATGAGTGAATCCTCTTACACACAATTTCAATTGAGAAGAATGTCTCCAAACCTGCCCCTCTATTGCTGCCCCAAGAAGATAAGCACAACCCAAATAAAATTGGGAAAGACATTTCATCATGGTTGTAGCATTGCATTTTATTGCTTAGATTCAAAATTGTAGTGGCCAACAAATATCTTGTGAAAGTTACTCTTACCTTGTCCATGTGGCTAGGAGAAGGGCACCCCTTCCTTGTGATCAAAAACCCCTTGAAGGCTGCAAAAAGAATGTGAAACCAGCTGAAAGTGTTGATCATAACAGTCACTAGATTTGAGACAACTCCCACAATGATTTGGTTCTCATTTTCCAAGCTACTCTTAACCATGTTACAAGGAAGACTTATACCACAAAACTTCCATAGAATCCGTGTCTCATTAGGCATTCTTGCAAGGCATTCTTTTGAGAACCAATCCCAAACAAAGGCATGACACATTACTTCACCTTGGTTTATGAAAACTGAATTATTGCATACCTTGTAGCAAGTTGAATTTGTATGTTCATTGGATGAATTATCCATAACCTCCACATATATCCAAAAGTGGCAATCTTGAGAGTAACTTGGATCCCATGAAACCATAGCAAGTTGATTCATACAATCTTGATTATAAAAATAATGCCTAGCTTGCTTACCACTCATCTTCCCATTAGTTTCATCATGTTGCTCAAGATAAGGGATATATTGTAGCGACATAGGGAAGTTAATAAATATGAAATCTGATCATACCTTGAGTTACTCTCCACATGTCCATCTTCCCATGCCGGATGAGGGGTGATCGAAACATCCTCTATACTCCCAAACTCGTGACTCAGAATTTTGAGTTGGAATCAACCTTCTTCTTCACCTCATATTTGAAAAATGAAGCTCTCTTCGCTTTGTCTTCAACAATATCTTGCTGATACTTGCTTGGGACACCTTCATGGTACTTTTCGAGTCATGTACACCAATAAATGGCCCTTTATTGATTGTTGTTCTGAAAAATCCAGCAAGCTCTTTATTACCATAATTATCCAAATAGGATTCTTCCTTCCTTTATCCAATATTTGGAATGCTCCGAAGATGGATGGGGGCTTCTTGGAAAAGATTATTTTTCCCTTTAGTACCCTTCATCCTCTCATCTTTGTTAGAAAAACGCTTATGATGATCAAACCCTTGCAAACACATATTGCAAGGGTGATGCAATAAATTAAATTACTTACCATTTTTTGTTGATGTATAAATTCCAACAAACTGAAAACCCTCATGAGTATTAGGTGATACCTCCTTTTGAAGGGCATGCCTCTCAACCGAAACATTCTGATTTGTAGTCTCAAGAACCTCTTGTATATATGATTTTCTTTCACCAACTTGTTGCCACATGCAATCATTAGAAACCAAAAAAACATCATTTATTTTCAAAGAATCTTTACCTTCATGTTGAATATCGGTCTTCCCTTGTTCTTGTTCTTTGAGTTCTTCTTGCTCCACCATTGCAATTTGGAAGCTCTTCTCCTCTTCCTCTCTCCCGGCATGTTGAAAGTCCCTTTGAGGTGTTTGAGACCTAGGTCCATGCCTAGCTCTTCCTTTGTTCACTCCTATGAACTCGGCAAGTGAAATAGCCTCCCGAATCTCCCTTGGTAAGGCCATGTATTCTTCATAACTCGCAACAATATTCCGTCCACTCGTTGGCCTTGCTTCTTTCTTCTGGAATAACCTCCACTCTAGGAAGGAAAATGGGCTTCAAACTCGATCCTCGGGCTGATCCCATAGGTCGCTCGGCATTATTATCTCTAAAAGAGCTACCTTTGCCACTTTGAACCCTAGGTTCAATCATCCTCTAGAGATATAGGGCAAGAAAATCCATGGTGTCCGCAAGTATTTCTTGGCTAACAATTAATTTATCCATTGGAACCCTATGTATTTGAGAATACGTGCTCTAATACCACTGTAATGACCCTTTTAAGGGTTTAAACCAAAGAAAAAGAATTTAGCTAAACCCAAAAATTATTCAGATCTTATTTTTAATTACAAAAGATTGAAAATTCAAAATCAGTGAACTGTACTCTTCACAAAATATGCCAAAACACCATGAAATACTTCAAATTCACTTGCCACAGAGATATATATATAGCCAAAATCAATGAAAATATTGAAGAAACACACTTTGCTGGAATTTAATTAATGTCCATTTAATTGCAGCCACAAGAAAATTGTAGATCTAGGGTCTAGAAACCCCAAAAATCATGAAACTTGAGATTCTAGCCTTATAAATTATGAAAAATCATATTATCAATTGAAAATGCATATATAAATTCTCCAAACCGTCAAAACCCTATTCAAGATAGGTCACTCCACTAGAAAGAATCCAATAACAATTTGAAAACGATAGATACTTCCTTAAATCTACCTTATACATCAATTCCCAAGTCAATATGAAGGGTTTTCATCCTTCTAGAAAAACACACATGAGGGTTTCCATCCCCAAGTGCAAGAACAAGGAGCTACTAGCTCACAGTGCCCAAATAAGATAAAATTCACCAAGTCTATATCTCAAATGAACCCTCTAATCTTCTTTTATATCCTCTTTTTGCGCCAAGACTTGGAATAACAAGACCTACCTCTTAAAGATGTTTTTTTCCTTCATTAGCTTCCATTAATGAATTAAAACTCAACGGGTCTGTTATAAGAAAGAAAACACTAAAGAAAATATAAAATATTAGTAAAAAAATATAATATAGATGCTCAATGTTCTCCTCCTCCTCCACTTCTTTTCCATGGAGAAGGAATGGCAAGAAGACCCAATAATAACTCTCAAGTGGGAAAAGGGGACATTACATTCAATGTGAGAAGAATCACATTGAAGCCAAGTCAGAAAGTAAAGCTTTTGGGAACCACATCAAGGCATTTCTCAAGTTTTTATCACATTTCCTCTATTATGGTTTGAGCTTGGAACACCATTTTGTAATGTTCAATGAAGGCATTAGAGATCTCAAGAAAATTAGTAAGCATTGTGATTCATTTGGATGGCCTTTATCTACTCTCTTTCCCTGCTTGACATGAAGGGCTTTAAAAAATTCCTTGGAGGTATGATCTCCAAATTTGAGCCAATCTAAACAGCCCATAGTTGAGATCCTCTAACAACATGGGCTTCATTGAGTTTGAGTTTATGCCTAATCCCATTAGCTAAAGATTGCAAAACAAGATAAAAAAGAATGTAATCCAAACATGTAGAATTCGTATGAAATTTATTAAGGGTAGTACAATTAAATTGCTTGTGAACCCACACCTCTTATTTACGTAATGGTGAGTGAAGGTGGTGGTGTGTTAGATGGCACTATTTCACCACTCTATCTAGGTAGTGGCATATGGAGGATGTGGCACCAAGTCCTAAACCATGGCTATGAGTCGATGATCCCTTCATGTGAAAAAAGTTATGTGATGATGTAAAATTGATTGTGTGGCACTTTAAATTGGGCACATCCCCAAGTGAGTTGGAAGGTGATCATGCTATGATTGAAAAGCACAAAAACTTAATGGATGGTGGCAATTGAATTTCTAGAGGTATGAAAAAAACATGTTTTGTTAAGTAAGCATGACACGATCAAATATTTGAGAATCTTTCCACCTCGGTCTAGAAATAAGACCAAGTAAACCAATGCTAGGGGGTAAATGCATGTCATGTCGAAGAGAGGATTTGACAATGCCCCAACAAATTTATAAAATAATACCACACTTCACGTTCACAAATACACCAACACATTAGAAGTGTGCCATATTTCCTTAAGATGTTTAATCATATCAAAGTCCTCATGATGAAATCCATAAAGCAAGTGTTAAGTTGTTTACCATCCATATCCATAACGCATTCTTTTTGGGACATCTTTAGAAGAAAAGACATTAACAATACCAAAGAGTACACATTAATGTTCAAGATGAACCATAAGGCGCGATGGGATAGATCTTCTGTCGAGGAGGTAATTAAGGGTGTGAATCTCAGGGATGTGGAAATAATGGCCACCACCATGACCATCATCATGCAATGTATAAAAACGAGTGAAGTTTCACATTATGCATTTCAAGGAAGACTGAAGCAAGAAACCTACAATCTTAACTTCCTACAAACAAACAAAAATTAAGTTTCCAATTTGTTGAAAAACAAAACAAATATAAATTATTTTAGAGTTTGTGAGACCTCTTGCATTCTATGATATAAAAATCCATGGAGGAAACTCATTCATGTTGAGTTCCCTTGTTCGTCCTAAAAATCGAGCCAAATTTTAAGTAGTAAAACTATTAGACAAAAGAGGGTGATATTTTGGATTAATAAAATTATTGATGTAAATGGAGTGACATTTAGCCCCATTAACTCCCCTTAGTGACTCATTTCCACCTCATGGTGAGTTATGAGAACAACGAGAGGGTTACGAAGACATCGTTGAGGTCCCAACCTTGAAAAAAATTAATTTCTTTACATTGTCTTGGCTTTGCAAGGGCTTGGGTTTTAGGTTGAGATGAGTAGACACAGCACCGCTTCATGAAAAATAACGTGGTCAATAGGTTTAACAATGTGTGAAATGAAATACCAAAGAGGAAGAGGAAAGTCCAAATCTTGACTTGAACGAAAAATTTGAGGGAAACTTGCTAGAGAATTTAATGCCTTGAGTTCAAGGTGAAAGGCCAGGAGTGTATTTTGCAAGAATGAACAACTCGAATTGGTGAGAAGTGCTTAAACTTGTGAGGAATATTTGAAGGAAAATAGGGGAAAAAATCTTTGGTAAAGTTCTTGATGCCTTAACATGGATTCCTTTGGGATCCCACTGAAGTTTGATCTAGGATAAGATAGAATCTTAAGAGGGAATACAACCAACATAATGGCTTATAACACAACTATTTTCATACTATTTAATAATAGGCTCAAAAAAGCAAGTGTTAATCAAAACATCAAGCACATAATTAGACTCATTACCTCATCATAAACCTTGGGAACAAGCTTCCTCATGTGTTTGGGAGCCATTTTTGTCGCCATATGCAACAATAGTTAATATAAACTAGCCAAGAATCATATTTAAAGGCTTAAGTCACCCAAAGGACACATTGAAATCCAAATAAATGTACACATGCTTAAGAAATCTCACAAGAGTGATTTGGATGGTTTGAGTGAGTGACAAGACAACGAAATGAGAAACAACATGCAAAACCCTAACAGAGCCCTTTTACTAAAAAAACAATTTTAATTTGGAAAAAGAGATTATATGGAACATAATACAATTTGAAAAACTAATTAGCAAGGGTAGTACTTGGCCTCCTTATAATGACTTGAAATAATTTTATGTCAATACAAAAAAAAGTGGGTTATGTGGTCACAATCTACCAACTTTTCAATTTTTATGGGTTATTTTATTGTTTTGTCAATTGGTAATTTTGAAAAAAAAATTACTAAGATTTGACATAGATATTACAGCTATTAGAAGTGTCAAAATACCATTCCTTTGTCTTTCCTAGAATTGGTATGTCATACATACATTTATTAAATACAAAAGATTCCTAAACCATATTCTAAAAAGATTCTTCAATCATCACCATAGTTATTTTCCATCCCCTGAAAGTTCCATAAAGAATGACCCCTTTGGATGCATTTCAAAGGAATTCAACTTCCATTATTATGTTGGAGGTGTCTCTTACGGTGGAGCTTTTGTTGGAAAGTGTCAAAATTTCCAACAAGATTTTTCTTATAGCTTTGTAGGAACTTGGATTCGAGAAAATCATTTTTTACTTTTTAATTTACCTTATTTTATGGCAAAGAGATATTTAATGGGAGAAGATATCTTATTGTGGTTGTTTATACTGCAATTATATAGATTAATTGTCAAGTTAGACACATGATTCCTCTAATGTTATCACAAAGACTACCATGTAAGTCTAGATGATCACACCCTATTCCACACAAGGATTTAATTTTGGATTATGTTAGGTATTCAGGGGAAAATGTTAGTGGATTTGAATATTTATACTTGTGGCCTCTCTAGGCCGTAAAAAGAGTCATCTCCAGCACCATAAGAAGATAGACAATCACGAGAATAATAAGGCCCCGTCTATGTCAAATGACCAAATTGCCTCTTCCAGTTGCTTTGGTTGTCTTCTCATCATCCGACAAACTTAGCGGACAATTCTATCAAGATTTTAGAAACAATGCGAGATTTTATTGATTTGATGAGGAGGACTTCAACCTTGAGCTTGATTGCTTATGGATTGAGGTTGAGGATGTTGGCGTTTCAAGGAGAGTAATTTGGTGGGAGAAGCCCATGTTAAGTGAGCGGGGAGTTGGTGTGACTCAATCACACGACACCCTCTAGTCTTGCACCCCTCTATAATTGAGAGTAAATGACCAACACCAAGGCAACGATTGTGTGCTTGAGTCTAAGTGAAGAGGATATGAATGTTTCGAATTGTCCAAGGAAATTTTAGTTTATAGTGGTGCAAAGCAACAATTGTTGCTCCTTGTTCATTTCCTTATCTACCGTGGTTGATGCTAATGTTGACGGTCGGTATGTTTGAATGAATGAACAAATGAATACTATGGCACTTTAAAGCCAATCATTTCTCTTTTGGTTTTGTTTGTTATTTGAATCCGTTGTAGAGCATCCTCCTAGAATGGAATTGGTTTGGTGTTCATTACTTGGTATTGCTTCAATGGGAATCTAGACTACCTATTGTTAGATTGCCTATTGTAAAAATAGGTAATCATGTGACCATAATTCAATTATTTTTGCGATTTTGTTGTAAAGTACAACGGAAGGGATGTCAAGGACCCCAAAGTTTGTTCCATACATCTTCCTCTCTATTTGCAAAACATGTAAAAATTAAATATATATCTAATCTGCGTTCGTAGACTTTTACCTCATTTACATTCTTTCTAATTAATCAATCTTCAACCATCTACATTGCAACATACAAAACAAAACAACATTAACATATACATTACAAAACAACTATCATAATAAAAAAATATTTGCAGAATAACTTCTTATATATCCCTTGCAAGGCTTTCAACATACCTTGCAACTCATGTGCAAATGCTAGTTATTATTCCCATATGCACCATACATAATCTAATTGCAGCGAACATTCAAATTATTTCAAACAAATATTGTAAGAATTATAATACAAAATGTAATCCTAAAATCATTGAAATAGTCCAGGCCTTATTGAATGCTGTTGGGGTGTATTGGTTGAGGTTGAAACCTCGGGTGGTACTCAACCAAACCAATATACAGTAAATTGAACTCAGATTGGAGATGATGGGGAGTCCCTTTAACCACACCTAACTGGCGGACCAGACCCAGACCTCAAAAAGCTCCTGTACCTTTTAATAATTGGAAGAAGGTGGATTATGTACAAATGCCATTGGCCAGTTTAGGCTTATCATCATTATGCTCGGAGCTTCTAAGGGATATAGCCAGAACCGGAACTGTAAATCCCGTGACCTGAATATTTAGCAAAGTGCTTGTTTCCCAATTTACTTTGACATAAATAGTCCATCACTGCCTACTCCTTTTCGCATTGGCACAAGGCACAACCCACAGTAGAAAACCAGATTTTCTCAGTGGTCGTCTTTTTTGTCGCATTGCCTGACACAAGAACAAATGGTCATTAAGTATTTTAAACAACTCACAAAATCGGGTAAAATTTTAATCTTAAAACTCTTGAGACAGTACACGGATTATCTTTGCCATGAGCCGATTCCATCTGAAGAGCAGAGTGAAGCAAAATGGTCTTCAAGAGGTTACAAGTATCTACCTTTGGCCTATCAGATTTGAGAGCTTTCCAACAAAGAATACGGCCAGACTCTGAACTAGATCCGGATGCACTGCAATTATGTAAGGCAAGCACAAAATGTTATAGTCTGTTGAAATTCAGATAGTTTATAACAGTTTACCAAAAATAAAGTGTGCCAAATTTCAGACAGCACAGTAGCACGGGTCAGAAACCCATAAAAATATAGTAGACTCCAGGTACCAGATATATATACCAAAACCAACCTATGCATGGCAGATTGCCCAAAGTAGGCAGGCATACCACTTTTTCTCTTAAATAAGAAACCAAAGCAGGGAAAACTTCCCAGAGTATCCAGAGGTCCATTATGGTTCACCAAAAAAGCAAAAACTATTAATTGCAGAAAAAGGGCTACAGACTATTAAATGCACCATTTTTTTGGCTTAATAGGATGCCAAAGAAGCGTTAACACAGAAAAGCCCTAGTGACATTATCCGCAAAAGAGCTGGTCTAGCCATGAAAAGTTATAGTCACTAACATAATGTATCATCCGGTAAAAATTGCTTGTAGAGCAGAAAAAAAAACAAAAACTTCATGAGGGTGAGATAACATACACTAAATGCAGTGAATTAAACAATGAATAATTTATTAATTATTCCTCATGTTATTAAATTTTATCTATGTAAGAACATAAACATGGCTGCAAACAATAAAGAAAAGGTCCTATGAGTCCCTACCATGCAGGGAACTTTATAAGTAAATATCTAAATGGATAACGTGATTGAAACCCCTTTCCTTTTTTTATCACACCTTATACAAGCCAGTTGCTGTGATTTTTGGCTTCTACAATAATATTGAGAAGGCTAAGAATGCAATTAAAAATCTAATTGCAGGTTGAAATTATATCATTACACCCATAATGCAATAAAATGGTCCAGACAGTCATGGTTATTAAGTTCAACCCTCTGTAATAACGCCTCTTGTTTTCTTTTTCTTTCATTTCATAACACCCCTTGTCCTTTAAATGGGCGACTCATATTATACAGGTATTCTGCAAGGTAATCCTAAGTTTCCTGCAATAGAGGATCCTGTACAGCTAACAAAAATATCCTCCAAATCCTCAAACAAAATTTAACATTGGCATAAAGCATGATGAAAGCAGATCAGCATACGAGGTAGAGGCACTAAGGATGGAGGTTGGGTTTTTCTCAAGGTTTATCCATACTAACAAATGTCTCTCAAATGAAAGAAAGATAATAAGATCATACCCGACTTTTGCTGGGCCTAAAACGTATCTGACATGATTGGCAATGCAGCTTACAAGATGGAGCTACCTCCCCTCATGGGTCCCCCTAGTCTACCATGTATCATTAATAAAGAAGGTAATTGACAATTCAATTCTAATGCAAGTAGCTGGCATGTGGTGGACATAACCCTTGCATAGGCTTCTAGTAGTTTCTAAGCTCTACTCTTTCTTGCTGGTCAGCCTAGTAAGGAGCTGATGGGTTTCTTAACCTATTGATGCCCAGACATATAGGGAGTGGTTTGTCACTGGGAATCATCATCGTGTAATTTATCTCTTTGCTTGTTTTATTTGGAGGTTGCCCCTCGAAGTGGATTTTATTTCTTGTATCACTATTTCAGCACTTTGTCTTCATCTATCATTTTGGATTTGTTACCCTGCTCTACTTCACAATTTATTTGATAGTAAAAACAAGGGGTTCTATTGGGCTCCTCACCTTTTAGTTAAGCACCAAAAGTACAATGCATTTGATAGTTATGATTGGTAAACTAACATATCAATGCTTTAGGCCAAGATGACATGTCCCTATGGCAGCTTCACCACCTGAGCTATCAAGCCTATCCCTGCACAGATTCTTGTTTGTGGAGGATTTTTTTGGCTGATAAGCATGGGAGAGAAGTCTACATTGGACCATTTGGGGTGAGGAGACTAACCATTAGTGTATCCCTTTGAACAAAGAACTCAGGCCAATTACCTAGAGGTATCAAAACATAAGCCACATCCATGGCAAGAGAGGTGCACATGTTCATGTTAAGGATTTCATTAAACGAACCAAAAAGGACTATAGAAGATTTCCACAAAGGTGGGCTTATGATGCATGAGCCATTCAGTTGCATCCTAGCCACTGAATTTACTAACACTTTTCCATGACAGGGGGAGTAGGAGCAGCAGATTCATTCTGAAAATTATTGACAAAGCAGTGTTTCCTTGGTTTCGATTTCTTCCAGGTATGCCTCTTTACCTAGAGGGAGAGTGAGTGGCATTGCGCTATAAAGATTTCACAAGCAGTGACCCGAAACTAAACATCCAACATCCTATTGTGCATGGTCCTTTCTTGACAAACACTTTTTGGAGGAGAGTGCCATTCAAGAAGTTCTTCAGTGAGCCCAGCAAGAGAGTAAATTGCATTATCATTATTCTTAGTGCTTGGTGCTAAAGACTGGTGATAAAATTCCTATACCTCCTCTAGCTCTGCAACAAGTGGAAGGACCTTCAGTGGAAACATGGTTTTGAGAACAAACTGAAAAACATAGAAACTTGGTGACTCCAGCCATTTTGTTGAGAATGGCATCGCAAATGGATTCTCTAGTCCGCTTACCCCAAGAATGTATCCTCATATGTCATCTCTGAAAACTTTCCTAATAAGATCTTCCCCACAACCGTCAAGTGTAAAACATGCCCGCAATCTAGTAGAGAAAATTGACCTTTCCACCACAAGCAAAGATTAGGCAGGCCTCCTTTTGTCACCAAAGGAGAAGAAAGAAAATATAATATGTTGCAGAGAAGAATAGAAATATTTAGTGAGAGAAGAGGTTCATATTTAAAGGTCAAGTGTGATTTACAAGGCTCGAGGGAGTAGATGCGTGCCACCTACAATAGCAATCAAATCTCCTTCGAATCGCATGCATTGTAGGATGAAGAATTATTATGCGTAAAAAGAAATGAAAAAGGGACCTGCAATTTGAATTAAGACGAAACCCAGGTCCTGCTAGTATGGGAGGAATTGCTCATGACTCTTTGGGGACCCCTCTCTTCTTCTTTGCTCATCAGTTGGGGCATTACACTAATAATGTGGCTGAAATTATGGCTGTTCAACGTGCTCTTCTGGAGGCTACTAAATTGGGATGTCCTTGTATCATTGTGGAATCGGACTCCAAAGTTATTATCAATATCCTTCGGGCCTCGGATCAGCATCTGTCTAATAATTGGCTTATAGCCAGGATTCAGGAGCATATCAAAATTATTGCTAGCAATTTCCTTCCTATTATATATTCTCATGTTCCTAGGGAGAAGAACAAGATGGCTGATGCTTTGGCTAATTGGGCTTTAGATCATTCAAATCTGATCCACTTTGGCCCCCTTCCCGTCACTTGGTCGAAGGATAAAAGACAGCAGATTGAGTGAATCCTCTCTTTGAAAGATAAGGATGGATAATTCTTAGATATGCTATTTCTTTCTCTTTATTTGTACTTGGAATTCTAAAGATGCCTCCTCTAGTAAGAGCATAATTGCTTGGCATTGTATCTTGATTCTCATATTCTAATAATATAAAGTTGGTGTTTTTTGTTTTAAAAAAATAAAAAAATAATGAGGTAGCTTGTGCTGCTAGAGAAAGCCGTGTGAATTATTAAACAAAAGGGTAATGTGAAATTCATGCTTGCCAAGGTAAATCATTAACAATGGTTGATTCAAAGCTCGCAATTCCAGAGGGAGAAGCTTTGGAGTTTGGAAAACAACCCTAGATCCACTCATGCATTGGCGAGAAGGTCTGCTGCACTGTTTTCTTCGTGATAGCAGTTAGAGAAGGAGATTTAGGAGAACAAATGAAGATATTCTCTGATCCGTAAACCAGGTGGATATTCCACACTAGAATTCACCAACACAAGCCTTGTGATTCCTAGCTTACAAAGTGTCTGTAATTGAATTCAATTGCATACAAAATAGAGATATGACGTACTGAAATGAACGTGCAGCATAATTAAAACATACACACGTGAAACAAGGTACACCAAGCTCAAGTGAACACAAGATTTATCCTGGAGAAAACCCAAGAAGGGAAAAACTCTAGTGGGTGAGGCAATTACACTTCCCTTTCCCTATGTAATTCACTAATTTGTACAAGATACTGCCATTAATGGCCTTTATGAAATAGACCTGCACTTTCTCTCTCTTCAAACCTTGCACAAGCTTGCTTAATACCTTTCAAACACTCTACAACAGCACTCAACAACAATCGCTCACTGCTAGAAAGTTTACCATTGAATTTTGGACCCTAACTACATCTTGCTAAAACTTGTAGCGGGAATCCGATTCCATAACTCTTCTGCCACTCTTGATGATAACTGACCTCCATTAGACTTGTAATGATACCCCTGAAATCTGAATCCTAACAAAATGCTCAACCAACCCCAAGAGAATTTGAAACGTTTGTAACCGTTTCAACACACATTTTCTAAGATGTGTGGTGCAAACGCCGGTGCCTGTAGACTAGCAGTTCCACAGGCAGTTGCACAACTGCTGCCTACATATACCAACGGTTGCACAACTACCCCACTACCACTCTGCACACAATGGTGGTTTTTCTATGTAAGCAAAATTGTTCAAAGTTCAAGAGCAAAACCTTGACTTCTTCAATTTAGGGATGTCTAGAACACTACCCACACCGACTCAACCATTGTTGCATACATGATTGAAGTGTTTTACAAGAGATGTCTTATACAAGTGTTTACAAATGAGAATTACATGAATTGGGCATTTTTCGGATCCAAATTTGGATCATACCTCCCCAACTTGAGGCTTTAAGTCCCTAAAATCTTTAGGAACTGATTAATTGAGGACATTTCCTTCCCACATCTCTGCCCTCTCTCGGAGGTCTTTTGAACTCCAACGTTCACCTGTTTGTTCCACCATGTGTGGCCAATTTCCTTCAATCAAAGAGGGTTGAAGACAACAACTAGATAGTAACTTTTGCCTGTGTTTTTTTTTATATTAGTGAATTGAGGTTATCTATAGGGGCCCTCACCTAGGTATTAGAGTAAAAAACTTACAAGCAAATAGCTACATAGAGAGCCACATGGGCCCATGATAGATCGAAACAAAATTTATGTCGAGTGTCACACGTGCCTATGACACGAAAAAGGAGACTTCATTTAAAAAATGACAAAAGATAGATAATTATCGTATGTATTAATGGCCATAGCTGCTTAGATTGTAGAATCCATCACCGCATGTTGAAGTTGGAGTAGGAGCTGAGGACAGGGAGATCCACTTCTTCATCCTTTATCTTCACTATTTGGTGTCCCTGCATTTCATCCCGAAATCTGCGTGACTACCCTATCCGAAATTTTTTTGTACTTTTAAAATAATGGGTCGCTTTGTGTTTTTATTGCCTAAAAGTCCTCAGACAAGGTCAAGATATTCCCAAAGAGCCATATTAGCCTTTTTCGCCAAATACCCGTGATGCCCAAAATTGTTATATTCTCATTGTCGAGATTTGTCTACGGAAATTTGTATTTAATTATTTTGAGCCCGCTTGAGGCAATTTGCGCTCCGTTTTAACCCTGTTGTGATTAAACATATCATTATTCCTATATACCATAAGGGTTTTAACTAGGAATAAGTTTTGGGCTTTATTTGTGACTTTTGGCAATTTTTCGTGTTTTTGTGTTTTCCCATTTCGTTTTCTGTGAAATTTCTCTAGATCAATTCCTTTGCGGGTTAGCCTGATTCTTGGCCTGGAGCAACTGGAGAACATATACGCACGTTATGCCGGAGGAAGTCACCATCGGAGGTCCGGTTCACTGGGAAAAGGCGAAGTCGTGCACTAAAAAGCCCCTGCGGGGTTGGGTGCATTTTTGGAAAACAAAGGATTTAAGTGGATCATGGGAAAAATAGAAGCAAAGCAGGTGGGATTTTATTGCTTGCCTTGCAGGGTACTTTTTCCCATGATGGAAAAGTCACTTAAGCTGCAGTGGGAAAATTAAAGGCAGCAGACACGTGGGAATTTATTGTCTGCCCTGTAGGGTAAAAATTCCCATGGTGGAATAAAAGAAAAGTGACTTAAGTGAAATCATGGGATTTTATTGCCTGCCATGCAGGGTAAATAATCCCATTGTCAAAGTCAAATCACTTAAGTGGATCATGGGATTTCCGGGCTGCCTTGCAGGGTAAAAATTCTCATTGCCATGTGTTTTTAAAAATAGAATTCTATTATGCTAAAAAGTGCGACCCACCTTGGGTGAATAATAATGCATTAAATAAATATTTGTTAATATTTATTCACCCAATTTCGCACCCGTGCTTGTGGAAAAGTCAATAAAAGGAAGTGGACAAAAGAAATTTAAAAATAGAATTCCAAAATTAAATAAATTTAATTTATCTAATGCAGTCCTTTTGAGAAGGAAATAATACTTTTTAAAGTATTAATTGATTAAATTAAATTCTATTTTCAGTGGCTATGGTCAAAGCACACTGTGAAGCTTAAGTGAAGTGAAGAGTGGATGATTAAATTGATTAAATTTAATTTAATGGATGGTTGTCCTTAATCATGCAATTTTAGCACATCAGTTAAAGAGAAAGCATGATTTTTAATTAATTAATTGCTAGGAATAGGAAGGGCAATTATTAATTATAGAATTATGAGGGTTATATAAGCATGGGCTGCCATAAGGGTGAATTAATTAATTCACAGGTGAAGAAATGCAACCCAAAGGAAAAGTGCGCCCCATATTGAAGAGGATTTTGCTTAAAAGAAGATCAAATCAAGACTAAAAGCTTCCAATTTTGGCGCATGATTTGAAGAAGGCTGATTTGTGTCTGCATAATTGTTTGTAGAAGTGATACAGTTGCTCAGGTGATGTTGGTAAAATTCATGCTTGCTTTGCATGCAAATAAAACGTCAAATTTTGGGGCAGCAGGCTTGAATTATGCAGATTTTTGTGATTAAAATTCACTGTGCATGCTCCGCTAGCCATCTTTGTCTGAATTAATTGCAGTGTTAGATACATGTGCTTTTATAAAGAAAAGAAACTTATATCAATGTCCAATACATTGAATATTTCCTCCAAATCAAGGATTATCCAGATTTGCACCAGCTTTTGAAGAACTCCAATCAAATAAGAAGAAAAAGAATTGTTCGTACAAAGACACAGCTATGGCGAAGAAAGATGAAAAAGAAAGCACAACAGAGTCATGCATCACTTCTAAATTTACGATATTGGAGACACGGATCTAGGCTTGGAACCTCTTGCCGAATTGATAGACATATCCTAAGCAGGAAAGACTTCACTCATGCGTGCAGATTAAAAGCAGTGGAATTACTCGAGCTGCAGTTTTTCCATCCATAGCCCAGTTGCCAGAGTTTGTTATGCAGGTGCAGATCCATATCCAGATGCAGATGCGATGCAGATGCAAATCCATATGCAGATCCGGATCCAAATCTCATAGTTGCAAAAGCTTCCGGCACAAAAAGGCTTCATCCTCTTGTTTCGAATGCAACCCGTGAAGAAGTCAATGCGTGGAAAATTCCTTCCAAGATCTTGTGCAAATGCTCCCATCTTCCAATTGAAGCCTTCATTGAATTTTCATTCATCCGGAGTGCTTTCCAGAATTTTTAATTGCTCATATGCAATTAAAAATAAGGATGATGAGTTATCTACGGCAAACATTGCATTGATGCATGTACTGGAGAAGAACTGCAAAAGCTTCAAGGATAAAAGAGAAGACAAGGCGAAGGCAAAATCCAGCTGTTTCCAGATCCAACTTGTTGTTTCCAAATCCAGTTGTTTCCAGATCCAGCTTGCTTCCAGATCCAGCTACTCCCAGATCCAGTTTGGTGAGAATCAAAGGCAAAAGAATCAGCTGCATGCAGACATGAAAAAGGACAAGACTGCAGCTTTCCTCTTCCTTCTTCTTTCCTCCGACAAAGTAATTGAGCGATCAATTAAATTATACAACTTAAGTGATTGGTTTAAAAGCCATTACTTGAAGAAGTCAACTACTTGGAGATAGGTGGCACGTGCAAAATAGAAGGTTCTATTTTCAACTGCAAATCATACATGTCATGCAAAGAGGAATTCCAGGAGGGAGATTGCCAGTTGTTTATTTTCCGACTTCCACATGTGCCAGTTCAACTAAAAGCTTCCGACTTGTAATTGCCCCTCTACATTCTATAAGTAGAGGAAGAACCTTCGGGTTAAGGATCAGAATTTGTAAGCAGCATCCTTGTGTTCCAAACTTTGTGCTGAAACCCTTGAGAGCCACTTGAAGCAAAGGAATATACAGGAGCAAATTTCTGGAGAACTTTGTGTCACGGTGTATTGTGCTTCTTGCTTTTTATCTTAGATATTTTAATAGACTTTGTATTATTTTAGATCTAGATCTAGAGCTACCTTTGCTTAGAATTCTGTGTTTATATCTATTGGTTTCTTCTATGTGCATGCAATCAACTCTGCTATCTATTGATTGGGATGCACATTTTCCCCATTTCTTCTTTGTGATTACATAACTTCCTTCTTCTATAACTTTTCCTTTCTTTTAAACAATACAACTTACTTGCTGCGTAATCTGTTTCAATTATGGTTCATGAACTGAGTAGTTAAAGTAAAACCCCATTTAGATATTAGCATATTATAAATTGACAAATTTGACACGGGAGCCTCACCGGTAAATGAGGGAGATTTATCTCATGACTGCCTAGGTTTTGAGCTATGCAGAAAATCGAACCAACACTATTTTGTGGAAATTTTGACTCAGCAGGGAGTGAAGAAGTAAGCATTATTCAGAAGAACAACTTTTCCTTCATGTCATGAAATTCCCGAAAGTTGCCTTCCGCCCCAAAGACAAACAAGATCCGACTAACCAGGGAGGCTAACATGCCTAGAGAGAACAATTTCTCCCTAGAGGAATGTGGGCCCTCCGGAATCTCTAAAAGTTTTTGCTTTCCGTCTGGGTGGATAACCATTCCTTTGCCAAAATAACCCCATGAAGATACAAGCATTTCCCTTGTTTATCCATGGAGCAGGGCACTTGGTTTTTTCTTTTCCAAGGGTTGTTTCCTTGCCACTCTACCTCTTCTTTTTCCCGAGAAGACGAATTAACCATTTTACGAGGGCTTCAACTCGTTGGGCTAGTGAAACAAAAGAAGGATCCTTCAAAGACAAAGACATTCCGAGTCAATGCTTCAACTAGGTAGGCTTCAAGTAATTCAAACTGGATTTCAAAGAAAGAGAAACAAGGAGGAAGTACAAACACATTTGCTCCTAACACCTCTAAACGATACTAATCCTAAATATATTTGAGGGATAGGACAAAGAATTTTGTTTTAAGAGGCCGAATGTGATGTGCTACGAATTGGAAAAGATAGAACACGGGGATACCGAAGCTAGTCTTGTTAAAAAGCCATGCCTTATTCTTTTGAGGGTAGAAAGGACTGCTTCCATTTCATTTTTAGGAAAATAAAGCATGTGGCAAATGAAATCGTCCCCTGTTCCTTCCAGACGGAAGTAATTACTAAGCTTGTTGGATGGTAAATTGGCCATTTTTGTTCTTTCGATGGCCTAAAAACCTATTTGTTTTGTGGAGGCAAAAATCAAACCCAAGTGAGATGAAGGATGTAAAGAAGGAAAATGCTTCACACGGTTATGTTGTCGACCCTTGATGGGAGGAGATTTTGGCGGAACTATTAACAATTATCCTGCCACACGTGAGTAGGCGAAATGATTGGTTTTATTCTTACAAGGGCATTCAAATGATACAAATTACTCATAGGTATTGGTGCCTTGAAACCTTCATTAGTTCCAAACTGATGCCACAAAAAGCAAGGTATGCTGAAGTGACTTTTATCTCCTTCTTTCATAGGATGCCACTCATCACCTAACAATTGAGATCGCACTCCCAATCTGCTACGAATAGATATCATTGGCTCTTTAAGCAGTCTATGTCCAGTATATTTTTAAACCCTAGCCAGTCTTGATGATCCCCACTTTCAATCCTTGAGAAGGGCTCCAGCTCTGTCCCTGCATTTGCCAAGAAATCTGCTGCTTTATTACTGGACCTGGGACAGTGTTTCATTATGAAAATTATGGAAAGAGGAGAGTAATTGGAGGACCAATGAGAGGAGGAAATTGCGCATCCAGTTGGTACTTCCTTTTCTCTGAACTGCATTTACTGTCCAAAGGGAATCACCTTCAATGATGAGATTTGAACTACTTCTTTCTCTAGATATTTTCAAACCCTCCCAAAAAGCAATTATTTCTGCTTCATTGTTAGCTGCATGATGGATTTATCCTAAAACTGAAGAAATTAATTTACTAGAAGATTTTCTCAAAACTGATCCATACCCTGCTCGCCTAGGATTGCCTTTGCTGGCTCCATCAAAATTGAGTTTGAGCACTTCTTTTGGCGGAGGGTCCCAGTGTGAGGGAATTTTCCTCTTTATTTCAAACTTCTTTGTATGCACATCCCAGCGTATGAGTGGCTGGTTGGCTTGAATGAGGGGATCAACTCTTTCCATTGGGATTCTTCCTTCTTTCAGTATCTCATTAATCCATTCTGAAATGACCACTTCCAATCTTTGGGCTAATCTATGGGATGAGAGGCTTTCATTTTTAAATATCCTCCTGTTTCTCTAATCATAGATTCCATATCTCAAATGAGGGAGTTGTTTTCCATAATGGACTCATAATTGAGTGAGCCAGATATTGCCATTGCGGTATCAAATCTGAAATTGAGTTAGGGAAGGCCCAAGAAAAGCTTAGTTTTTGAAGCATACAACTCCATATTTTTATTGCATATGGGCAATGTAAGAGAATATGATTGACTGATTCCTCATGAGATTCACAAAGAACACACCTACCTGAGCCATACCATCCTCTTTTGATCAGATTATCATAGGTTAAGATTTTATTCAGAGCTGCTAACCACATGAAGGTTCTTGCCTTGGGCAGAATCCATTTACTCCATATTCTCTTATATGGCCATTGCTTTGGGACCATATCGTCTTCTTGAAGTGATAGGAGCTTATATCCTTGGTTTACTTCGTAGAAGCCAAATGGGGATCCATTCCGCTTCAAGATGTCCTTTCTTCCCCTGAATGGAAGTCTTCTTTCCTAAAAAAATTCTTCTATGTTTAAAACCTGATCCCAAGGAGCCTCTAGTGTGCTCCAGTCCTTCCATGTCAACATTTCTCCTTTTGCTAGGGAAATAGTTTGACTGTAATCTGAGAGGAAAGAGCCCCATATAGCCTTAGAGAGAGTAACCTGATTTCATCTAGGTTAGTTGTCTTGTTCAGTGGTGGAAAACCTAGCCACGAGTCATCCCAAAAGTTAATTTCCTTCATGTTCCCGGTTCCCATGTCAGTTTATGGATGAATACCTTTCTGCAGGAACTAATAAAATTCCAAATTTGTGATCCTGAAGGGAGATACTCCCTTGTAAAAATTCTTTCTTGTTCAGGGGATTCCAAGTACTTAGCTTTTAGATCTTGACACCACAGTAGATCTGGATTGGAGTAGATTTTCCAACACAATTTCCCCCACAGCTAGATTCTGTCTTTTTATATCCATTAGATTTGCACCCCATTCCCTTTGGAAGACACACCTTCCAGCTTAGAAGATGATATTTATGTTCTTCAGAGTCCCCTGCCACAAAAATTTCTTCATTAATCTAGTAATATTATTAGCGATGTTAGAGGGGAATTTGAGAATAGAGAAAATATATGTAGGAATAGCTTGGAGGACACACCTTCAAAAGGACGAGTCTTCTAGCTAGATTTAACCATTTTCCTTTTCAAGATGAAAGTTTTGCCGGGATCTTCAACATGAGACCTTCCCATAATTGTTTTCTCATTTGTCCATTAAACAACAGAATTCCCAGGTATATGCTTGGAAGGGAGCCAATTTTTATTCCTAGAATATCTGAGAGCTGTTGTTGAAGGGGAATTGAAATGTTAAAGAAAAAAACCTAAGATTTTGCAAAGTTAATCTCTTGACCAGAAGCTCTCGAGTACTTATTTAACATTTGTCTTATTAGTCCAGCCTTGGAAAGGTTTGTTTTTCCAACACAAGAGTGTCATCCACAAACAAGTGAGAAATAGAGGGGGGTCTTGGTGCAATCTTAATTCCTTCTAGTCTTCCTTCTAGTGTTTCCTCTGGAAAGATTTGCTCAAAGATTCAACCATCAAGATAAACAGGAAGGGGAGATGGGATCTCCTTGTCTCAAACCTCTAGAGGATGGGAAAAATCGAATAGAACAACCATTTACAAGAACCAAGAAATGGGTAGAAGAGATGCAAGAGAATATCCATTGACACCAATCCTCTCTAAACCCAAATTTTCTCAGAATTTTCATGAGGAAGTTCTAGTTCACTTTATCATATGCTTTACTTATATCCAATTTTATCATCATCCCTTTGATGCCTCTTGTGGAGAGAGAGTGCAAAGCTTTGTGAGCTAAGATGACATCATCTAGGATTTGTCTTCCTTCCACAAAGCCTCCTTGCTCCTTTGAAATTAAATTTGGAAGGAAGATTTTTACTCTATTAGCAATAGTCTTTGTTATGATATTGTAAATGGTGTTGTACAGAGAGATAGGCCTTGGCCCTTAAGTTATCAAATTTCAGGTATTTCTCTTTTTAGGGGCTAAGGTAGAAGGGATAGTTTAGATCTTTCAAAATCTTGCTAGATTTGTGAGCTTCACTAACCACTTTGTTGTCACCTCCTTTTCAAGCATACCCCAAAAATATTTGGTAAAAAAATGCTGGAAAACCATCCAGACCTAGGGATTTATTACCGTCCATTTCAAATACCACCGCTCTAATCTCCTCCAAGATAAAGGGAGCTGTTAATTGGATATCTTGATCTTCAAAATCAGATTAGGAATATTGTTGAGGAAGCCTTCCATTTCTTCCTCCAGAGAGTCACTTGGATCTAGTAGAAGTTTCTCAAAAATGATTCCGCTTCTTTTCTAATTTTTGAACTAGAGTCAAGGATTGATCCATCTTCTTTCATAATCCAACCAATATTGTTAATTTGTCTTCTTACCATTGTTGAAGCGTGAAAGAATTTTGTAATTTTTTCCCCTACTTTGAGCCATGATTCTCTTGATTTCTGCCTCCAATAAATTTTCTCTCTTGTGTAGATCTCTTCCAAGGCCTTAAGAAGAGATTTTTCCGAGTTCGAAGCTAATCCATCATCCCCCCATTTAGAATAGCTATGTTAATCACATTTAAATCTTCATCCAACTGCTTTTTCTAGGAGAAAATATTTTTAAAGGATACATTGTTCCCTTCTTTCATATGCCCCTTCAAGAATTTCAGCTTGGAAATGAAGCAATAAGCCTTCAAACCTTTAATTTTGGCACAAGATTCCCACCTTTGAACGACTAAGGTAGGAGATTGCAGGTCTCTTAGCCACATCTGCTCAAATTTAAGGGGAATTTCTTAGGGACGTTCCTTTCCCAATCTCAAGCCAAATCGGGGCATGGTTAGAGCCCGACACTAAGAGAATCCTTGTTTCAATCCTCCAAGAGTCTAACAACCATTGCTCAAAGATCAAGTATCTGTCTAACCTTTCTAGAATGTTACAACAACCTTTCCTTTTATTTGTCCAGGTGAATCTCCCTTCTTTGGGAGGGATGTCCAAAAGATTACATTCTATTACAAAGGAATTCAGATCTCTTTGAGAGATATTTTCACCTATGAATCCCCTTTTCTTTTACGAGATTGAGAGAATTGCATTGAAATCCCCCAATGATGAAATTATCACGAGGTTTTTGCTACATATATATTTTAATTTCCTCTCGGGGTGGCTTTTTTACGCTTTGGATGATTAGGGCCATATATATTGATCACTCGAGCTTGGAATTGATTGTTAAGGGCCTGAATATCACAACATAACCAATTATTTCTCTTAACCACAAAGATACTTTTGCAAGATCTGAGACTCAGTTATCCTCACTCCCCTAACTCTAGTAAGATGAATAAAGGTAAAGGAGATATCATTCCTTGCCCCTCAATAAAAATTCCTCGAAGCTTGAGAGTTGGGGTAGGTTGAATAAATATCTCATCTTCCCAAGTAGCATCTTGTGGAAGATTCTAGTTTATGAGGAATTTAACAATCCCGTTGTTACATTGGTGTCTCCAGATTTTACCCCGAAATCGAGACTGCCCTATTTTGAATTTTTTTCGTTCTTTTAAAATAACGGTTCTTTTTCGTGTTTTTATTGCCGAAGATGTCTCAGTATTACGTTAAGATATTCCCGGTGAATCATATGAGCCAATTTCGACAAATACCCAGATGCCGAAACTCATTTTATCCCTCTGTCAAGTCTTGTCTGGGAACTTTTTATTTAATTATTTATTAAATAAATAATGCCCCGTTTGAAGTAAATTGTGCTCCGGTTGAATCCTGTTGAAATTTTGCATGCTAGTATCCACACATTTCAATAGGATTTTCACTAGGAATGAATTCAGAGCTTTGTCTGTGACTTCTGGCAACGTTTTTCGTTTTTATTTATTTCTTTTGCGTTTTTCTCCGGTTTTCCCCGTGGTCTTTCTGTTTAATTCCCTTGGGTCCATTCTTTGTCCTGCAAAGTCTTGTTGGCTAGATTTTTTAGCAAATTAAAACCTAGGCAGTCATGAGATAAATCTCCCTCATTTACCGGTGAGGCTCCTATGTAAGATTTTGTCAGTTAGTATTTCCTAATATCTATTTGTTGGTATTACTTCAACTATGTAGCTCTTGAACCATAGCTAGACAACTTTTGTAGCAAATAAGCATCTGGAGATCTTTTACAAACCGCACCAAAAGGAATCAACCTCGGAAAGCAAACTTTAGACCAAAAAGATGACGTCTAAGCACAAAAAGCCTCTCCTAGGCAAGTCGCACTTTTTGGAATGAATGGGTTTAAGCTGCAATAGGAATTTTGGTAGTGGCAGGCAGACGGGAATTTCTTACGTGTCTCGCAGGGATATTTTTCTCATGAAGTCAAAATCACTTAAGCTTCAATGGGAATATTAGAGGTGGCAGATAGGTGGGAATTTCTTACTTGCCTTGCAGGGTAAAAATTCTCATTATAAAAGAAAAATCACTTAAAGCACCGGCGAGAATTTCTTACCTGCCTTGCAGGGTAAAAATTCCCATGATGAAAGTCAAATCACTTAAGTGGAAGAGGGGATTTTTGGAGCTGTAGTGCAGGGTGGAAATTCCCATCAAGTTGACTTCTTATTTTTAGCAACTACCCTTGCCAAAAAGTGCGACCCACCTTGGGTGAATAACAATGCATTTAATAATATTTATTAATGGTTTATTCACCCAATTTTGGCACCATAAATAGAAGGAAAGTCAATGCAAGTGGAAGAGCTAAGGAGAAGTCAAGGATGCATGCTAAAAATAAATAAAATAAATTATTTAAAAAGCAACTAAAGAACATGCATAATTGGGCGCCCAAATTGGATGAATAGACATGGCTATTAATTAATTAAATTTCCAGAAATAGGAAGAGACAATTATTAAAAAAACATGTTGGAGGTTATATAAGCATGGGATGCCATAAAGGAGAAGCACTTATTTCTTTTTGATAAGGATTGCAGCCCGGACAGGTTTTGGCGCCAAAAGGAGGATGTTACATTAATAAATATTTTCCACTGTCGGGAAACTTCCAGTTTTGGCACCTAGGGTTGGAATAGCCTAATTTTTGTCATTCTGAGTATCTGCATGTTGGTATATGTGCCCAGGTATTCATCACAGGTGCTCAAATCAATGTCGTAAGGTACATTGAATATATCTTTTGAATCTGAAGAAGTTGTCAAATCTGCACAAATGGATCCAATTGCAAGGGATTCCGATAGAATTAAAAGAAAAAGAGCTCAGACAAAGATTGTTCCAGCCATGTTGAAGCATGATGAAAGAGAAAGATCAGTAGAATCATGCATAGCTTCCAGTTTGTCAGCCAATGATGCAGATCAAGTCAATGATGCGAGGCATAGGCCTTGAACCTATCACCGATTTAATTGATAGATCCAGATCTCATAATTGCAAAGGCTTCTAGAAAAAATCATCCTCTTGTTTCTAACGCAGCCCATGTAGAAGTCAATGCATGGAAAATTCCTTCCAGGATCTTGTGCATGTGCTCCCAATCTTCCAGTTGAAGCCTTCATTGAATTTACTTGTATTTGCATTCACCCAAAGTGCTTTCCAGAATTTAAAATTGCTCATATGCAATTAAAAATAAAAATGATGAGTTTTGTCTGAATTATTTACGGCAAACATCAGACCGGGTGCATGTGTCAAGAAGAATTGCAATAGCTTCAAGGATAAAAAGGGAAGATGCGTCAAAGGCAATACCCGCAAGCAAATCACAATCAGATGCTTCCAGATCCAGTTTGGTGAGAATCAAAGGAAAGAATTCAATAGCATATGGGAGTATCTCAGATCCACAGTAGAGATATCATTCAGATCATTCATTGCTAAAATAGATGAAGTACAATACAGGCTGGGTCAGTATGCAGAGTATGGAAGGAGAACAAGACTGGGAGTGTTGCAGCAACTTTCTTCTAATTTCTCCTCTTTCTTTCTCTTATTTTCTCCGACAAAGTAATTGAGTAATCAATTAAATTGTAAAACTTAAGTGATTGGTTTAAAAGTCATTACTTTAAGTAACTAGAAGAAGTCAATTACTTGAAAATAGGTGGCAGACATGCAAAATAGAAGGTTCTATTTTCAGTTATAAATCATACATGTCATGCAAAGGAATTTCGGAGGAAGATTGCTAGTGCTTCCCTTTTCATAGCTTTCGCATGCGGGAATTCATTTAAAGCTTCCTATTTGTTATTGCCCTTTATACACTATAAATAGAGGAAGAACCTACGGGTTAAAGGGATCAAAATTTGTTATCAACATTTTTGTGTTCCAGACTTTGAGCTAAAACCCCTGATAGCTTTCTGCAAGCAGAGGAATAGAGAAGAGATTTCCAGATAACTTTGTGTCAACGGTGCACTTGTCTCTTATTTATTTTTAGATCTATGCATAAACTTTGTGTTGTCTTAGATCTAGATCTGAAACTTTCCCTTGCTTCAAATTTTGTGTTTTAAGATCTATTTGTTTCGTCTATGTGCATGTGATCAACTCTGTCAACTATTGGTTAGGTTGCACATTTCCTTTCCTTTCTTCTCGCATTTAATTATTTCCCTTTCCTGCACATATTGCTTTGACTACTTGTTGCAAAACTGTCTAGCTATGGTTCATGAGCTACATAGTTAAAGTAATACCAACAAATAGATATTAGGAAATACAACTGACAAAATCTTACACGGGAGCCTCACTGGTAAATGAGGGAGATTTATCTCATGACTGCCTAGGTTTTCAGCTGTGCGAAAATCTAGCCAACATAAACAATCACCAAACACATCACCAATAATTGCTTCAAGCTCCAAAATTGGATTTCCTTCTTCATCCAGCTATGAAAGTTCCATCTATACTAAAACTTTCCTAGTTTTTACCCATAAAGGTGGCAAAGCTAATTTTTAATCCACTTTCCAATTTTTGAAGGACCTTGTGGGACTGTAAAACTTGGGGCCAATTTCTTATCTTAAAGCTGGTTGAGATACAATTTTTTCTATGGTTGAAGCCAAAGGAAGACCCAATAACCTATTGAGAAGTGATGCTCACTTTGGTGGTGATTCTTCTATTGTTTCATCCTATTTTTCACAAAGTGTAAGTTCTCCTTGTGAAGTTGAAGAAATTCGAATCTCCTGCATATAGGCTGTTTGCATTAAAATCAGCATGCATACGACAATTTATACTTCCTTCAAGTGGGTATAATGGACAGAAAATAAAGATGGAAATGCATCACAATGAACCAAGAAACTATGTCAAAGAGGAAAAGGAAGACATTACACCATTACAAACATAAAACTAGCATGTTTATTTATTTTCAACTACCTCAATGTAGAACTGAAGTCCATTGTGGATCGAATTTATAGGAGAAACAAGACCCCGTCCAAGACTATCTCCTCCTTTCAAAAGATAACATGCTGAAACTAGCTTAACTTGACAAGTGAAGAATTAATGTACTATGTAGGTAATATACCTTGTAGGTAATAGCACGCTCATGTAATAAGGACATAGGCTACCCATAACCCCTACATGATTAACATATCTAAAAATAAAGGTGCTGCTCACAACTCCAAAATGCATAATAAGCAGATATCCCTATACCCCAAAGTACGAGTACCTTGAAATGCCTACCATGAGGAACATGTACCATTTCTTACCCGTATGTAGGATATCCAATCTTCCTCTCATTTGTAGACTTAACCACTTTTCTCCTTTAAAGTTATTTTCTTTTAGAAGTACTTGGCTACCCTTCGTACATGAAAATTACACCAATACCCTAGTTTGAATCATTATACTTCACTATATTTTTTTACTGAACTCAAGGACTGCCAGAACAGAAATACTAGTCAGGAGGGTCTCTTTGAGGTTCTCTAAGGCCTAGGAGACTGCTTCCAATGAAACAAAAAATTACTTGATCAAAAGAGTCATCAAGGGTGCAACTATGTGTGTATAGTTTTTGAAAATTTATGGTGGTGCCCTATCAAACCAAGGAAGCTATGAAGTCCTTTGATAGTCTTTGGAATTGAAGCAAGAGCGTCGAGGGCTCATGAAATCTTGCATCACCCAATTTTTTTATTTTTAGCTAACAAGTGGTGTTGCAGATCCCAGTCTGCAGTCACAAGGGGAAGAATTCTTGTTAAGGGCTAAAAAAAAACCTTTTGTTTGCAGCAAGGATCAATAATATTTTAATAAAGTTTTATTATTATGTGTTGAGAGTCATTGTCATGCATGTTGTCCCATCTAACACTATTAAGTGTTAAAGTCTTGGTCCCTATATTGATGTAAGTGTGTGGGGGGTCCCAAACATATATTAACACTTGTGTTAATGCTGACATGGCTAAGTAGAGTCCTCATGCCGAAAGTATATAGCCCGAGAGTCTTGTTAGAAGGGGTTCAAACACAGGAGCGCCTGGAGTTGATAACTTAACACAAATGATGAGAGAGGTCCAAACAAGACTGGTTGCAATGGAGACAATTCAAAGAATGGGAGTTCATATTGAGGATGTAAATGATAATGGAGAGAGAGCCCACGGAGATCGAGAGCCTGAAGTAGAAGAGGTAGGAGATGAAGCTGACACCAGATTTTTCAGAGCCATGACTAAGCTTGGGAGCGAACCCAAGTTGGACACACCTTAATGGGAGCCTGAAAGTTGAGGAGCTCATAGACTGGGTTGCAGAGATGGAGTTACTTGCACAAGATTGAAAGGACATGCATCCTTATGGTGGGACTATGTACAAACTGAAAGGAAAAGAAGAAGAAAAACAAAATTAAGTCTTGGGATATAATAGTCACTAAATTGAAGGCTAAGTTTTTACTCTTAGACTATCAAATGAGCTTGTTTAGAAAATTACAAAAATTGAGACCAAAGGAGGTAGGTGTGAAAGATTACATTGAAGGGTTTTATAAACTTACTATAAGAGTCAAACATGTGGAAGATCACCTAGAGAAAGTAGCAAGGCATGTGAATGGACTATGCTTTAACATTAAAAACGAAATTAGCTTGCTGAACCTCAAAACTATAGAGCACACCTATCAAAGTGCTTCAAAGTCAGAAGAGAAATTGTTACGGAAGCAGCCTGTAAACTCTGGAGGTAGAGAAAGGTCTTCACAAGGAAAGGACAGAGTTATAGTGAAAGATATCAGAAGAACCGTGATGGAGATGCAAGTAGCTCACAACCCCAAGATTTCAATACAAGAGGAACAAGAGGTTATACTTCTAAAGGTAGAGGATTCTATGGAAGAGGAAGAGGGTTCACTTGGATTTTCTATAGGTCCAAAAGATATGTTGGTCACAAATCATTTCAGTGCCCATAAGAACCCCATTACAACAACAAGAGAATAGAAAAGGGGCTCACATTGCACATGGTGATGAATAGAGCATTGGATCTCCAACACACATAGAAGATCAAGAGTGGAGAGAAGTCCTGATGATGAACAGAGTGCTATTGAAACCAACCAAAAGAAAAATAAGCCTGTGAAGAGGAAGAACCTCTTTAAAACAGCCTACAAATCCGGAGGTAAGTGTTGCAAGTTAATTATTGATGGTGGTAGCACAAATAACCTAGTGTCCAAAGAAACAGTAGAGAAGTTAGGACTGAAAAGGTCAGTGCACCCAACCCCTCACAAAATTTTCTAGTTACTTAAGGGTCACCAAATACTAGAGAATGAACAATGTATTGTTACCTTCCAAATTGGAGCATATAAAGATGAAGTTGTTTGTGATGTTATGCCTATGGATGTGTGTCATGTGCTTTTGGGTAGGCCTTGGCAATTTGATAGGAGAGCCATACATGATGGTAGGGAAAACACATATACTCTTGTGAAGGATGGGAAGAGATTCACGTTGAGTCCACTGAAAGATAAAGGAGAGGAGGTAGATAGTGGTCCAAGGGTTATGTCCGTGTCAAATAAAGAGTTCTTAACAAAGAACAAGAAAGAAAAGGCATGTTTTGCCTTCATTTCCAAGCCTATTCAAGTTGAGACAAACATTAAGGTGAGTAAGCTACATACCGAAGTTCATAGTTTATTAGAAGAGTATGTTGATATAGTGCCTAATGAAGTGCCCGATGGATTACCACCAGTAAGAAGCATTAGTCACCACATGGACTTAATGCCAAGAGCGAGCTTACTAAACAAGGTGGCATATAGGATGACACCTCAAGAGAATGAAGAGATAAGTGCAAGATTTATTACAAAGGGTTTGATCCATGAGAGTTTGACCCCATATGAAGTCTCAACTATGTTAGCACCAAAGTATGGAGGAGAATGGAGAATGTGCATGGATTCAAGGGTAATAAATAGGATAACAATATAGGTTCTCATTACCAAGGATGGATGACCTAATGGATTGTTCAAGCGAGGGTCAAATACTTCAACAAGATAGATTTGAAGAGCGGGTATCACCAAATCCAGATAAGAGAAGGTGATGAATGGAAAATAGCCTTTTAAAACCAATGATGGGTTATATGAATGGTTGGTTATGCCATTTGGATGGTCTAATGCACCAAGTACTCTCACGAAGCTCGTGAATGAGTGTAATGTCCCTTTTTGGAATAAATCTGAAATAAAGAATTCTTTCTTGAAATGGACAAAGGCATTTGAGCGAACTTCAACTAGAGCCAGAACCAAAGGAGATGAAAAAGTTTGGACGCTAGAGTTTAAAGGCAGTTGTTCTTTTGGATCAGGAGCCAGCGTTCTACTAATATCTCTAGATCATGAGATATTCCCATACTCCCACAAGCTAATGTTTAAGAACACCAACAATACGGCGGAGTATGAAGCCTTGTTATTAGGAATGGAACAAGCTAGAAAGAAAGGAGTAAGACTCCTCAAAGCCCAATGAGATGTTGAACTTCTAGTAAAGCAAGTTCGAGGGCAAAATCAAGTCAAAAGAGATGAGCTGAAGCATTACAGAGATAAAGTGCTTTCTACCACATTGGATTTTGCAACCTTCTCTATCGACTTCATTCCAATAAATCAAAATTCCAAGGTAGACTCTTTAGCGGTCACAACTGCACTATTGAATCCAGATAGACCACCATCCATATTCAGACAAGGAAACTATAAAGTGGAGATGGTCTACCGCCCCAAAGTCCCGATAATGTTGAATATGGGCAGACTTTCAATGATGACAAACAAACATCTGCATGTCTGCATGTTGAAGGGAATAAATCACCACCACAACGAACAGATCACAGGAAAAACTGATCCGGGTTATGATGACCATAGTGGAATAATCCAACCAAAAGGTAACAAAATCCCCAAGGGTTTAGTTTCCTTAGTAGAGACTTTCAACAAGCATGATCGGTACTTGAATAAGAACAAAGAATATGGTGATAGTTCTTCCTCAGAAATGCAGCGGTAAATCGAGAACGAAGGAAGTTGATGTAGACTTATCCACCACGAGAGAGAAAAAGGATGAGCCACCATCGGATAAAGTTGATAAGGACTTGCCCAAGGTATTTGACAAGAAGGCCGACAAAGGAAATTGAAGATCGGATTGGGTCCTTTTGTGGGACCAAAGACATGAATCGAAGGGCACGCACGACAAATCGATTCGCTCTGAAAGGGCCCTTCATGATCAAAAGAGTGGTCGGAATGGATACTTTCTTCCTTGCCTCTTTGGGATGGAATTGAGTTACCATTGCCTTTCAATGGGAAACACTTGAAGCCTTTCTGGAATTAAAAAAGTAGGGTAAAACCTGTATGTATATAAATAAAACTTTATTGTTTTCTTTCCTTTTCTTTGTTTTGTTTTGTTTTGTTTTTGTTTGCCTGACCCCAAAATCAATGGACAAGATACGAAACCAGAGAAGCTGGGATCTCATCTTCACTCATGTCAATTTGATGGAGGCAAAGATGTTCACAGACGGAGCCGATTAGTGTCCCCAGATTTCACCACAAAACACGGGACTACCCATTTAAAAAATTTCGTTCTTTTAAAATAATTGGTCCTTTTGTGTTTTTATTGCCAGAAGATGTTTGTATTATGTTAAGATATTCCCAGTGAACCATATGAGCCAATTTCGACAAATACCCAGATGCTGAAACTCATTTTATCCCTCCACCAAGTTGTTGTTGGTGCGAGAATCACAAGACCCCACAGGACTCCACAACGCGATCGTTTGAGACTCCCAGTGCGATTGCACAACATGGAGCTTTTCCCAAGTGTGGGACCTTGCGAAATCGGAAAAGCTCTCCGGATGAAGGCCGGCTCCTATTCCTCTGTTCAGATGCACCAATGAAACGCAGAGGTTTACCCAAAAACCTAATCTAACTACCAAGGAGACAGGGAGAGAGAAATGCATAAAAATAAACCTAAGCTAAGGGGGTGATGCACCGAGGAATGAAGAACATATGTTTTGCCAAAGTAAACACAGACCACATAGATACAATACAACACCATGCACAGGTAGCCAAAATGCAACAAGAGATCGAAAATGACAACAATGAATACATGAGAGGATTTAAGTTCAATCACAGACATATATATTGCTCAAGGGTCGATACAGTACATCGCAGAGGCCAAGAGGCAAAAACGGCATTACAGTCCATGTGGGAGGCTTGAGCTCCACAACTCCACCTGCCAAAGAGAAGAAGGGAGGAGACACAAAACAAAAATGTCCAACCCTTTAAAAAACAGCCCCTCCTTACATTATATAGGAAGAAAAGATGAGAGAGGAGAAGAATTCGCCCCCCCTTTTCCCAACCACCTCCAAAACTGCATTCAATTCTTCAACAACCATGGTGGCAGATGAGATCCCCAACGCCTGTCGGGTTCGGAACTCCCTCGTGCATTTGCATCGGGCTTGGAAACTGGCTCGACATGCTTCCTTTTCATGCTCTTCCGACGTGTTTTCCCGATTTGCTTTTGCGTCGGGTTTTGGCGACCCGAAAACATATTTTCTTGTGTCGGGTTCTTTAGAGCTCCCGACATGCTTTTTGACCATGCGAACCCGACTTGTTTTCCCACCCCGAAAACCCGATTTGCTAGGTGCGTCGGGTTTTGGAGACCCCCCGACACATTTCTCCTTTGTCGGGTTTGGAAGAAACCCCGACATGTTTTCTTTTGCTGTTCGCCCGACTTGAAACCCGCGTTTGCATTCGCGTCGGTTTTTTCGGCCTTCGTGACATGTTCCAGCGTCGGGATTCGGAGGCCCGCATACATGTTTTCCTTTGCTTTCGGGATTCTCTGCCCCTCCGACATGTTTCCTTCCGCGCCTTGTTCCTCTGCCACGCTTTTCCGCCGCCTTCGCCCGACTACTCCGCCCGCGATTTGCCTGGCATCGGGCCGGAGAGGAAAATATACAACAATTTGGCGACTCAACGGGATTACCTGCCTGCTAGGTAGAAGATCAGTGGCCTTTCAGCAATCCATTGGGCATGGAGTCATAAGTAAGCCTGAAACTGATCTGGAATTTGAAACTTCCCTCTGAACCGCTTGAAACCCATTGAACTTGGAGTTGTTCTCACCAAAATGCCACTGAAATGAACTATGCAAGAGCAAAACCAGCAACACCAAAAACTATGTACAAAACTGAAAATCATACATGTCCCAAATGGAACATGCAGAGTGTGCACAAGCACTTCTTCTGCTGAAAGCAAACCTACCTACTCTACTCTAACTGGGAGCAAAGATGAGCTAAACAAACCCTGCAACTGGTTGTGCAAAATAGCTTCCTTTCTTCAAAATTGGCAGCCATGCAATTGATTTGGCACTGATCATGGCTGTTTGGATGGATGGAAAATCAACAAGAAGTCGGTCTTCTACCCAAATCATCAAGGTATCACCAAGGCAAATCCAATACCTCTTTTAGTTGCTCTACATTTGAATTGAAGAGGTATGGCAGCTGATCCTTGGTACTTTGTATCTCACCCTCATGCTCGAAGCAAGCATGACCGGTTGTAGCTTCTCCTTTGGCTCGAATGAAGCCAAATACCGATTGGGCAAGGTCTGATCCGTTTGATATGCCCATAGCTCGATTTTCAACTCCAAAATGGAGTTCTCTTGCAGACCCTCCGAGATGGATGACGTGGAAGAAATGGTGGAATCCTTCTGTCCTTTCTCTTCCTCCAATGAAGGACATGGAAGATTAAAATCTTCCAATTTTGATTCCAAAGAGCTGCTATAAGATGCGGGCTGCTGCAAATGAATGCTCTCCTTCATGACAGCAGGCTCTGGTGTTTGGAATGTGGAAGATGAAAGAGAGAATGGTGAAAACTCAACCGGCTCTTCTCCATCAAAACAGTCCTCCAAATCTGACAGGTAAACTGCCTCATTGCTGTCCCGCTGTTCGTGTTCAACTTCCTCCAGGGTGTCCTCTGGATCTGCAACTTGACCACCATGGTTTCCTTCACTCTCCAATATTGAGTTTGAGAGATCAAACTCCTCTTGATCTAGAACTCGGGAGAGGTGAAGTAGAAAGAAGAACTGAAGGTTCTCCCGTGCTTTGCTTTGTGCTCAAAGCCCTTGGATCTGCACTTTTCTCCTCCGCAACTGGGATGTGCTTCTCTTCTTTTGCCTTTGGAGCGGATTCTCCCTCCTCTATTACTCGAAGGCAATCTTGCTCTTGATATAACTCTTCCTCCAGCATGAAGTTTCTTAAGTCAAACTCTTCAATCTGCTGCTCTAGAGGACAAGTTGGGGCTGCAAGATCTTCTTCGGAGCTTTCTTCCTTTTGCTCTTCTTCTGCTGCCACAAAATCAGTTTTAACCACCGTTTGTTCAACCTTAGCCTCTTCTGTAGGCTTTACCAGCAAAGGGATCTTTGTCATCCCAAATCTAAGAGCCCAACTCTTCGGACTTTGAATTTCTTCCTCTTTGTTGGCACTCTCTTTTTGCTGTCCTTGATGACTGATTTTTGCAATTTCTTCTTCCCCACATGGGATTGGGAATGCAAAAGGAGGAATGGGTTGAAACTCAACCGATTTTACAATTTTTTGTGGTGGTGGAGGCAGTGAAACCTCTTGTTTCTTTGGAGGAGGGGGTGTTTCTGTTAGCTCTTGTGGAGGGGATGACTGTTTGGAAGGGAAAAGGAAAGAAGAATCGAGATGAGATGGAAGACTGAGAGGTGGAGACATGGATTCAACATTTGGGACAGCAGATGGAGGGTTTGAAACTTGACACTGCTGAATGAAACAGATTGGGAAAGAGGAAACAGAAAGGCATGAGATGGTGTGCTTACCCGTTGACAAGGTTGCTGAATACTCCTCTCATACACCTCTATTCCTTCTATCCACTTTGTAAGCAATGGCAGTGTTGCAATCATGAAGTCCAACTTCTCTTGAAGGCTGTAATGCCTTGGAAAAGGTCCCACCCATGGACAGGGTGCTCCACAACCGATTCCAAAAGCTTTCATTTGTGCTTGAGCCCTGGACTGCACCATCCCCTCCATTTTTTGGATTTTTTCCAGCAGACCAGCGTCTTGCATTTGAGTGTCTTCATTGCATGCGTACCCTTGCTCTTGGAAAGCTCCATAGCCAAACTGATTTTGGCATTGCTGCTCATATGGGTATGCATGTTGATCCTGAACTTGACCAAAATGCTGATTTGGAGGATTTGTAAAACATGTTGGAGGTGTGATATATTGCTGCTGTTGATGTGGATTCCATGATGGAAATGAAGTCATGGTTGCACAACTTCATGGAATGGAAAAGAATGAAAGAGATGGAAAGAAAGATGGGTGGAAATGGATGGGAACGGGTCTGTGACTCAGAGAAATGGGTTCTTGATCGTGGAGTCGCGGATGTGTTTTTGAAAATGCCTCTAAAAGGTTTGGATGTTGCCAAGTTACACACCAAACTTGACAATATCGAAATCGAGAATAAAAATTTGAAGGACCCAGAGGATGCAATCTTGAGTTCGGAACTCATGTCATGTTGTGCAACTGCGGATTCCCGAAAAGCACAGATCGGAACTCGTGTCATGCGATGCAACTCACAAAACCCGAATGCTGTGTCGGAACTCGGAACATGTCCGACATCCCTCAAAACCCAATTTTCTTTGTTGTCGGGAATAGGACCATGTAATGCATCCCCCAAAACCCGAATTGCTGCTGGGTCGTATGCTTTGATGCTTTGATGTTTCCGGATCCCGAAAACCCGAAATCACAAAAAACATGAAATTTTGGAAATCAAAATCTCAAAAAACCAAAGATACCCTTTTGAAGGTTTCTCTCAAATCTACCAACTGCTGAAATTTTGACTCGTTTTGAGCAAGTTAAGCCCTTGAAAATTGATTTCGGGGTTCAGGCTGGGAGATGCAAAATCCGAAATTTGTAAAGAACTGCAATTTCTCAGTCCGAATTTCGTGAAAACTCCTTCAAATTTTTATGGAATGACCTCCTGGTCCCACCCGGCGTGCCAAAACTGTTGTGCGAGAATCACAAGCACCCACGGGACTCCGCAACACGATCGTTTGAGACTCCCAGTGTGATTGCACAACATGGAGCTTTTCCCAAGTGTGGGACCTCGCGAAATCGGAAAAGCTCTCCGGATGAAGGCCGGCTCCTATTCCTCTGTTCAGATGCACCAATAAAACGCAGAGGTTTACCCAAAAACCTAATCTAACTACCAAGGAGACAGGGAGAGAGAAATGCATAAAAATAAACCTAAGCTAAGGAGGTGATGCACCGAGGAATGAAGAACATATGTCTTGCCAATAAACACAAACCAATAAAATGTAATGCAAAAGATATGCACAGATAGCCAGATTCACAGTGAAGATCGGAAGGACGCAAATAAACACGTAGAGGGTTGAGAAAACATCCACAGATATGCATTAATTTGCTCCAAAGGGGGATACAACACTGCAAAATGCCAAGAGGCAAGGTTGCATTACAATTTCAAATGGGAAGGTCCTTTGCTCCACAAATCCACCTGCCAGGGAGAAGAAGGGAGGAGGCACAAAACAAAATGTCCGACCCTTTAAAAAACAGCCCCTCCTTACATTATATAGGAAGAAAAGATGAGAGAGGAGAAGAATTCGCCCCCTTTTCCCAACCACCTCCAAAACTGCATTCAATTCTTCAACAACCATGGTGGCAGATGAGATCCCCAACGCCTGTCGGGTTCGGAACTCCCTCGTGCATTTGCATCGGGCTTGGAAACTGGCTCGACATGCTTCCTTTTCATGCTCTTCCGACGTGTTTTCCCGATTTGCTTTTGCGTCGGGTTTTGGCGACCCGAAAACATATTTTCTTGTGTCGGGTTCTTTAGAGCTCCCGACATGCTTTTTGACCATGCGAACCCGACTTGTTTTCCCGCCCCGGAAACCCGATTTGCTAGGTGCGTCGGGTTTTGGAGACCCCCCGACACATTTCTCCTTTGTCGGGTTTGGAAGAAACCCCGACATGTTTTCTTTTGCTGTTCGCCCGACTTGTAAACCCGCGTTTGCATTCGCGTCGGTTTTTTCGGCCTTCGCGACATGTTCCAGCGTCGGGATTCGGAGGCCCGCATACATGTTTTCCTTTGCTGTCGGGATTCTCTGCCCCTCCGACATGTTTCCTTCCGCGCCCTGTTCCTCTGCCACGCTTTTCCGCCGCCTTCGCCCGACTCCTCCGCCCGCGATTTGCCCTGGCATCGGGCCGGAGAGGGAAAATATACAACAGATTGTGTCTGCGGAAAATTTTTATTTAATTATTTATTAAATAAATAAAGCCCCGTTTAAAGTAAATTGTGCTCCGGTTGAATCCTGTTGAAGTTTTGCATGCCGGTATCCACACATTTCAATAGGATTTTCACCAGGAATGAATTGAGCTTTTACTCGTGACTTCTAGCAACGTTTTTTCGTTTTTTTAATTTCTTTTGCATTTTCTCCGGTTTTCCAGGGTCTTTCTGTTTAATTCCTCTGGGTCCATTCTTTGTCCTGTATAGTCTGTTTAATTGCTTGGAACATCTGGAGATCATTTACGGCCATTGCACCAAAAGGAATCAACCTCGAAAAAAACTTCTGATCAAAAAGATGAAGTCAAGCACAAAAAGCCTCTCCTAGGCAAGTCACACTTTTTGGAATAAATAGATCTAAGCTGCAATGAGAATTTTGGTAGTGGCAAGCAGGCGAGAATTTCTTACCTGCCTTGCAGGGTATTTTTTCCCATGAAGTCAAAGTCACTTAAGTTGCAATGGGAATATTAGAGGTGGCAGGCTAGTGAAATTTCTTACCTGCCTTGCAGGGTAAAAATTTCCATGATGAAAGTCAAATCACTTAAGTGGAAGAGGGGATTTTTGGAGCTGCAGTGCAGGGTGGAAATTCCCATCAAAGTTGACTTCCTATTTTTGGAAATTACCCTTGCTAAAAAATGCGACCCACCTTGGGTGAATAACAATGCATTTAATAATATTTATTAATGGTTTATTCGCCCAATTTTGGTGCCATAAATAGAAGGAAAGTCAATGCAATTGGAAGAGCTAAGAAGAAATCAAGGATGCATGCTAAAAATAAATAAAATAAATTATATAAAAACAACCAGCAACATGCATAATTGGGCGCCCAATTTGAGTGAATAAACATGATTGTTTATTAATTAAATTGCTAGAAATAGGAAGGGAAATTATTAAAAATAGTATGTTGAGGATTATATAAGCATGGGCTACCATAATAAAGAAGCAATTAATTCTTTTTTATGAAGATTGCAGCCTGGATAGGTTTTGGCACCAAGAGAAGGAGGATTTTGCATTAAAGAATATTTTCCACCGCTTGAGAAGCTTCCGGTTTGACACCTAGGGTTGGAATAGCTTGACTTTTGTTAATATAAGTGTCTGCATGTTGGTATGTGTCCGATGAATTAAATAATTTTTTTGCTTGCTTTGCATGCAAGCAAAGCCTCAAATTTTAGGGCAGCAGGCTTTATATGCAAATTTTGGTGATAAAAATCAAGTATTCATGCCCTAAACTCCATATTTGTCTGAATAAATTGCAGGTATTCATCACAGGTGCTTAAATCAATGTCAGGTACATTGAATATATCTTCTAAATCTGAAGAAGTTTCCAAATCTGCACAAATTGATCTAATTGCAAGGGATTCCGGCAGAATTAAAAGAAAAAAAGCTTAAACAAAGATTGTTCCAGCCATGATGAAGCATGATGAAAAAAATGGATCAAGCAGAATCATGCATAGCTTCCAAATTTGCTGAATTCAATGATACAGACATAGGCCCTGAACCTATCACCGATTTAATTGACAGATCCAGATCTCATAATTGCAAAGGCTTCCGGAAAAAATTCATCCTCTTGTTTTTAATGCAGCCCATGTAGAAGTCAGTGCATGGAAAATTCCTTCTAGGATCTTGTGCATGTGCTCCCAATCTTCCAGTTGAAGTCTTCATTGAATTTACTTAAGAATTGCAAAAGCTTCAAGGATAAGAGGGAAGACAGGTCAAAAGCAATACCCGCAAGCAAATCACAGTCATGCATAGCTTCCAGATCCAGTTTGGTGAGCATCAAAAGCAAAAGACTCAAAGAGTCAACCGCATGTAGAATATGGAAGAAGAACAAGACTGAGAGGGTTGCAGCTTTCTTCTTATTTCTTTTCCTCTTTCTTTTATTTTCTCCAACAAAGTAATTGAGTAATCAATTAAATTATAAAACTTAAGTGATTGGTTTAAAAGCCGTTACTTGAAGAAGTCAATTACTTGGAAATAGGTGGCAGACATGCAAAATAGAAGGTTCTATTTTCAGTTATAAATCATGCATGTCATGTAAAGAGGAATTCCAGGAGGAAGATTGTTAGTTGCTTCCCTTTTCATAGCTTCCGCATGCGGGAATTCATTTAAAGTTTCCTATTTGTAATTGCCCTTTATACACTATAAATAGAGGAAGAACCTATGGGTTAAAGGGATTAAAATTTGTAATCAACATTCTTGTGTTCCAGACTTTGAGCTGAAACCCCTGATAGCTTTCTGCAAGTAGAGGAATAGAGAAGAGATTTCCGGAGAACTTTGTGTCAACGGTGCATTCGTCTCTTATTTCTTTTTAGATTTATGCATAAACTTTGTGTTGTCTTAGATCTAGATCTGAAACTTTCCCTTGCTTCAAATTCTGCGTTTTAAGATCTATATGTTTCTTCTATGTGCATGTAATCAACTCTGTCAACTATTGGTTAGGTTGCACATTTCCTTTCCATTCTTTTCGCATTTAATTATTTCTCTTTCCTACACATATTGCTCACAGCATTGCTTACTTGTTGCAAAACTGTCTAGCTATGGTTCATGAGCTACATAGTTAAAGTGATACCAACAGATGGATACTAAAAATATAATTGACAAAACTTTACATGGGAGCCTCGCCGGTAAATGATGGAGATTTATCTCATGACCGCTTAGGTTTTCGGTTGTGCGAAAAATATAGTCAACATGTTGATTGATCATTTGATTTCACTCCATGCTTGGAGTATTGGGATGTATGCCCTAGTTCTTGCATTGTGATCTCTCTTATTTGGATCTATTATTAAAGAATATTGAAGACTCCATTGATCTTTCTTGTGTTGAATGTGTTTATGCATGATATATTCATTCTTGTATTAACGTGTTTATTTGGAGAATAAATTTGCATTTTTGTGAAGGGTTTGTGGTTTTTGTGAATGTTATTATTGTTGCAATTTATTAGAGGCAAATCGACTTGGTTTGGGGTTTGATCTATCATGTTTTGAGGTTGTTTATGCTAGATCTATTTGTTGTTGTGTTTAATTAATTATTTCAGATGCAAGGGCTGATTATTTGAGTATTTTGGAAGGGTTTTGTGAGCTGGAAATTATTTAATTAATTTTCCCTAACCCTAGCGATTGGTTTTCAGATTTTGGGGGCTGATTTGAAGGGGTTTCAGTGACCTAAAAATTCAGAATCATAGTTCATTGGAAAGGCCTTGAATTATAGAATAATCTGCATTTTATTTGGTGGAAAAATATTGAGTATTGAGTAAGATATGAATTTTTAAAGTTTCAGTGTTTCGGTGATTTATTAATTAATTAACTGCTGCTAAAAATCAGATCTAGATGATTTTAGAATTCTAATTAGTTCTCCCATCTAACCCACCACCTTGGCATACTCCAATCCCATTTTGGGTTGTATTATCGCCAACATTGGGTTATTTGAGGTCGGACTATGAAGATCTAATCTTCCTAGGATCGATTTGGTTAATTAATTAGGAGAAATAAGGAGGAAGTAATTTTATAATTTTTGGGAATTGATTTGATGCCCTAAATGTGTTGGGCGACCTAATTTTTAGGGAAAAATTAGGGTTTCGTGTTGGTTGTGCGAAATCTGATTTTTGCATATTATTCTTCATATTTTTGTGGCCCAATATCCAAAATTTCAGCTCATTTGGACTTCTCTAGCCAAAGATATGAATTTTGGAAAATTGCAGCAGTTGGGGTTTGAATATTAATTATTTTCCAGCAGTGTGTGATCAAATTTATGTTATTTCCTAACTTGTCCTAGAAGGGGACATTACAGAGAGGTACTTAATTTGTCTCTTCTAAGGGAAATTGAAAAGTCACAAGTGGAATAGGAACTTGAAAGGTCATGTGGGGGTAGATGAGAAGACAATTCACAAGGCTATAAATTGGAATGGCTTCTCCATTCCAAAGGATCTTGAAAATTATTCTTTATGTAGAAATTGTGGATTGTTGTAGATTGTGAAGCTTTGTATCACCACTACACAAGAAATAAAAGTTGCATTTCTTCCATTTCCTTTGCTCATGTTTTCCTCTACTCTCTATCTCTTTTCTGAAACTTTGCAAGCATAATAATCTTGAATAACCAAGAAGGAACTTGGTGTCCTTGATTGATGAACCTAAATAATTGTGTGTCTGTGGTTTGTTAGTCTTGCTAATTGCCTACATTGTTGTTTTCCTCTAATTGAATGTGGACCTACTTTAGTTATTGTGTGTGAACTCGTTAGTGCCTACTCACAACAATAACCTTCTCTTTCCTAATTTCTCTCCTTTACCCCTCATCGCTGCAAATTCCTCCCTTGTACTCCATACAAGCACTTTGCCACAAGTTCAGTGAAGTGTTCATGTGTGATCCCTGACCTCTAGCCACCCCCATAATATTTAGATAGAATTAGGATAGTTTACATTCAATAATAAGAGCCTCCCCATACACAAGAAGGAGGGGCATAGCCCCGTGAGCGTTAGTGGAAACACATAATTTGCAACACGACAAATTATTTCACTAACACAACGATCGAAGTAATGTGGGTATTCAACCCATAATAGATAGACAAGACAAGGAGTTGGGTATCGAGCATTTGGGCCAAATTGCTAGTATTCAAGGCACACAAAAGAGTGTCAAACAAGGAGCATATGAGACTTTCCAAGTTGGGCATCATGAGGACTAAATACAAACCCAGGCTCAAAAATCGAACTCAGATTTTGGCAAGAGCTCTCTCATTTGACAGGCATGGGATCTAGGCTTTTGGAGCACTACAACATGTTTTACCTCTTGGACATGGTACTTGGGCATATGAGCTTGCATTTGCTTGAGGGCAAGCAAATTTGGGAAGGGAGGACTGTAATGTCCCCTTTTTCAAATTAATGGACATTAATAATATTTCTAAGTTGGGCCCAATCAATTCATTATCTAGGGGCAACTTATTAATATTATTATAAGATTTTATTTTTTTAAATACTTAGTCAGGTAGAAGACCCTTTTTAGCTTATTTTCCATTGTATTCAGTCGGCTAAAGGGAGAATAAAGGAGGAATTAATAATCTAATTTTAGTACTAAAGTAATTCTTATTACTGGTACTTTAATTAATTATTAAAGGTTGGTGGAAAAGTAAAGAAATTGGTGTCCGCGAGATTTCACCCTGAAATCTGGGACTACCCCTTTTAAAAATCATCATTTTCCAAGTAACGGGTTGCGTTTTGTGTGCGTTTTGTCTGCAATTGTTTGCATTGCTCTGAGGTATCCCCAAAGAGTCATAAAAGCCAAATTCCCCAAGTACCCACATGTTAAAACTCACTCTATCCCTTCACCAGGTTTTGTCTGAGAGAATTTTATTTATTTATTTATTAAATAAATAAAGTTCTTTTAAAAATAGATTGAGCTAAAATTGGAGGATTTAGGTTATATAAAGCACTTCACCCATCATTATTACCACAAAAAATTCACTCGGGGGAAGAATTTTTGCAGACCAACTAATCGGAGAATTTTTTTGAGCAATTGCCCACAACTTCTTTTATTTTGTTTTTTTCTTTTGTCTATGTTTTGGTTTGTTTTCTCCGGCAATTCCCGTAGCCTATTCATTCTTCCTACCAGACCTTTCCCCAGGCCTAGGGTTTTGAAAAGTTATCCAATATTTTTAATTACTAATCTTTCTAAAGGTGATCAGAGCTCATGATTCTTTCAGGATATTGCAAGAAGTTGCTTGGTCCAAAAAGGTGCAAAAATAGATTTTATGAAAATAAGGAAAATATTTCCATCAATGCATAGATCTCGAGAAAATATGCACTTTTAGAGAAAACGACACCTAAAATGGAGCCACGGAGTGAAAGTTATGGCACTTGCAAGTTTTTGCTACTACATCTTCCCTAGACCCTTTCCAAAAATGGAAAATAAAATGATGCTGATGATTTTTCACGCAACTTTAAAAGTAGAAGTCATGCAAGTTGCACTTTTTGGGAAGAGCAATTTCTTAATGCAAGTTGCACTTTTTGGGAAGAAGCTTTCTTCCATGCAAGTCGCATTTTTTGGAAGGAGGGCTTTTAAGTGCCAATGAGAATTTTGGTGGTGGAAGGAAGGTGGGAATTTGGAGCCTTCCTGGAAGGTTGTTTTTCCCATCATTAAAGTTAAATCACTTAAGTGCCAATGAAAATTTTGGTGGTGGAAGGAAGGTGGGAATTTGAAGCCTTCCGGAAGGTTGTTTTTCCCATCATTAAAGTTAAATCACTTAAGTGCCAATGGAAATTTTGGTGGTGGAAGAAAGGTGGGAATTTGGAGCCTTCTGGAAGGTTGTTTTTTCCATCATTAAAGTTAAATCACTTAAGTGTCAATGAGAATTTTGGTGGTGGAAGGAAGGTGGGAATTTGGAGCCTTCCTGGAAGGTTGTTTTTTCCCATCATTAAAGTTAAATCACTTAAGTGCCAATGGGAATTTTGGTGGTGGAAGGAAGGTGGGAATTTGGAGCCTTCTGGAAGGTTGTTTTTTCCCATCATTAAAGTTAAATCACTTAAGTGAAAGATGGGAATTTTGGAGCTTCCTGGAAGGGTAAAAATTCCCACTTCCTTGCCTTCTTATTTTTAACATGACTTCTAGCCAAAAAGTGCGACCCATTCTGGCATAGCTAAATGCCTAAAAGATGACTTTTTTTAATTACCGGGAAGCATCCAGTTTTGGTGCCTAGGGTTGGAAAGGCTTCCTTTTTATTATTTTGGCTATCTGCATGTTGATGTGAGTGCACAGTGAATAAAATAATATTTTTAACTTGCTTGGCATGCAAACAAAGTCTAAAAATAGAGGGCAACAGGCTTTATAATCAGATCTCGGTGAAGAAATTAGATATTCATGCTATGGACTGCATACTTGTCTGAATTATTTGTAGGAATACTTCACTGGTGCTCATATTGGTGAAAAGAAGATGAAGTCAATGTCTGATACATTGAATATATCTTCGAATCGAGGAAGAAATAGATCCAACTCTCATAATTGCAAAGGCTTCCGGAAAAATTCATCCTCTTGTTTCTAACGTAGCCCAAGTGGAAGTCATTGCATGGAAAATTCCTTCCAGGAGCTTGTGCATGTGCTCCCAATCTTCCAGTTGAAGCCTTCATTGAATTTACTTGTATTTGCCTTCACTGCAGTTGTTTTCTAGAATTTAAAATTGCTCATATGCAATTAAAAATAAAAGATGATGAGTTTGTCTGAATTGTTTACAAAACATTTTACTGGTGCATGTATTGGAGAAGAACTACAAAAGCTTCAAGGATAAGAGGGAAGACAAGTCAAAGGCAACACCCGCAAGCAAAATCACAGTTAGCTGCTTCTAGATCTAGTTTGGTGAGAATCAAAGGAAATGATTCAACAACATATGGGAGAAAAAGGCATCTCAAATTCAAGGCAGAGATATCATTCAAATCATTCATTGCTAAAGTGAATGAAGCAGAAGTGCAATACAGTTGGATCAACATGCAGAGTATGGAAGAAGAACAAGACTAAGAGTGTTGCAACTTTCTTCTAATTTCTTCTCCTCTTTCTTCTTCTTTCTCTTATTTTCTCCGACAAAACAATTGAGCAATCAATTAAAATTGTAAAACTTAGGTAATTGGCTATAAAAGACGTTCTTTTTGTAAGAAGTCAAGTACTTGGAAATAGGTGGCGTAGACATGCAAAATAGAAGGTTCTGCTTTCGAGATTATAAATCATGCATGTCATGCGAAGAAGAATTCCAGGAGGAAGATTGCGAGTGCTTCCTTTTTCATGGCTTCAGATCCAGGTTTGGTGAGAATCAAAGGAAATGATTCAACAACATATGGGAGAAAAAGGCATCTCAAATTCAAGGCAAAGATATCATTCAAATTATTCATTGCTAAAGTGAATGAAGCAGAAGTGCAATACAGGTTGGATCAACATGCAAAGTATGGAAGAAGAACAAGACTGAGAGTGTTGCAAATTTCTTTTAATTTCTTCTCCTCTTTCTTCTTCTTTCTCTTATTTTCTCCGACAAAACAATTGAGCAATCAATTAAAATTGTAAAACTTAGGTAATTGGCTATAAAAGCCGTTACTTCAAGTTACTGGAAGAAGTCAATTACTTGGAAATAAGTGGCAGACATGCAAAATAAAAGGTTCTATTTTCAGTTATAAATCATGCATGTCATGCAAAGAGGAATTCCAGGAGGAAGATTGCCAGTTGCTTCCCTTTTTCATAGCTTCCACATGTGGCAATTCATTAAAAAAGTTTCCTATTTGTAATTGCCCTCTATACACTATAAATAGAGGAAGAACTTATGGGTTAAAGGATCACAATTTGTTAATCAGCATTCTTGAGTTTCAGACTATGTTGCAGCCCTTGATGTCATTTTTGTGAAAGTTGAGGAATTGAATAAAGGCAGATTTCCAGAGAACTTTGTGTCCACGGTGCATTTGCTTCCTACTTCTGTGTGGATCTTTAGATAAACTGTGTTATCTGAGATTTAGATTAGAAGCTTTTCTTTTCCTTTACTTCTGAATATTGTGAGATCTACTTGTTTATTTAATCTATGTGTATGAGACCAACTCTATAAACTATTGGTTGAATTACATATCTTCCTTTCTTCTTTCCCAAATTTCATTATTTCCCCTTTTTGAAAATACTTCACAAACAATTGCTTGTTGCGTAATTGCTTAGTTATGGTTCGTGAGCTTTGTAATTAAAGTAAAACCCCCTGAAAATAGTTATTAGGATTCATACTTACCAGATTGATAAACATCTTACACGGGAGCCTCACCGTTAAATGAGGGAGATTTATCTCATGATCGCTAGGCTTTTAGGCAATGCAGAAAATCTAGCCAACAATTTTATTAAAATAAGAAAATAAAGTTACTTTATTAATCCCACATGGAACGCCCCACTTGAAAAATAGAGACAAAAAGTATAAAAGGAGGTGAAGAGGGGTTCATTTGGCATCCTTTGCTATTTTGACATCAATTTTCAGGTTTAAGATGATTGCTCTTCCATTTCTACATTGAAGGACAAAAACCCTTTGGTGTATTTGCATTAGAGGACGAAAAACCCTCTCTTGCCAATGTTGAAAAATGAAAACTCTTCATCCTTTGTGTGAAGATCCTCCATTTTAGGAGTTTCTATTGAGCTTTCAAGGAGTATTTCAGATTTTCAGCAGTGATTGAAGACCCAATATTGCAGATTTGAGGCATTCTAGCTAGGGTTTGAAGACAAGAGTGTTTGGGCAGATTTCTACCTTCATTTTCAGCCATATCTAGGGTTATCTACACCCTTGTGGGTGGAGTTTGACACATTCTAGGGCACGATGTCCCGGATCTCATCACCAACAACTTTGCCATAATTTTGGAGGCCATATTCAGCTTTGTTTCTAGTGGATTTGGGCTTGGGATCACTTCTTTCCGGCCACTTTTGTAAGTTGTACTTCTGCAGACTTTTAATAAATTTCCAGCACTTATTTTGGGTCCAAAAATTATATATTTTGGTATTCATACATGCATAATTAATTCTGATTATTTTGGCAAAGATTTGGTTAAGTTTAGATCAGATTTGAGGGTTATTGAGTTCTAGATCAGCTCGCCATTTCTAGGGTAATTTCAAATCTGAAATTTGTGGATAAATTGCATTATTACCCTAATATTCTTCATCTAGATTGTTGTTATAAATCAGAATTTTAGGTGTTCCCTTTGGGGTTTGAAAATCCTCCATTGGGGACATTACATTATATATATGAGACTTGTCATTTTATTGCTCATGGAAGGTAGTGATCAATATTATACCCTCTTGTTGGGAGATTTTTTGGACTGAAGCTTTCCTTAAGGATTATTGTGTGTGTTGTATCTCAACCCTCTATTTGATATTTTACATTTCTTCTCTAAGCATTGTCTCCTTTTTTATCACAATACTTGGCAAAAGTTAGACCAAAGTAACCCTTTAGCTGGAAATATAAGGGATGGATAAAAATTAGAATGATTAGTTGGAAAAAGTAAAATTAAAAACAATCTGTATGATTTATAGTCTACTAAATGCTCTCCTACATCACAACAACGAAAGTAAACAACACTTTTAATTACAGTATCTAAAAAAGGCCATACTCACAGTTTTTGTCTTCAAAACTGGCAACAAAAGAGTTTTGTGAAGTTGAATAGAAATCATTGAAGTCATCTTCCTTCACAATCTGCTTGTTGTCGACATCGTTTTGGGTATGCAGTTGCATTGTCTTTTCCTTACGATTTAGACTTCCTCCTGTCTGCTGCAATGCAGCCCTGAACGGTATTATAACAGGGACTCCAGATGATGCAATTCCATTTTGAAGATCCTTGACAACATGGGAATGTACTTGCTGCTTTTCAGGATTTGGAAAATCTACTTTCCCAAGAACACACTTTTCTTGTCCTCGTGACCAAGTTCTCTCAAGTCTATGTTCATTTGAGATTACATCCTTTGATGTCCTTGAACCTTCTTGTTTATCAAAGGAGGAAGTGTTTTGGTCATTCCTTTCAACCATGGTTACAGTTGACAACGTCCCTGCTTGAAAATGTTGAACTGACATGAGTGATTCCTCACGAGCTATTTGATGTGTTTCTGTAAATGACTGAGAATTCCTTATTGTTTCTCCACATGCCATTTGATCAGAATCAAGTGCCACAGTTTGTGTCTGATGCATGCATTCTTCAGACATCATGCTTCCTTTTTTCTTGGCCTATTGGCTGAAGAATTTGGCAACTCAATAACATCTTTTCTGCATTTAATATTATCTGCTTCAGCCTCCCGAGATGAAAGACCGAATCTAACTTCCACGTTGCAACCTAATACATGTTGAAGTGAATTCGCAATACTCTTCCAAGATCTTTCAGCTCTGGACTTATGATCTGAATACCAGAATTCTAACTGCGCAATAGCCAGACCTGCAAATCATCCTATTTTTAGTCAAGTGCTATGGTTATGTATAAGTTAAAGAAAGTAAAAATATTACTAATCTATCTAAATATAATGCATCCCAGTACTAACACAGGCAACTGAAGCAAATTCCTTAGTGCAGCACAAAAGGTTAGACTCTTTCCAGAACATGGTATGAGAAGAATAGAATATACAACCTACTGACAGTGAATACTATGTGCACTGGAGAGTACATTTCAATCTATCAAAAATTATAAGCATGCAACAAAGAGTACCAATGCAAAGAACTACCATGGTTATCTCAGGCAAATCAATAGAAATCACTCTACTTGAAGCACTTTAATTTTTCTGGCATTTCCACAAGCATGTACTCACTAATATCTATGATCCAAATAACACTTTTTGACGACCATACAGTTCATTCATTCCTTAATTTTTCCATGATCATCTAATTTGATAAATTCAGTCAAGCATCATAGCGTAAATGCATATTCAAATTTGAAACTGTGCACATACCTTCCGCTGCAGAAACAGAGACAAGCTTTCCTTCAGTTTGCAGAAGCTGCTTGAGAGTACCTGAGCGACATTCTTCTATAGTTCTCTTCCAAATTTCATCCAACTTGTTTTTATCAATATGTTTTATTTCTGTTTGACATGACTCACCGCAGTCATCCTTGTTAAGGGGCAAACACCCTACTCTCTCATGTACAGTGAATCCTCCCACAAATCCACTTGAAGCAGGTGAATAATCCAATGTTTGATTGCATACATGTAAGTTAGAGATGGGTCTTCCTTTTTTTTTCCCCATGGCAATTCATGAAACTTAAAGTCTTTGTACTCCCATTTATCTTTGCCATTCCGGGCTTTGTCATAGTCATCAGATCCAACTGCTCAAGATGGCTATCAGGGTTCTTTTCCTCCCACTTCTGTCTAGTAGGGGAGTCAAAATAGAGCACTCCTCTTTCATTCATGTTTCTCAAAGTTATCGGGCTCTGAATGACACTGGTACCAGTAGAATTGGGCAATAGAAGAGACCGACCGGGAGCAAATTGCAAAAGGGCTGCTGTGAGCCATGTTGTCCTATCATTTGAAGCTCTTAGCTGTTTCTCTGCTTCAGACAGAATCCTCAACGCGCGCCGCAGTTTCTCTAGGTCATCTTCTGTCACTGCAAAAATCCACAAGAAGCACAATGATCAAACAATTTGAAATATACTCCTATTTCCAATGAATGTCCACAAAACAGTACATTTGAATGAGGTTAATACAAGTATATTTGGAAAGGAACTGGGCAATAAGGTATTGCATTTTGTTTCATAAATCTGTCCAAACAGAGCACTTGGGTGTATCTGATGTCAGCTGAACAGAACCCAACAAATGTAGACTAGCCATTCAATTTTGCATATATGTCCTAAACAAATCAAACAATGTTTTGGTTTATTTTGCTGCTTAGAGGAACATTAAGGAGTACCTTCCAAGGACTAAAAATTTCTGAAATAAATGCAATCAGTAGATAAGATATTTGACTTGTAGGATTATCCAAATGCGTATATAATATGGGATGGGCCTCGGTACTATGTTTTAGCCTTCATCAGTTTTTGATCTTGCCCTGCATCTAGAGATTGACAGACATAAACCACAATAACATGAAACTTAAGAAATCGGATTCTAACATTATCAATGCATCTGTAAGTTCCACTCCATACCCATTTCTTACACCCTCTTGTTTTCTCTGTCTGCACTAAAAACGCCCGCAATCAACTTCTCAGTTCAAAAGGCACGATGATAATACCTAGTCAGAGATAATGTAATATATTCTATAGTGCTACTGCTTTTTACATTGAAACTCACAGGAAGAAAAGTTTTTATTTGTGGGAAATAATGCATTTACTGAACAGCAGCAAAAATTAGTTAAATGCCAACAGCAAATTTCCAGGAAATAATATGGGTGGACACAGTTCACTCAGGCATTTTAATGGAATTGCTTGGAATTTTGAATTTCCTTTACGTTGATTTTGGCTGAAACAAGCGTTAGTGGTGCAGCCACTTCAGCTAGAAAATACTTGGGTGATATCCAATATGAAAAGTTATAAAAGGACGTAGCCAGCTCTTATATTTGCAGAGGTATCAATGCTCACCAAAAAATCAACATATTTCCTAGAATGATTTGAGAGATGCTATGATAAAAAAATAAGGTAGTACTTCGAACAAAAAAGCAGGGTAAATGAAAGCAATTACAATGGATTAACATTATAAGATCCATGGTTCAAAGTAATTACAGTGATGCACACATGTTAGTAATGCAAAGGTCTGCATAAACAGTGAAACATAAAGTATTTTCCAACAAAGATGTCATCTACAAAAACAAGCCAAAGCAAACTTACAAGCATGCCTGTGAAAAATATTCCCTTGTGTTTTTTTGTCACCCGTCTTACAGCTGCCAGCTAGAATATCCATAATAAGATTTGCCAATTGAGACATTAGAACCATAGGTTCAATTCCAGAACCTATCAAATCTCTGGCCTTCCTTACTGTGCTGGCTGCATCAGCTGACAACGCCAAATCTAATAGATCCAACAACTTTTCATCTGATACAACTCCAACCTATGAAAAACAAACATAAATGGTCATAATCCCACACAATAAGCAAAGAGCATAACTTTAAAATTGATAATAGAGTATTGATCATTATCCATTTAATCCATTTCAGGAACAATCTCGATTCTCTCCTCATTAAAAACACAAGTCTGATGTTTGGGACAGCATGGACAGAAGCCCGTAGAACGAGCAAAAATTGCAACACAGACCAAAAATAAGTCTTGAACAGTAACCCATGCTCCTTTAAGAATCAGTTAAATCTCATATTTTGGGAGAGCTTAAACCTCAGAATTTCAGCTATTATGAACTGTTATGAAAATTCAGAATGCAAAAGTGCCAAAAACTAGTAATTTAGAGACTTACTGCATAAGAATCGCACCACATGGAGAATCGATTTAGAGTGCTTTACATTTATAGTACTATAAATATTTAGAGTACTTTGCATTTATGTTTGTTTTACATTTGTAGTACTATAAATATTTAGAGTACATAATGCAAGTTTTGGAGGATAAGCATGTGTATGTGGACCTTGATAGCAATTCAAGAAATTATTGTTGTTAATCTTGAGTAAAAGTGAAGAGTGAAATGGTAGCTGGAATCCAAAATCATGTGCAAGTTGTTATGAGTGTGACATTTGCAGTCAAGTCAATATCCTTTAACAATGTAGGGTTTGAGGGTATTTGTGTGGAGTTTTAGGATGGTAGGAGATTAATGATGTAACCCAAACCCAAAACAACATGAAACGTGCAGGAAAGTTGATAGGGCCCAATAATCTGCCACAACACAGTTGCACCATGACCCTTCAACTATTTCACAAAACTTGTGGTGTGACAATGAATCCTATGATGTATTACCTGCAGATTGCATGGTGCCACCTCAAAAATGTCATTCAACACATGGTGGGGTTTTTTGGGTTCTGAACTGAGGCATGGGGAACCGTCATGATTAGAATCAAATTCTCATGTCATAAAATGAGTTAATAAACTTGAATTAACCTAGAGAATGATCGAGATCGCAATGGTCCTAGATTAATCACAAGGTGACTTAATTGACAAGAAGTGTGAAGGATGTTGCTACTATAGCCATGTGGAGGTATTCTAATATACAAGTGGTGCTTGCAACAAAGTCACTAAATATGAGGACTCATCATAGAGTGCTAGGTAAAACCAAATGTAATTGTGCTAGTCCAACACATATTGCTCATACATAGGGTAAAACATGTGTAATACCTATAAATAACAATTAATGAATCATTCATGTCAATTTTCTCTCCATTGACCAACACAGATTTCAAGAGCACTTCATACAGCTAACAATGCCATTAGTAAGGTTCTAGGGAGTTGAAGAGTGTTTTTGTTGACTGTTTTGACCCTCTGTTGACCCTAATTACTTCTGTGTTGACCAAAGGCTACTGTTTAACCAAAATGTTTTTATTGGACCAAGGATTTTTCTGCCTTGACGAGATTTTCTATTGCAGTATGCTGCATTGGCCAAACATGTAGACCCAGTCTGCAGTATTAAGAAAAACTCTTAGTACTCTGACCATACAGTATCATGTCTTGAGGAGAAACTGGAGGTAATTTGTATAATTTGACTTTTTGTTGACCAATGTAGATCATACATCAACTGTCATTATTATTGTTGATTATGATTTTACTACTTACCAGTATTTCATTGTCTTAAATGAGCATTTGTTATCTATAAATGATGCCATACTTCATCGAATGGAAATCCAATACAAGACTCATGTAAATTCTACTATTCTTGGGGTTTGGTATGTCACTGTATGGGGATCATTGAGTTGGCATGTGTAAACCCTCTTGCTATTGGGCATCAGTTAAGCTCCACCCATTGGTATGATAAGACATTGGACAACGCATGTAAATGCTTGCCATTTTTGTGTATAAGAACAAATTGTTTGCTGTAGAATGATTGGCAATAGAATTCCTGTAGCGCTTCAACAAATCTTGTTAAAGAAACAAATGATTCCTATGACCTACAGCCACAATTGGATCAAAGACTATTAGAATTGAAGAAATTGAAGATTTAGAACATAGCAAATTTTTGAGCACCCTTGTATTGTATTTATGGCATAACACTTGTAATTAAACTACAACAAATCTTGTTAAAGAAACAAATGATTCCTATGACCTACAACCACAATTGGATCAAAGACTATTAGAATTGAAGAAATTGAAGATTTAGAACATAGCAAAGTTTTGAGCACCCTCATATTGTATTTATGGTATAACACTTGTAATTAAACTACTAATGTAATACTAGATGTTGAAAAACTTGAACGAATTACATATTCTCGACTAGCAAAACACGGGGTAGGGTGACAAACTACGTTGTTAGGATACGGATACGAGTATCGGTTTGGATACGGATACGATACGCGGATACGTCAATTTTTAAAAACCCTTGGATATGATACGTCTTGGATACGTCCGTACACACACACACACACACAAACACACACACACACACACACATATATATATATATTTATTTTTTATGTACATCTACTCATTTTACTCATTTTTTAGTCCATAAAAAACTGAAATAATAATACAAAACTTGAATCAATGTTCAAAACATTCAATATACTTAAGACTTTGCATTTTTATTGATCATGTGGCTGCCATACATATGATATACGAATATCATGTTAACATGAAATGATGAATACGAACAAAACTTGAAATTTGAAAAATATACTAGGATCCATGTTCAAATTTTCAAAACATACAATATACTTGGTGTCCCCAGATTTCACCTTGAAATTTGGGACTACCCATTTGAAAAATTTCGTTCTTTTTAAAATAACGGGTCTTTTTGTGTTTTTATTGCCAGAAGATGTCTGTATTATGTTAGGATATTCCTAGTTTATCATATGAGCCAATTTCGACAAATACCCAGATGCCCAAACTCATTTTATCCCTCCGCCAAGTTTTGTCTGCGGAAATTTTTTATTTAATTATTTATTAAATAAATAGTGCCCCGTTTGAAGTAAATTGTGCTCCAGTTGAGTCTTATTGCGATTTTGCATGCCAGTATTCACTTGTCTCATTAGGGTTTTCACCAGGAATGAATTCAGGGCATTGTCTACAACTGCTGGCAACGTTTTTCGTTTTTATTTATTTCTTTTGCGTTTTTCCTCGATTTCTTTGTGAAATTCCCCTAGGTCAATTCCTTCGCCAGTATAGTCTGTTTTCTTGCCTGGAGTATCTGGAGATCATCTACGGCGTCGCACCAAAAGGAATCAGCCTCAGAAAGCAAGCTTCTAGTAAAAAGATGAAGTCATGCACAAAAAGCCTCTCCTAGGCAAGTCGCATTTTTTGGAATAAATGGATTTTATGAAAATAGGAAAAATATTGCCATCAATGCGTAGCTCGAGAAGATATGCACTTTTAGAGAAAACGACACCTAAAACCGAGCCACGAATTTTCAAGCCATTCCAACCCATTACCTTTCTATTCTCGGGCCACGTCCTAGTAGCCCTTCTTCCTCTTCTATCTATGGGACCCCTCCCGGTAGTCCCTCCTCATCTATACTTGGGCCACATCCTAGTAGCCCTCCATCTTCTAGCCATGGCTCACTTCCGAGTAGCCTAATTTCTTCCATCTTAGGGCCATATTCTAGCAGCCCTTCGTCATCTTCTATTAGTGGCTCACCTCCTCGTAGCCCATCCTCTTCAATTCTTGGACCGTATCCTCTCCATCCCTCTACCAATGACCGGGTAATCCCACTATCATTTATTTCATTCCTATCATCAATCATAAACGTTCTCTTTCTTCTCCTTCTCGGGATCAAAAAAGTCACACATCAACTTATAAGAAACCCAAACAAGTTCATTATCAAGATAAAATAAAAACTTCCAAAAGCTCCAAAGTTCCCAACACTTCCAATGATCTTAGGGTTCATAATCTAACACGCTTCAAGAACGCACACCAACGCAACAATCAAGTTTGGTGTAAAGTGCAAAAACCTCTAGATAGGGAACTCAAGATCTTGCATACGAAACCCATGTTTCAAGATAGATCACAATCATGTGTTGAGTATGAGCTCACCTCTATCATTGAGATCGGAGATAATATAACTCTTGATAAACAAACGCGCCTAGTCTCCCTTATCAAGGAAGTTGCAAACATTGTTGTTGGATCTTACCATACAGAGTGACTTTGTTAGTCCCAACCTCTTAAAACTATCAAAAATCTAAAAATAAAAAACAATTCAAAAATACAAAAACATGAGAAAACATTAAAAATCAAAGGTACAAAGATCACACATTACAATCAGGTATTGCGTACACATGGATGATTCTTTCTTCCCTTTATTATCATTCCTCTACAAGTCTTCCTACCATTTTCATCCCTTTGGTGATATTTTGGTTAGCCTATTTACACACATTTTGTGACATTTATCTCTATGGTATCTGTTTGACCTTGGTCTTTATTCACCTTGGTAAATCAAAGAACGACTGACCTCTTAGAAATACTATCACACTTAACACTAATAAACTTGTTGGAAAGAACTTCTAGACATATTTGTTGACACTAGCCAATGTTGTCATCGTAATCACTTCCACCTCCTTTCATCAAGCCATCGATTGTTCTTAACCCTTGTCAAACAAGAGATCGAAATAAGTTTTCGAAAGCAAAAGAATCAAAATCAATCAAAAAATCAAAAGCTAAAAGCTAAAAGCAAAAGCAAAAGAAAATTGATATATTACTCTCTCTTGGCGTATTTCCAATAAACTCTATCGGGGTTATAGGCGCTGATGCGATAAAGCAATGTTGCGATTAGAATCAAATACATCTCCATCGGGGCTCTGGACGCCTGGATGGCAGCGGAGCAATGTACAACTATACTTTCACCTTTCATTCACAAATCACCTATCACCTGTCAAAATAAATCATTCCTACACATTGCTAGGTGTCTTCACTTGTTGTCTATTAAATCTTCACTTCAAGAGGTAATTAATTTCAACTTCCACACACCGGATCTCTATGAGTAAATAGGATTAGTATGTTACCGAGTGTCTTTTTTTTGGACCTTGTTCAAACTCTTACTCTAGTCCATATCTTGTCTCACGATTTGTGCCTTTGAAAAATCACTTCTTCATCGCGAGGCTTCTAAGCTACATTCATATCATTCACATCATTCTGCTACTTCGTTCAAAACATCCATGTGTATAAGATTACTTTTTTGCCATGTTTTTGGACACCTTTATCCCCTTTCACAAAAACAATCTTCTCCTTCCTTTCTATGTGCTTTTAGGCCAAATTACACTGGGGGCATCCTTACTTCTTCCCAACTTCATTGGTTTAGGTTCGCATCATGTTGAACCTATCCATAATGGCCTTAGGGTCCCGCTTCTACCTCGTGAAGAGTTTGCCTTTGAATATTCCCACCTAAATGCTAGGGCATTTTTGCATCTTCACCTTTCTCACGTGCACGTGGCCTTATGCCCTTGTACATCCCATCTATCGCTGGGGGCATCCACTCTTCCTTGTCTTCCTGTACATAGCTTCATAAAACTTTCAAAAATAAAAAACATTCAAATATGTTAGAAAAATCACAAAAACATTCAAATCTGTTTTAGAAAACTTACAAAAATTGAAAATCATCCTACAAAACGTCGCTCTTTAGTTCTCACATGTTCATGGGCGCCACTTGCGGATCATCTTGATCTACAACCATCAACAAAACCTAGGTTGCTTACTTCGTCTGTACTCTGGGGCACAACGAGTTGCCTGGTACTATTTCGTAGTGCACATTGCTTTTTCATCGGACCCAAGTGTCCTCTGTTATTCCCCTTGCATATATCCTTGCTTGGAGCACCGTCATTAACCCTTGTTATTAATTCGAACAGGTTGTTACTAAATCTCGATAACAAAAACATTAAGTTATGTTTCTCTGTTAGGTTATCTTGTTTACTTTCTCGTATTGCATTGCATTATGTATGTTGCATTGAGTTAGGCATCTTTTACTTCCTCGTATTGCATTTCATTTTGTATGTTGCATGGAGTTGGTGTTTTTAGTAATGGACATTTGTTCGTATATGGCTTTTCATGTCATACTACACTTTTGTTCATTTTTTTTGAATAAGGACCGATGATGAAGATCCTTAGCAATATGATGAAAATAAAGTTGTTTAAAAAGCACTAGATGGATGTTAGTGTAATGTCCCCTTTCCCTCGTCCAAGGCCTGAGGGCCAGTGCGAGTCCTAACCCTAGTCATGCCCAAGGGGTTACGGACGCTATGAGCTATTGGGTATGAATATCTAGTCCAGTTATTATTTTCCATTGACAGGGTTATAAAGTGCTTTCGAAGGGACTAGATGTTATGTTTTATCGTTGGGAGGGGCCACTTAACTCCTAATGTTCTAATTTTGCGTTGGGGTCACCTTTTTGGGCCATGGCGCCTTGAAGGGGAAAAAGTAACTTTAAGTTACTTTATTAATTGGGCCCTCTCTAGGAGAAAGTGCGACTTGGGGGTTTTAGGGTTTCCTTGGCATGGAAAAGGTTATAAAAGGAGAAGAGGGGTGAAAGGATATTCATTCATGCATACACTTATATTTCTTTCATGTGCAACTGTTGTTTGCAACTATTTAGCTTGTGGAGTAAGATCCCACGGGAACCCTAGCTTCGGTGGTGAGAGATCCATCCCTAGCTAGCAGGGCATTCTTCGGTAGTGAGAGATCTACCCTAGCTTGTCATTTGGAGCTGATTTCAGGGCTGTTTTACAGAGATATTTTCAGGGTTTTCAGAGATAGGGTTTTGAGGGTTTTGGTGAGTTTTGGTGGAGATTTTCAGCTGGATTTCGGATCAGACCTACGGCAGCAATAAAGGAAGGGTTTGGCATCATCTACAGAGATTTTCACAAGGGTTTTGGTCATCTACCAAAGAGGGCGACTTGTTTGGGAGATTGCAGCCCTAATTTTTAGGGTTTCCAGTTGGCCGTTTTCAGATCTGAAGGTTGGAAAGTCATCTTCTATATTTATATATGTTATTTCCCAAGTTTCATAATTTTTGCACTTGTAATCGGGAAGATATGAATTTTAGAAGTTTTCCAGCTGTTTTAGGCACGCTGTAATTTTCTGGCAGCGTTATATTGACTGAAAAATTCCAAAAATATTTCCCTTGTGTTCTTTATATTATTATCTAGTTCTCTTTAAATTTTCAAGTGATTTGAGCGGATATTTTGGGAGTTATTCATATTTTACTGTTCGCTGCCCTAGCTGTAATTTTCTGCAAAAAACCAGATTTCTGTTTGGCTGTGTTTTGTCTATCTTTTGCATATTTTACAGTGATATCCTATAAGGGATATTACAGTGGTATCAGAGCTGTTGTTCCTCCAGCCTGTTGGGGTTGAAAGATGGGAGACAGAGACAGAGACAGTGAAGAGATGGGAGTAGATCTGATGAAACAACTGTTCACCAACATGGTGAAGCAGCAGGAGACTACCAACCTCTATTTGAGCCAGCTTACTGAGAGGTTAGCACAGGGTAGGATTGAGGCTCATGCGGAGAAAGGAGAAGCCAGCAATATGGGACAACATGGTAATAGAGGTGAGAGTGGACATTCGGGACAAGGGTCCCCTCATGCATCTACCAGGCCCTTGGGACTCCACGAGCCTTCTTTCTTGAAGGATCCGGAAGTTTCGCAGACACGACAGCCCGCAGACGTTGTGGATGAGGAATCTTGCTGGGAGAAGTACCAGACATTGAGTGAGGGTTTCCGGGACAACATGCCATTTCAGGAGTATTGCAAAATGAAGATTGGTAGCAGGCCCAGGAGAGATTACCAGACACAGGTACCTGAGTTTCAGAGGAGATTGGGACAAATCTCTATTCCGCACTTCGATGGCTCTAAGAAGTGTACCGCCCAGTCTTGGATTCAGAAGTTGAAGACTTACTTCGACTTGAATCCCATGCGCGAAGAAGATGCAATTAAGTTTGCTATCCTACACCTCGAGGGAGATGCCCATGACTGGTGGCATCATGGATTGATCACACAGGGGCACATGCATATCACTACGTATGCAGATTTTACACAGAGATTGATGAGCAGGTTCGACAGGAGGGACCCAGATAGGCACTTCAGAGAATTGACCCATTTGAGGCAGACAGGTTCTCTAGATCAGTACACTGCAGATTTGTGAAGGCATTTGAGCCTTCCTCCCTACATGAGGCAATTAGGCGAGCATGTGATTTGGAGTTGTCCACTCCAAAATCGAGGTTTCCCCCTCGAATTCAGCCTAAGGTATTTCCTTCGAGAGCTGATGGTTCACAGCCGAAGGGGCCCCCACCCGAGCAAGATTTCAAGGAGATTATTTGTATCAAGAGAGGACAGGGAGGAGTTGAGGCGAAAGAAACTATGTTTCGATTGCCGCACACCATGGGTTCTAGGACATGATTGTAGAGGAAAAGGGAAGGCCCAATTCATAGAGGTCTTCGAGGAGAGCGAGAACGAGGAGCGGTACGCTCAGGAGTTAGAGGATGAAGATGAGGAGGCATTGGATAGTGCAGGGGTTGAACAGGAGGAGGAGACTTTTCCCCATGAGACTATTGCTACTTTGTCGAGTACCCCGAGGTACAAGGCATTCAGAGTTAGGGGAATATTACAGGGTCAGAGAGTAGTAGTACTCATTGATAGTGGGGCGACCCACAATTTCATTGATGCATCTTTGGTAGAGAAGCGGGGATTACAGGCAGAAGACTTTGAGGGTTTCAATGTAGTGGTAGCCAATGGTGAGTCCATGAGATGCATGCAGCGAGTTCCGCAGTTGAGTATCACCATGGGTAACCATACAGTCACCGATGACTTCTATGTGGTTGGTATTGGAGAGACCAACCTTGTGCTCGGTGTACAGTGGCTCCATTCTCTTGGAGAATTTCGGACTAACTTTCAGACAATGGAACTCAAGTTCAAGTCCGAGGGGAAGAATGTAACCTTGAGGGGTTTATCTTCAGATGCACCCAGGGTTGTTTCAGCAAAGAGGATCGAGAGGATTCACAGACACAATGGGGTTGATTGGGCAGTACAGTGCTTGGTTTCTACCAAGAAATCAGAGGATGGACAGCCAGAGTATCATGTGGATATACAGGGGCTATTGGACAAGCACAGTACAGTTTTTAGCGACATACCACCTGGTGTACCTCCAGATAGGGGATTTGAGCATGTGATTGAGCTTGAGGACACTAGACCAGTAGTTACTACTCCTTACCGTCACCCCAAACGGTTTAAGGATGAGATTGAGAGGACCATCCATGAGCTTATTGACATGGGACACATTAGGCCGAGTTCTAGTCCTTTTGCTTCTTCGGTGGTGTTGGTGAAAAGAAGGATGGGACCATGCGGATGTGCATCGACTATCGGGCATTGAACAAGAGGACAATCAAGAACAAATATCCAGTGCCGCGTATTGATGAGCTACTAGATGAGCTACAGGGGGCAATCTATTTTTCTAAAATAGATTTGCGATCTGGATATCACCAGATCAAGGTTAGGGAGTAGGATGTGCATAAGACTGCTTTCAGATGCCATTATGGACATTTTGAGTTTTTAGTGATGCCATTTGGGTACATGCCTAATGCACAGCTACATTCCAGTCTTGCATGAACCACGTGTTCAACCGCCATTTGTGGAAGTTTGTATTGGTTTTCTTTGATGATATATTGGTCTACAGCAGGACTTGGGAGAGCCATATCCGCCACCTTGACAAGATATTGGGAATATTAGAAGCTAATTTGCTATATGCAAAAGCTTCTAAATGTGAGTTTGGCATGACAGAGTTGTTATATTTGGGATATGTGATTGGTGGAGGGGGAGTAAAGGTGGACAGAGAGAAAATACAGGCAATTTTGGATTGGCCACCACCCAGGACATTGACACATTTGAGGGGATTCTTGGGACTGTGCACCTATTACAGGAGGTTCGTGAAGAATTTCTCACGGTTGACTGCCCCACTGACAGATTTGACCAAGAAGGGAGCTTTCGCTTGGTCAGAAGTGGCACAACAGATTTTTGATCATCTCAAGGAGGTGATGAGTTCATGCCCCGTCCTTGCATTACCAGATTTTTCTCGGCCATTTGTTCTAGAGTGTGATGCATCAGGTGAGGGGGTTGGAGCGGTGCTTATGCAGGATAGGCATCCCATTGCTTACGAGAGTCGGAAATTGAGCCCAGTGGAGAGGGGGTACTCGATTTACGACAAGGAGATGTTGGCCATCATGCATGCTTTGGCCAAATTCAGACAGTACCTTGTGGGTAGCAGGTTTGTGGTACGTACAGATCACAATAGTTTGAGGTTCTTTTTGGGGCAAAAGGATCTCAACGACCGCTAGCAGAGATGGGTGAACAAGTTACAAATGTATGACTTTGACAGAGAATACACTAGAGGTAAGAATAATGTTGTTGCTGATGCTTTATCTAGGAGGCCTTACCTTACTACTATGTTGAGTTCTATGTCCGAAATTTCAGCAGATTGGAAGGCTCACATACTTGTTGAGTACTCCAAGAATCAGTTTGCATGCGAGATCATGGATGGTATTATCAAAGATGACCGATACAGGGTGGTAGATGATCTCATTTTCTACAAGGATCGGATTTTCCTTGTACCGGGGTCTAAGATGAAGGACAAGATCCTTCGTGCAGTACATGACACACCACTAGCTGGACACCCCGGATATTTCAAAACATACAGGTACATCAGGGAGAGATTCACTTGGAAGGGGATGAAGGACGATGTCCTTAATCATGTCAGAGAGTGTATGGTTTGCCAGCAAACCAAATCGGAGCATTCTTTTCCTGCAGGGTTACTTCAGCCTCTTCCCATCCCTGAGCAGAAGTGGGAGAGCATATCGATGGACTTCATCACAGGACTCCCTATGGTGCATGGGCACAATTGCATTTATGTGGTAGTTGATCGATTGACCAAGTATGCACACTTCTTTTCTCTACCTAAGAAGCATGAGGCAGCTGACGTGGCTCAAGTATTTTATACAGGGATTTTTAGGCTACATGGGTTGCCTAAAAATATTATCAGTGACAGGGATAAGATCTTCATGAGCACCTTTTGGCAGGAGATTTTCAGACTTGCCGGTACCGAGTTGACTCCTAGCACGAGCTACCACCCTCAGACTGACGGGCAAACGGAGATTGTCAACAAATGGATAGAGGGCTATTTGCGGAGTTATGTGACCGGACATCAGCAGGCATGGATCAGATGGTTGCATATGGGTGAGTATTGCTACAATACCACATATCAGATGAGTATCGACATGACTCCTTTCAGAGCTTTGTATGGATACGATGCCATGTCATTTGCTGATTTGGTATTATCAGATAGTCGAGCTCCCAAAGCTCGGGATTGGTTACAGGAGAACCAAGATATCCTGCGAGCTCTTAAGGAGAACCTCCAGAAGGCACAGAATCAACAGAAGGTTTATGCGGATCGGCACAGGATAGAGAGGTCCTTCGAGGCAGGAGACTTGGTGTTCCTACGTTTGCAGCCGTCTGAGACGCATGCGTCACTCACTCAAGCAGAAGGGGGCAGAAAAGCTGAAACCACGGTTTTATGGTCCATACAGGGTAGTCCGGCGAGTGGGTGCAGTTGCATATGAGTTGGATCTTCCAGCACAGTAAGATACATAATGTCTTCCATGTGTCATGCCTTAAGAAGGCCCTAGGACAGCACATTGTACCTTCTACAGAGTTGCCACCATTGGATGAGGAGGGGAAGTTGGTTTTAGAACCAGACTCTATTATTGAGGTCAGACAGAGGAAGCTCAGAAGCAGAGATATTACAGAATATTTGGTACGATGGAAGGGTTTGCCTCTTGAGGATGCTACTTGGGAAGGAGAACAGATTCTACAGCATCCTAGTTTGCATTTGCTTGGGGACAAGCAAATTTTGGGAAGGGAGGACTGTAATGTCCCCTTTCCCTCGTCCAAGGCCTGAGGGCCAGTGCGAGTCCTAACCCTAGTCATGCCCAAGGGGTTACGGACGCTATGAGCTATTGGGTATGAATATCTAGTCCAGTTGTTATTATTTTCCATTGACAGGGTTATAAAGTGCTTTCGAAGGGACTAGATGTTATGTTTTATCGTTGGGAGGGGCCACTTAACTCCTAATGTTCTAATTTTGCGTTGGGGTCACCTTTTTGGGCCATGGCGCCTTGAAGGGGAAAAAGTAACTTTAAGTTACTTTATTAATTGGGCCCTCTCTAGGAGAAAGTGCGACTTGGGGGTTTTAGGGTTTCCTTGGCATGGAAAAGGTTATAAAAGGAGAAGAGGGGTGAAAGGATATTCATTCATGCATACACTTATATTTCTTTCATGTGCAACTGTTGTTTGCAACTATTTAGCTTGTGGAGTAAGATCCCACGGGAACCCTAGCTTCGGTGGTGAGAGATCCATCCCTAGCTAGCAGGAGGCATTCTTTGGTAGTGAGAGATCTACCCTAGCTTGTCATTTGGAGCTGATTTCAGGGCTGTTTTACAGAGATATTTTCAGGGTTTTCAGAGATAGGGTTTTGAGGGTTTTGGTGAGTTTTGGTGGAGATTTTCAGCTGGTTTTCGGATCAGACCTACGGCAGCAATAAAGGAAGGGTTTGGCATCATCTACAGAGATTTTCACAAGGGTTTTGGTCATCTACCAAAGAGGGCGACTTGTTTGGGAGATCGAACCCTAATTTTAGGGTTTCCGGTTGGCCGTTTTCAGATCGAAGGTTGGAAAGTCATCTTCTATATTTATATATGTTATTTCCCAAGTTTCATATTTTTTGCACTTGTAATCGGGAAGATATGAATTTTAGAAGTTTTCTAGCTATTTTAGGCATGCTGTAATTTTCTGGCAGCGTTATATTGACAGAAAAATTCCAAAAATATTTCCCTTGTCTTCTTTATATTATTATCTAGTTCTCTTTAAATTTCCAAGTGATTTGAACGGATATTTTGGGAGTTATTCATATTTTACTGTTCACTGCCCTAGCTGTAATTTTCTGCAAAAACCAGATTTCTGTTCGGCTGTGTTTTGTCTATCTTTTGCATATTTTACAGTGATATCCTATAAGGGATATCACAATTAGCTCATTCCCTCTTCCTCATACTCCTTTTTCTTCTATATCCCCTTTTTTCTTCTTCACTATTCTTTTTCTCTTCTCTTCTCTTTCTGTCATCTTTTCGATCGTCAATCAAGTTCTTCTATCACCCCATTGACAATCGATGGGGCATCCTTCATTCTACTCATTTTTCTTCTATCCCTTCAAAATTTTCTACTTGTTTATGCTTGTCTACTTTCTTTGAAGTGGCATTGCTTACGTCACCTCAAAGAGGGGCAAATGTAGACACCTAAAACATGCGTACACTTGGCATTTCATTCAATCCATTCAATTGACAACACTTCGTTAATTCCTTATTCTTCGCTCCATTATCGAATGCCCATTGACGACACCTTCTTGGTCGTATTCCTCCTATAATCATCTTAATTTGGCTGATATCTCTCTTATTAGCTAAACATTCTTCCTTTCGACCATTCAGAACCTCCCTAGTTCTCTTTAGAACACTTCTATTGGCTTCGTAGGCTATCTATCAGTCACAATTGGTTATCCAGACCCCTCCCAACTCTCAATGAGTCTCTAATCACTTGCTAATCAAGTTTAACTAGCCTAAACCCTAGTTAACTAGCCTAAACCAAGATTAACTAAGCCTAAAACATGTTTATCCTAATCTAATCTAAAAGTGCTTTTTGAGCTTTAGTCCCACATGCACCCAAATTCCAATCTCTCCCAAGTGGAAAACTATAAATATAAAGTTAAGCCTACCCATTCAAACTTACAACTTTACATAACACAAAGCCAAAACAAGCCTAAGAAAGCTTGGATCTCATTTGTATTAGCTTCAAGCTAATTAGACATTTGATCTAAAGCTTTCCTTCCTCCATTGTTGAGCTAACACCTCCATTTGCATCCATAATCCAAGTTTTGAGTAATATGGAGAGAACCATTGGCCTTGAAGCCATTAATGGTGAGACTCCATTCTTGAAAGCTTGAGTTTCATATCAAACATCACACCTTTGATTGCTAAGTTGATCTTTTTAGGTTCAATTTCTTAAATTAAGTAATCTAAAGAGTAGAGAGTAGATTTATCATGTTAGTTTTTAATGTTTTTGTCTAAGTTATAACGCTTTCGTGTTAGTTTCCCTTGTTTATCTCTTATCTCATGGTGCATGGATGAGTTAGCAAAGCTTTGAGGTTCTTTAGCCTCATTCCATAGCTTTTGCAACTTTCCATTGCATACATTTGGCACACTCAGTGGGACATGAAGTCCATCCTCCATTAATGGAGTCTTTTCAAGCTATTTATTTTCAGTTTTCTAACCAATTTCATTTTTTAGGATAAATAGCTTGTTATTTACATGATTTCAGTAAATCATCATTGATCATGTATATTTTGTGGGTTTGAACTAAAAATAGGCTTCTTTGACTAACCTTTAACCTTGTTTGCTTTTGAAAATTTTTAAATTCCGTGATTTTTGCAGATTTTACAGGGGGTGCGCGTAGGTGTCATTCTGGGCGCATTTGCGTTGAAACAGGCACACACATGTCAATAAAGGCGCATCTGCATCGAACTACATTCACCACCAATCTTCCGGAGGCCATAACTTTTGCTCCCGAGCTCGAAACGACTCCATTTTGTTGCGTTGGAAAGGTATTGAAGAGAACTACACAATGGAATCATAAAATTAGGATTTTGACTTATAGAAAATTTATGGTTTACATTATTAGGTAAATAGTCATTTTTAACGTGTCTTAAAGTCTAAAACTTGTTTTCTTGACCATTCTAACACTTTGAAAGGTTTTGTGACACTAATAGTGATTTGCAGGTTGCTTTTCCATCATATTTTTGTGCTAACTTAATTGAGTGTTCACGTTTTTCATTTGTAGGGGTCCTTTGAAATGCGTATGCTCTTCCCTCGCACCTTTTAGGTGATCTTGGGAATCAAAAACGTTTCTATTTTTACTTCCAAAACACTTCAATTTAAGCTTTAAAATAGATTAAAGTTCAAAGTTGGCTAAAACAAGTTTCCTTCTGTAAAAACACTTAAGGTATTTTCCATATATTATTTTAGTTGGGTTTTCACATTGTGTATGCTCTTCCTTCGCACCTTTTTTGGTGATCTTAGGAATCAAAAGCAACACACAAACTCTCTTTTGATATCATGATCTTTTATGGAAAAATACTAACTCCTTGCATATAGGACCTAACACTTGTCAAAGAAAGGAGGAGCTAAGACAAAACAAAGAACCCACTAACATGTGTTTTCATATAGGTTGCCAAATGGTGTGCTACTTAAAACCACATTTAAGTTAAAAAGATAAAAAACACACACTTTCATCACACTTGTATTGTAGGTTTCGGAAAAGGGTATGTCCTTATCCGCTCAACTGGAACATAACCCCTTTAGCATAACGCCTTAAACTACTACAATGGGGGTGGTTCTAGGAACCCTAAAGTAATCCACCATTGAATAACCTCGTGGATGAAATAGGAAGCACTCTGCTTACCCACTTAACTAGTACGCCTTGTGAGTTAGAGTTACAAGTTGTCTGTATCGCAACCCTAGTAAGAGTACATGATGGATGCATTTATTACCCATGTACTTGAAGGAAAGTAAAGCCGAGATACTCCCAAGATATTCAGGGTGACTATTTGGGTAAATCATGCCTGCTCTTAGATGGCTTTGTGACACCTAGTTGAGAGAACTTATTAAGGAAGCCATTCTATCAAGGAGCCCACTTTACTAGTCCTTTATCGCGTCTTGGCCATCACGAAGTGATAACTTGTTTGGATTCAAAGCCTTGTTTTTCGAACATGGTAATGAATCCATTTAAGTTAGATCTAAGTGTGTCTCATCACGAAGTTTACAACGTGTTACTTATCTTGGTTTCTTTCTCACTTGGACGAGGCTGAAACTTTGCCCAAGTAATGCTTAGTTTATTTTCATATTTTGATATACACCTTTGCATTCTTATTTCCCATTTGGGACAAGGAAGGCATCTTTCGGGAGTGTTGTCATAGATAGTGTTCACCACTTTTTTGTCCGTTTACACTCATCCATGTTTGCGGCTGAGTTGTTAAACGTCTAAAGTGCGTGGATGCGTCCTCATATCTTTGATGGCCACTTGATCTTGATTTCAAGATCATCATCATAGTTAGGATTGATTCATCATTTGATCTCCCTTTGACGTGTTACCTTGTTCGCATTGTCTCAACACAATTAAGATACTTATGTCATGTTTTTCATAAACGTGATCTAAGTATCCGCATTGTGGTGTTATGCACTGCACACATTTTAACACATCCTTAGTATACCTTGACTTGGTTTAAATTCAACATTTCTCCAAATCTTAAAGAGTGTCACTTACTTTGTTTGTGTCATTTCGATACCACTTTGGCACTAATATCTCACTTCTTCGTGAAGCTTGATTAACGTGTCCAATTGGTGTGGTTACGTGGCTTACATTTGTAATCCTCGCCCTTTAACATTTAGGCCTTGTTGGTTGTTGAACTTGTTGTGGTATCCTTTGATTGGGAGTCACCTCTACCCTTTGTTAATATTTACGCCTTGTTCATTTCGAGCTTGACGTAAATATTGACATTGTGTTGATCATCTTTGCATCGAACTATCATTTTGCACACATATTTTTAGGGTGTATTTCCTTGTTGATTGGCTTTGTGTTTTACACTTGCATGATTGTTCCTTGTGATTATTCATCTGGAAAAAAATTTTTTCTAGGACAAATCCTTTTGATCTCATCGAGATTGCATCATCACAATGTCTATTTTCCTTAGACCTTCTTCGAAAAATCATGCACGCATCTCCATACTTACAAATGTCTAGTTGGATGTCATTATGCTTCTTCGAATCGACATGTCACTTCCTTCCCTTTGAAGGAGTTCCATCCCACTATCTAGGTCTAGACATTTGTGCTTAAATGATGCCAACAATGACTGACTATCGCGTGGTTTCTCACACTTACTACAATACGGAACCTAGGTTTAGCAATTCAAATCAAAAGATTCCCATTACAACTAAACCTCGTTTGGTTCTTCGTGCTAGAGGGCCCATCGGGTACCCTGTTCCCCACCTTCAGCTCATAGTCAATGGTATGGTTTGGATGCTTCTGATCCAAATTATTATTCAAGTTCCCCCACTCTTCTTCTTCTGATTCAGATCCAAACTACCATTCGATTCCCACTCTTCTTCTAAAGATTCGGATCCCAACTATTGTTCGGATACCCCTAGATCAAATCTCGAATCACGGTCCTCCCTTCCTTCGCAAGACCTTTATTCTAACTCACCTCAATGACGTCTTCCTCCTTTGAAGACTTCGTGTGACTCCAAGTTCCATCGATCAAACATCTAATTCGGTTCTTGAGTCACGGTCCTCCCTTTCTTCGCAGGACCTCCTTCATCAATCGTCTCGACGACCTCTTCCTCCGTCGAAGAGTTCCACGACTTGGATTCCCTCTAGTCAATCATCTAATTTGAATCCTACGTCGTAACTTAATAGATGGCTATGTGATCCTATTTTCTCTCCCACATTAGGTCATCTTCTAGAAAAATGATCTAAGTCCAAATCTAAATCGTCCATTCATGAGACACTTGCCTCCAATCCTACTTCATCTCTTGAGTCATCTTCTTCTATCATTCCAACTCACATGCATCTTCGGCCCTTGAGCCCTTTCAACCATATCGTACCATTTCCTCAATCATCTTCTAAAGATAAATGTTTGCAACCACGTCAAACCATTACAAGAAATCCATGTGCTAAGATGTCTTTTCAAAGCACTATCAAAACTCTTCATGGGAGTGATAAGGTCAAACCTTCCCCTCATCTACATCATCGAACATCTTCATCTTCTTCTGATCAATCAATCTTCCCCACTTATCGGTCCATTTCTTCTAGTCAACCTCCCATGGTCAAGAACAAAAACCTCTACTGATTGATTTCTCTTAGAATGAAGGAACAATAAAACTACATGATGATATCCCTTTAGAGGATTGCAAACAAGGATTATTTCTAGAACTCGATACACTCGCGTATTGGGGAAAAGAAGTTGATTCCTTTTATCGAATATAAAGGAAAAGCCTAAGGTCATGGAACTTGATTCTTCTTCGGCATTCCATCTTCACCTTCTTTTGAGCATGATGAGATGTCGGGGTCTAGCATTGATCCATGGCCTATCTTCTCATTACCAACTCATTCCTTATCTATCACCATTCCTCAATCAAAATCTCGCCTTGGGTCACCGCTGAGTAGCCCATCATCTTCTTCTATCCTGGGGCCACATCCTAGTAGCCCTCCATTTTCTACTTGTGGGTCACCTCTTGGTAGCCCATTACCTTCTATTCTTGGGCCACATCCTAGTAGCCCTTCATCCTCTTCTATCTATGGGACCCCTCCAGTAGTCCCTCCTCATCTATACTTGGGCCACATCCTAGTAGCCCTCCATCTTCTAGCCATGGCTCACCTCCGAGTAGCCTAATTTCTTCCATCTTAGGGCCATATTCTAGCAGCCCTTCATCATATTCTATTAGTGGCTCACCTCCTCATAGCCCATCCTCTTCAATTCTTGGACCGTATCCTCTCATCATCCATCTCTCTCTTCTAATGACTTAGGTAATCCCACTATCATTTCTTTCGTTCCTATCATCAATCATAAACGTTCTCTTTCTTCTCCTTCTAGGGATCAGAAAAGTCACACGTCAGCTTATAAGAAACCCAAACAGGTTCATTATCAAGCTCTAAAATAAAAACTTCCAAAGCTCCAAAGTTCCCAACACTTCCAACAATCTTAGGGTTCATAATCGAACACATTCAAGAACGCACACCAACGCAACAATCAAGTTTGGCGTAAAGTACAGAAACCTTTGGATAGGGAACTCAAGATCTCACATACGAAATCCATGTTTCAAGATAGATCACAGTCATTTGTTGAGTATGAGCTCACCTCTATCATCGAGATCGGAGATAATATAACTCTTGATAAACAAACACGCCTAGTCTCCCTTATCAAGGAAGTCGCAAACATCGTTGTTGGATCTTACCACACGGAGTGACTTTTGTTAGTCCCAACCTCTTAAAACTATCAAAAATCTAAAAATCAAAAATACAATGCAAAAATACAAAAACATGAGAAAACATTAAAAAAATCAAAGGTACAAAGATCAAACATTACAATCAAGTATTGTGTACACATGGATGTTCTTTCTTCCCTTTATTATCATTCCTCTGCAAAGTCTTCCTACCATTTTCATCCCTTTGGTGATATTTTGGTTAGCCTATTTGCATGTATTTTGTGACATTTATCTCTATGGTATCTGTTTGACCTTGGTCTTTCATCACCTTGGTAAATTAAAGAACGACTGACCTCTTAGAGATCCTATCACATTCAACATCTAATAAACTTGTTGCGAAAGAACTTTGGACATATTTGTTGACACTAGCCAATGTCGTCATCACAATCACTTCCACCTCCTTCATCAAGCCATCAGTGGTTCTTAACCCCTTGTCAAACAAGAGAGCTGAAATAAGTTTTCAAAAGCAAAAGAATCAAAATCAATCAAAATCAAAAGCTAAAAGCTAAAAGCAAAAGCAAAATTGATAATATTACTCTCTCTTGGGGTATTTCCAATAAACTCTATCGGGGCTATGGACGCCTGACTGGTAGTAGAGAAATGTTGCGATTAGAATCAAATACATCTCCGTCGGGGCTATGGACGCTTTGGATGCAAGCGGAGCAATGTACGGCTATACTTCCACCTTTCATTCACAAATCACCTATCACTTTCAAAATAAATCATTCCTACACATTGGCTAGGGTGTCTTCACTTGTTGTCTATTAAATCTTCACTTCAAGAGGTAATTAATTTCAACTTCCACACACTAGGATCTCTATGAGTAAATAGGATTAGTATGTTACCAAGTGTCTTTTTTTTGGACCTTGTTCAAACTCTTACTCTAGTCCATATCTTGTCTCACGATTTGTGCCTTTGGATAATCACTTCTTCATCATGAGGCTTCTAAGCTACATTCATATCATTCACATCATTCTTACTTCGCTTTTTGCGTTTTCGAAACATCCATGTGTATAAGATTACTTTTTTGCCATGTTTTTGGACACCTTTGTCCCCTTTCACAAAAACAATCTTCTCCTTCCTTTCTATCATGTGCTTTTAGGCCAACTTACACTGGGGGCATCCTTGCTTCTTCCCAGCACTTCATTGGTTTACGTTCATCATCATGTTGAACCTATCCATAATGGCCTTGGGTCCCGCTTCTACCTGTGAAGAGTTTGCCTTTGAATATTCCCACCTAATCGTTGGGGCATTTTTGCATCTTCACCTTTCTCACATGCACGTGGCCTTATGCCCTTGTACATCCCATCTATCACTTTGGGGGCATCCACTTTCCTTCTTCTTCTGTACATAGCTTTAGAAAACTTTCAAAAATAAAAAACATTCAAATATGTTAGAAAAATCACAAAAACATTCAAATATGTTTTAGAAAACTTATAAAAATTGAAAATCATCCTACAAAACGTCGCTCTTTAGTTCTCACATATTCATGTGCGCGACTTGCGGATCATCTTGATCTACCTCCATCAACAAAAGCTAGGTTGCTTACTTCATCTATACTCTGGGGCACAACGAGTTGCCTGGTACTGTTTCGTAGTGCACATTGCTTTTTCATCGACCCAAGTGTCCTCTGTTATTCCCCTCACATGTATCCTTGCTTGGGGCACCGTCATTAACCCTTGTCATTAATTCGAATAGGTTAGAATTGAAGCTCGATAACAAAAACATTAAGTTATGTTTCTCTGTTAGGTTATCTTGTTTACTTTCTCGTATTGCATTACATTATGTATGTTGCATGGAGTTAGGCATCTTTTACTTTCTCGTATTGCATTGCATTTTGTATGTTGCATGGAGTTGGTGTTTTTAGCAATGGACATTTGTTCGTATATGGCTTTTCATGTCATACTACACTTTTGTTCATTCTTTTTAATAAGGACCGATGATGAAGATCCTTAGCAATATGATGAAAATAAAGTTGTTTAAAAGCACTAGATGGATGTTAGCTCATTCCCTCTTCCTCATACTCCTTTTCTTCTATATCCCCTTTTTTTTCTTCTTCTTCACACTATTCTTTCTTCTGTTCTCTTTTTGTCATCTTTTCGATCGTCAATCGAGTTCTTCTATCACCCCATTGACAATCGAGGGGGCATCCTTCATTCTACTCATTTTTCTTCTATCCCTTCAAAATTTTCTACTTGTTTATGCTTGTCTACTTTCTTTGAAGTGACATCGCTTACGCCACCTCAAAGAGGGCAAATGTAGACACCTAAAACATGCTTACACTTAGCATTTCATCCAATCCATTCAATTAATGACACTTCGTTAATTCCTTATTCTTCGCTCCATTATCGGATGCCCATTCACGACACCTTCTGGTCGTATTCCTCCTATAATCAGCTTAATTTGGCTAATATCTCTCTTATTAGCTAAACATTCCTCCTTTCGACCATTCAGAACCTCCTAGTTCTCTCTAGACCACTTCTATTGGCTTCGTAGGCTATCTATCAGTCACAATTGGTTATCCAGACCCCTCCCATTCTCAATGAGTCTCTAATCACATAATCAAGCTTAATAGCCTAAACCTAGTTAACTAGCCTAAACCAAGCTTAACTAAGCCTAAAGCATGTTTATCCTAATCTAATCTAAAAGTGATTTTTGAGCTTTAGTCCCACATGCACCCAAATTCCAATCTCTCCCAAGTGGAAAACTATAAATACAAGGCTAAGCCTACCCATTCAAACTTACAACTTTACATAACACAAAGCCAAAACAAGCCTAAGAAAGCTTGGATCTCATTTGTATTAGCTTCAAGCTAATTAGACATTTGATCTAAAGCTTCCTTCCTCCATTGTTGAGCTAACACCTCCATTTGCATCCATAATCCAAGTTTTGAGTAATATGGAGAGAACCATTGGCCTTGAAGCCATTAATGGTGAGACTCCATTCTTGAAAGCTTGAGTTTCATATCAAACATCACACCTTTGATTGCTAAGTTGATCTTTTTAGGTTCAATTTCTTAAATTAAGTAATCTAAAGAGTAGAGAGTAGATTTATCATGTTAGTTTTTGATGTTTTTGTCAAAGTTATAATGCTTTCATGTTAGTTTCCCTTGTTTATCTCTTATCTCATGGTGCATGGATGAGTTAGCAAAGCTTTGAGGTTCTTTAGCCTCATTCCATAGCTTTTGCAACTTCAGTGGCTTAGGAAAACGCGTTGCCCATTGCGAGATGGTTGTTGCGATAGTGTGATTTTGAGCATTGCTTGAGGTCTTGTACTTGTGCAAGAGGCCGGCCTTTTGCTTCTGTTGGATTGCTCCTCAATCTTGGTAGTATGTCGGTAGGCTTCACAAAGGTTTCTGAAGGCAAGAATGACATTGTGAGATGTGTGTAATAGCTAAGCTTGCTCATATATTTCAGGACTTTGTGATGATTTGTTTTGTTGATGTTCGGGCATGTGTAGAGTACATGGAACTTGTTTGTGTAATCTTTCATTGATTGATCTCTCTTTTTACTCAACAACTAAAATTTCATATATTGGTCGTCATAATGCTTGAGAGGGTAGTATTTTTTTGTATGTGACCTTGAGAAACCTGGCCTAAGTATCAACACGATCATAATCCTTTATTTTTCCTTGCATTATAGGACTTCCACCAATGGAGTATTGATGTTTTCAACAACCGTGAATTGATTGGAAGTGTAATACACCTCTAGTTATTGAAACCAATAATCAAATGTCTCGCTCTTTTGTTGGAATGAGAAAGAAAATTACTCACATCGAATGAAATCAGAGAGCATTGTCAGCAAGTATTTTTCAAACAGGGAGCTTTTTCGCATATGCTTCAAATGGTACAAGAGTGGCTAAATACTCCATCTACTATTCAATAAATTGAAAAGAAAGCATAAGTGGGAGTAGATTATTTGCCAATGGATTCTACTATAGAGAAGATTATGAATACAACTAGAGTGAAAGAACATATAACCCTCCAGCAGTTCAACAAACATCCTAATGTAAGGATCTCGTTAATGTTGAGATTGATGATAAAGATCATTGTGAATATACTTTAGGTCAAGAAGAAGAAAATTCTCCATCCCAAACAATTCCTTAATTTACTTGCATTTCATATATTGATCATAGTTCATTTTCCCAAACAAAACAACGTTCTTTGGTGCACTAAACTCTTAAGTTGGAAACCAAAACATTTAGAGATGAAAATTTCAAAACTATTAGCCCATCTTGGTCTCAACTTTATATTATGGAATATATGGAAGGAAATAAATTGTTGTATTTATTGAAAATAATGGCTATGGTATAGAACACATACTAATGAGGATTAAATTTCAGATCAGGTTCACTGCTATCATTCTGGAAAAAGAGAATCCAACTAATTTCCTTTCAGCCAGTATGGTCGATTGTCACATAGCAAAGGTATGGAATATTCTATATCACTACTATGGTCAATATCTGGTTATTTAGCCCTATCCCAGATGCGTGTTTCCATGTGAGAGATTTTTTAAATTGAACTTCAATGGAGCATCTAAGTATAACCTGGGACCAGCAGCTATAGGGGGTGATTCTTGGCTGCAAGAGACATTTCATCATCAAATACACTCAATTCATAGGCTATCAAACAAATAATTTCCTTTCATATGGGAGTATCATAGGAAATTGATTGGGGAATCTTGAAATTAATAATTAATGAGGGCTCCAAACTGATTTTGAATTTCATTCCCAAAGGCTAGCTATCCAAGGGCAATTTACCAATAGGTGGTCATTGGCAATGGAAACAAATGGCAAGCCAGATCACGCAAAACCATCTCTAGATTACAAAGTTTTTTCTCCAACATCTTTGTTGTCAAAGAATAAGGTACTTGACAACATGGCTAGTCTCTCTTTTACAAATCTGTGAACTAGTAGAATTGTTTGTTTTGAGACGAATCAACTTTAACTCATCCAATAAAACATTTGATGGCATTAAAGGAAGCTACCCACTATCCTAATAAGTAATGGACATCTCCCTAGCTAGGAATTGTAAAGCCATGTGCAAAAGTCTAATCACATTCAATATTTTGTTAAATGGTAAAATATATTTAGTTTCTAAAATATATTACACGATGAAAAGAGATCAATTAGAAAGGAGCTCAAGATTACTACAAAATGTCAAAGAGATACATATAAGGAAATTTCAGATGAGATAATAATCCTTTTGGTGGTGGAAATCAATTATTAGGCTTCCATGTGGTAAAGTCGTGCAAGGTTGTAGCCTTAGACAAGGACAAGTGTCTTGTGGAGTTGTTGATAAAAGTGAAATTATGGCAATTAATCACCAAAACAAAGTTGGAGGTCGACATGGAGGGACAGTACCATGGAACAAGAAGGTGGGAGTGATAAGAGTCATCATGGAAGGCCAAGTGGTGAGAGTAGTAGATGAAAAAAGACGAGAACGGTCAACCAATGGAAAACAACGAGGAATGAGAGGGAATCAACGTCGACCACTAGGTAGAGAGTTGTAGAGAAACAATATGGTATGGGATGCAGTTGGGGAGGAGATGGTTCAAATTTCTCTATATCATGCCTTGATCCTTTCTCCAAAGACAAATTCGCAGTCTTGTGTGCCACAAAGAACTATGGAATTCTTCATTGAGTCCATAAACCATGTTTATCACTTTTCTCAAGCCCGAGTCTCGAACATTTTCAAAACATCATGCCTTACAATTCTGAATTGGTGAGACATATTTTTGAAATATTAGTAGGGGGCAATATGTTGGGGTAGATTAGACTTAAAGATAGCGAATCAAGTTATGAGATTGTTATGCGGTGAAATAACTTCTTGTGTATTTTAAATGATAGCATGCACAAATTGATAATGGGAAATCATTGGTGATGGAGGCCGCGAAGTATTAGGTGCACATGTGTCATTGTGTAGGTGAAGGATTGGCATTGTGCTCTTAAGGAAATCAATGAGTAGAGGTGAAGTGGGAGAGGAGTTGGTGAAACAAACTCATGGGAGGGTGGTTCACCTAGGATTGGAAAGGTAGATTGGAAAAGGAGTTTGTGACTTGGTTACAACTATGTTTATGTTGGAAAAGAATTTTTCTGAATTGAGAGGAGGCCAACACAATATTGTGAACAATGTTATTCATTTTCTAGTTAGAGGAAAAATGAGGGCTCGTATCGGTAAGGTGCCGAATGGATTGCTTGGGATAAAAATTGAATAATAAGTCATGAACCAACTTAAACAATGAGTCTTTGAATGATATGTTGTCCAGTCTTTGTGATGCCATACTAGCAAGCAATTAATTCAGAAAATTTGTCTATGTGCGAGCCTATGTAGTGGCATTAGGCATAACAATAATTCCCTTGATTGTCTTAGGTCTATGATAATGCCTCCAATGTTGGATTTTATCAAGTTGCATTTATCTGCTCCATCAAAATTTAGTGTATGCCAACCAGACAGTTGAGGGACCTATTGAACCTTGGGCATTGCAGTCAGCAAGTTCATGTGGAAGTGGAAAGGAATATTCCACTATTGAGAGAAAGGTTTGTTATACTAGAAGACAACAGGTTGATTTTTTGGTGACTAAACCGACATAGAGCTCTACTCATATTAGCTTTCAGGCTGGTGGAGGATGGTTAGAGCCAGATGTGATTCATTGTTGAAGACACGTGAATTCCTTTAGGTGCTATATTGGCCATATGGCTTAGCGAGGGCATATATGTATTGATTCTTGTCCAAGCCTTCAAAGCTTGATGTGCGGTGTCCTGTGTTGTTTTATGGAGGGTAACCACAAAAAGACTTTGTACCATAGGGTTGTGGCCAAGGGTGGTAGAGGAAAAGTTGTTGTATGAATTCCTCCACTTGTAAACAATTTTGGAAAATGGAAGGATTGATAAAGCCCCTATGTTGAAGATTTTCCAAAGTGAGGAGTTTGTGGTGTCTGATAAGCCAAAGAAAACTTTAATCTTAGGCTAGGTCACTAGATGCGAGTTGGTTCCACTTGGGACCTTGATTTTTTTGATTTGGAATCAAAATGCCATAAGAAAAAGGCAACGTTATTGCCCCGAGGGTGGAAAAGGGCCATATGAGAGTATTAGATCCTTGAGTGAGAGTTAATGGCCATTACATCAATATATCTTGAAGGTGTATTATCTGGGGCCCCCATGTAGAACTCTCTATGGTGGAGGGATGACCCAACCACTATTATCTATGATGGTGCAGTAGTGCATAGTTTCTTACTGGTGAATCCACTGAATTTGGAGAACAGCGGGGAGAGGCTGGGCCAAATTGTCCTAAAAATGGGGAAAAGCATTCTAGCTTTATGTCCATATGTGAGTAGTTTTCCGTCTTGAATATGCCAACTCAAATGAGGTTGCAAATTTATCAAATTAATCGAGAGGTGCACTAACATATGCTTGAGAGGCGTATGATGTGATGGTTGCAAATGTAAATTATAGTGACATTTGTCCTATAGAATTTCTTTGGAATGGCATACCCCGAGGTCGGTGTACTCTCCATGCAGATTTCATTGCACAATGTAACGACCCAAAAAAAACCATACACGAACAACACGGTGAAATACAGGATAATTTTTTTGACTTTCTTGACACATAACATGGCGCACATGTCGTCACCAAGTATACAACTAACACTTTGTGAACAACTTGATACTGAGGATGGCCATAAAGGCAAAGACGGAAGCGTTCACACATATCAAGGACAATTTACTTTTCTTTTTGACAAGACAACATAGAAGTACAATCACGAGAACACACTTACGGTTAGAGCCACCACAGGAGATATTCTTGAGGGTTATTTATTTTAAAAGGACATCTTGCAATTCTTAGCTTATGTTTTGAAGGAGGCTCAAGATATGATTCGTATGATTGACTTGCCAAACCAAGTTTATTCCTTTGACCTTTGAGTAATTATCTTTAAATCTTCTCTATTATGACATTTATTTGCTTAATTCGTTTATCAAGAAAAGGGAGTAATTAAATTCCACAAGGCCATCTGCTCACCACTAATGCTACTAAGATTCGTTCTTGCCCACAAGACAACATGGTTTTAAGTTCAACACACTTAAGAGAAGAGATACTGAGGTGCCTTGAAAAGGGTTAGAGGGAGAAGGTCGAGATGAAACATTTTAGGACCTCATTAGTTATTGCAGGTATTAAATTGAAGCTAGGGCTCTCGGCGGAACTAACAACTTTACTTGGCTTCGCATTTAAAAGTATTAACAAGGAGTGAAAGAATTTACTTTCCAAATGACTGAGAGATAGATTGTGTGGTTTCAAAACTGTTTTCTCCTGTTTATTAAATCTTATTATCTTCCAGAACTAACCATAGATTTCCTTTAAGTTCGTTTAAGAATTCCACCATTAAAGGGATAGTGTTCATTAGTGTAGCTAGGGCTATCAAGTTATATAATGTTACTTGCAATGATAGTCCTGCTCTTGATTACTCAAAGAATTTCTTGCTCTCAAGTTGGTGACCCCTACGTTACTTTATTTGAATACAACTTTTAATTTAACTTCCTGAAGTATTAAACAATCCCATGTTAGTTTACTTATGACACTTTATTACTAAGTCATAGCAAGGTTTAACTCAGAATTTATTCTCAAGGCAAAGTTGAAGCAACACTCATTAACGGGAACAAAACATGATTACATCATTTCTTAAAATGCGATACTCCACAAGTCACTCAACCACATAACCAAATTTTCTTATAATTTCAATGATGGCACACAATACAAGGTTTCCAAAGTTCAGATGACAAGTCCACAATACATTATACTAAGACATTAATCCTCTTAAACTTTCCACTTGGGCGCTAACAAAAGTTGATCAACATAAAAAGGTTTCGAGCAAAGGAACTTCTCAAATGAGGTTGATGACAAAAGTCTACAAATCTATCCCTCATCTACACACAAAATCCATCTGCAGCAAATTTTCTACAAGAGTCAGTTCACGAGAACTGAGCAAGATAAGGCTACACAAAACCACCATAACTATTATCTAACAATATCATGAAAAGAAGCACTTTATTACAAGAATTGGTTCAAACCTCTAAACACTATCAACAAATCAAGTTATAATAAAGTCTTCATCATGCCAATCAAAGAAGGAGAAGACCTTGCACTTCAGTTAGGAGTAAAAGCAACGAAAGTATAGCAATCGTAAGAGAATGGCCCTTGGCCCTATAAGGAGAAAACAAATAATCTAGCAAAAAACAGAATTCCCATCAAGTAAGTAATTAAACCATAATTCCAAGATTAAGATTTGATATATGCACCAACCATCTAGAAATTTATCAAAGGTACCAAACGCATAGACTAAATTAATATATTTCTAAAAGTACAAGAGTTGATCAGCCCAAGGAAAGGGAAACACGGGTTCCAAAATTTAACACAAAAAGTCATGTATAAATGAGTTTCAACCCGGAAATCAATTAGAGTATACACACAACATAAGTTTCGAAGCGAAAGCACGAAGATACTAGTTTTGACCATTAGCTACAAAAAGATTTACCAATCATCCGGAAGGGTCAAAGTCTTACAAAGCTAATGAACACGCGAGAGAAGAAGGGGGATTCGTCCAACAAGAGTATCTGATAATGTCATCAACAAATTTTATAACACTAAAGATTTGCAAACCTCCACTACAATACTCTTTGTTTGGTTAACTTAAAATAAATTACCCATATCCCAAAACAACCATATTTTAAGGCAACCCTTGGTAACACCGTCAACCGTCGCACAAATAGGTACAAACCTAGTTTCTAAGTGACATTATCAAAACAAAACCTTCCGCTATGAATCCATAAGATTATCCAATGAAAGCTGAGTTTTTCCCGAAGATTAATCACATTCAAGGAAATTCCCATCACAAACTATTACTGTAATTATGTGCATAAAAACCGACCAATATTAATTAATAGCGTTAACATTACAAGGGAGAAAATAATGCAAGTTAGGAAAAAATAGAAGAGCGCCATCAGCAATAATTCTGAGAGGGGGATTGGACCAAACTATTCTAGTGTCAACGAGGTACTGGATTCGCACAATGAAACCTCCAGCTTAGTTGATCCGAAAAGCTAGTTATGGTTCAAGTTGATAGGGATGGTCAAGGTACTTCTTGAGGATGGCCTTAAAATCCTAGAAACAAGATGAAAGATAGTATAAGAGTCTAAACACGCGAGATGGCAAAACACATTGCACACAAACCTTTTCATTCTACCGGTTTAATACCGAAAGCGTAAGTGGCTAGCCCACGCATTGCTCACACAATCTTACTGACCTTTCTTTCTCGATGCCAAAAGGTTATCAAAGGGACTTGCGAAGGGGCTAACAATAAACGTCAAAAGACAACTTGGGTGCTAGGGAGGAGCTTCATAGTTATCGTAACTTACTTCCATAATATCGAAAATACTAGATGATCAACAAAATAACTTGCGACTCAATTGCGAGAGGAGAATTAATACATAAACAAACAGACGAAGGTCTATCATTCGAGTAAGAGAAACATAACATTCAGAGGAGAGGGCACACGCATCCTTTCGACCCACATACTATCAACGATAAAAGCTAAAACAAGAAGAAACAAGCAGAAAGGGAAATCTCCCATCATGACATCCAACTGACAAATCAATGCAAGAAAAAGTGGTTCAATTTCGCAATAATTGTAAATATAATAGCAGTAGAAAGGTGTAGAAATATCTTGCCTGTTTCTCCAGCTTCAACAGGTCGTACAGACTCCACACGGGCCAGCAACAGCAATCCAAGCCTAATTCCATTTTCTTCAAGCTCGTTGGGCGCCCAAACATCGAACATCTTCACGTTGGCACAGGTAGGAGTTCACGGCCAGGGTGGGTGGTCTAAAATACTTGCCATCATCCTCCCAACACCGCTCCAAAATTAGCCCTAGAACTTCTGTAGGCCCCATTTTTGGCAATTGAACTTGATCCTTCGTCATTCATCCAAACACCTCCACCATCTCCATATGCATCTGATTGTTTCTGATTTGGACCTCCTAACCTTGGTGCTCTTATATTAGGAGCAGCCCTGAGTGCGAGGCAAAGCAAAAGAAGATGGCTTTAACCAAAAGAATTCTCTTGGTACGGACTCCATATCCATAACATAGTCCCTAGACTTAGCATCCTCAACTAAGGCTGACCAGTCACTAGATTGCTTCAATGCAGCTGCTTAGAATGACCATAAAGCAACTCCACTTGGAACTACATCAGACACGGAATGTGCTGCGTCTGCAATAATAGCAGTACTCCCACATAAGTAACCTGCCATTGCCTTCACGCTAGCCAGTGCAATATCAGCAGCCAATTCCAAATTTGGACACACGCTCCCCTGCTACTCCATCTGCAACCCCTTCATGATGATCAAGGTGATGGGCATGGCCCATATGTGATCTACTACCAAATTCTCAATTCAAAGGCAGAGCACCTCTCAAATTCAAAGTGCCCTCCAAATTAAGGGGCTCCTCCACCTTGAGGGATGGCGGCCCAAAACAGAGAGTCCTTCTGCGATGAAAATTCTCATTGAGACGCCTGTAAACTGAAATGCCCAAGCCTCCATTCCTGAAACCCATTATTATCTCTGTTTGAGAATTAACTCCTTCGTTGCTTCTACATTTGTACTGAGTTGTGCATAGTTATTGAGAGGTGAGCATCACAAGAAGGAGAATAAAAATCAAGTTTCACGCGACTAATGTTTCAGAGTAAATGGTATATTAAAGTTTTAAAACGTGCAAAAGCTCCTCGCTAATTCTCAACTCCCTTTTTTTTTTAAGGCAAGATTCTAATGCAATATGGCGAGAGCGGTGGGCGACGTCTCTGTGATGCGAGGATGGCAAGGAAAACTTGGAGCATAGGGGTGAATGACCCTGCTCAATCAAGCTCTCCTGGTAACACTCTCACTGTCACATAGTCGATTTTGATAAAAAATATCTTGAAGGAGAGACCCGAATCCGAGGATGCATTGAATACTGAACAGACAACAACATAGTTGGACAACCTGCTTGCTGGGAGCGCTCACAAAGGCTTCTGCCATTCTGCCACCGATCTGCTTTGCCGGTGCTACGAATCATTGCGGGTGGCTGCTGCCGGATCCCAGAGACAAGAACACACCTTGCAGCACTCAAGAAAAGGGAGGCAGCACGTCTGCTTCACTAGCTTGAAGCTCCGTCTAAACAAAAACGCGCGCGCAGGGAGGAACCAGGACAGAAAGACGCCAAGAAAAACATCTATTTGCTCCCTGTGATACATCTGCGTCTGAGGGAAAAGCATTTGCTGATCAAGGTTGAGGAAGCTCATATAATAGCAAAGCAAATCGTGCTTCATGGATACACTGAAATGAAACAGATCCACGCCAATGAGATTCTCTTCCATGAGTTACATCGTAGAACAAGCAAGAAGTCAATAGAGAATATTAACAATAAATTTCATCAGGTCTTCTGGTAACACTCTTACTGTCACACAGTCGATTTTGACAGAAATATCTTGAAGGAGAATCCCGAATTTGAGGATGCATTCAATACAGAACAGATAACAATGTAGTTGGACAGCCTGCTCGTTGGAAGCACTCAAAACGGCTTCTGCCTTACTGAAACGCTCTGCCGCCTGGCAATTTACTGTTACAGGCTGTTTGCTTTGTGGAGATCCGGCAAGAACACACTTCGCAGCACCCACGAAAATGGAGGAAACGCGCCTTCCTCACTCGCTAAAGCTCCACGCCCCTCCTCCACAAGGAACCAGTCTCCAGAGGAGCCCACGCGGCCAGGAAGAAAGCTCGAACAAAAAAAACCAGACTAAAACCAAACAAAAGACTCCCCAAAACAGGGGTTTCCTTCCCCAAGACGCGGCAGACAAAGGCATCAGGAAGTCAAAGAAGTAGAGCAGGTCATAAAAAAATACAGGTCTGAGTGGTTGAAAAGTTGCTGGAAGAGACAGGCGGCCAACTGCCCCCCACTTGGCATTCAAACCAAAGGAAAGACCAATCACGCCTAGACTTTACTAACTCCACCCTCCACGCCAAGAAGGAGATAAAGCATGCTGTGTACATTGCTATCCAAGTCCAATAAATGACCAATATTGGTAGGTGCAAAGCAAAGACGCCACAAGGAGCAAATTTCGTGCCAAAATGGGATGTTTGGAACAGCCTATGGGCATCCATCAAAACCATAATGGAGACGGGATTTTCGTCATATGTTGTATTTGCAAGTGTCCTGGCGAACATGCATGTAAATTTTGGAAGTATACACATGACACGCAAAAAAAGCAAGGACGTAACAGCGAAGGTCGATGCCGAACAGGGCATTACAGCCCAACGCTTGATCGAACAAATGAGGATTTCTTATATTTAGTCATGCAATGACTTGGGCTCTGTAATTTGACTCCATCAACCACAGAGTATTTAAAGTCGGTTTAATATCCGAGGCCGGAGAAAATGACCGAAAGTGTGTATAGATTTTAGTGCGATAAAGGAGGGAAGAGGAAACATAGACAAAAGATATATTGGAGCACAATGAAGGAAAACCTTAATCATTTGTCCTCCCAACAAAGCTAAGTCATTGATTGGTCCAGTTAGCAATTTTAGAATGTCTTTTGGCAAGGGTAGGTACCATAAGTTGGTGGTGTGTATGCGGGATGGAGGAGGAAGCCCAAGTAGATAGTGGGGAATTGACTCTAGTGAAAGAGATAACCCAAAGCATGTCCCGTTTTATGGCCACTAATATGTTTAGGAATAAATGTTTGAATTAGAATTATTTGGAAGGTGAATAGGATTTAAATAAGTACTTCCAATTCACGGAATATTGCTGTGGAAAATAGAAAAATGTCATCAACAAAGTGGAAATTGGAGTACCTTGCACCTCCCTTCATTGAGGATTTTCCATGTATTTGTTGAGAATCTTTATCATGTTGTAAAGAGGAGTTGAGTGTTTCATTCATCAGAATAAACATGTAAGGACGCAGTAAATACCCTTTCTGGAGTCATTGAGTTGATTGAAAGGGATTTCCAGTTTCCCCATTAAGAGAAAGAGTGAAGATATGAGTGCAGATGCCAGGGATTATTGAAATCAAATTTAGAAAGAGTCTAGTGAATAAGATTCCAAGTACATCAGTCATAATCCTTGGAAATATCATTATCCGTATCTTTTTTTGATTGTAAGGATGCAAGGTTTCTTGGACAAAAATATGTTATCTGCAAGTTGCCAGCCTGTGACAAAGGCTGATTGGGAATTAGAGATGAGACGGGACAAGAAGGGCCTAATCTGGTTGGGTAGGAGTTCAGAAACGGTCATATATATCATTTTGCACAAAGTGATAAGGTGGTATTGGGATAATGATGTGCTTTGCTGTTTTAGGGATGAGAATGAGTTTGGGATGTTCACTTGTTTCAGCATTTGCTTATTCTGATGATTCTAGTGGTTCAGATTTGAGAACATCCCAAAATGTTTGGTAGAAGCATCCTGTGAAGCCATCAGAGCCTAGTGCACTCAAGCTACAAGAGAAATGCACTCAGCATTCTGAACTATCTGGGGATGTGACTGAGAACATAAGTCTGAGCATCCCCAGTAGCTGCTTCAAGTGGTGGACCCTGTAGCAAGTCATGAAATTATGTGATAACATAGTACAGCATACTACTCTGGGTAGTGAGATATTGACCATTTGGTTGTTGAAGCCTTCATGCAACAATTATTTCCAATTTTGGGCAGAGGCATGAAAATAGTTTGTGTTAAAGTCCCACTCTTTAATCCAATTGTACCTAGAGTGTTGTAACTAGTGGAGTTCCTCTTACTGTTGGTCTCAGAGAAAGCATGGATAGCTTGTTGTTCTTCCCTTTCAAGGGTATAGTTGTATCCGTGATCGCAAATTTGGAGTTGTAGCATAGCCAGTCTATCCCAGAGACCATTCTTTAGGGAGTTGATCGTCCCTGAGAAGGACTTTTCCCTTGTTTGATTTCACCCTTGAGAAATTTTAGCTAGGTGGAAAATTTGAACATATGGTATCCGCTGGGAGCGGGGCTTCAGTCCACCATTTTGAGATTTTTGAGGGAATCCAGGTGAATGGAGTCAGTTGGAATTAAAGGGAAACTGAGCCCTTTTGGTAGGAGTGATTGGGGGCTTGATATTGAGTAGAATAGGCCAATGATCTGACAAAGCGGTTTCACTAACCCACACTTTTAGTTGCTGATTGGTTCCATTCCATGTGTCAGAAAGAAATAATCCAGTTTTTTAGTGATATAACTTCTTCCTTTCCTCCTTTTTGTCAAGGTGAATGTTCCCTGGGAAAAGGGGAGTTCCTGAAGGTTGGTATTGCTTTCCAATTTTTCTAAAATCCGTGGCAGTTCTGGAATTGAATCTAGTTCCACCTTTCTTTTTGTGAGGGGAGCTGATGGTATTAAAATTGCCAGCCACTAGCAGATTGGAGACATTGAAAGTGTTCGCCCATGAAGTTAGCACAGTCCTAAAATTTCAAATTATTGGTGCCTATAAAATCAAAATTTGTTGATAGCTTAGCTCTTTCAGGTGGATGTAAATTCCAATTATTTACATACAAATTTCCATGTTTTCTTAGCATAGATAACAATAAGTTTTATATTTTAATAAATTTTATATATAGAGACACACACACAGAGTAAGAAATGTTTTATTTTAAATTACGGTTGTCTAATTTTAAGTCTATAATTCTCTACGGCCACCTAAGATTTTCACCTGTCACACATGGTATAAATCACAAAAAAATGGCCTACAGACCATCAATTTCCAGGCCCGAGTTAGCATGTTTAGCGTAGGAATCCGGTGCTTACCATTCGAAGAGATATAGACATTGATAATATGAACAAATTGACATCATTCATGAGAGTAGAAGACAGAAAAATCTAGAAAAGGAAAGGTATGATCTGAAATAAAGGCATACCTGGTAGGATTCCGTGCAGAAGGGTCCAATTGGTGCAGTTGAAAATCATTCTTTTGTGCCCCGAGTGCCTGGAAAACGTGCTGTTTTCTTGGTGGTATCTCAGGAACACTCTTGAATAAGAACCTTATCTATTGCTGAAACACTCTTGAATAAGAACCTTATCTATTGCTTCTTGCTGGATAATATTTTTGAGGAAAGCAACATTTATTGAGAGTGCCTATAATACATGAAAGGATCTGCATCATCAATCTTTCACTGGGCTGCATGACCCCCGGCCTACATAGAGAGGGGTGGGGTGTTATCTGACGTGTTGAAAGCATAATCCTCCCCTATCATATATAGATAGGGCCATCTATATACTATATATATTAGGGTTCCCCCCATACTAAAGATCTCCCCCTGCCATATATAGATAGGGACAGCTCTATATATTAGGGTTCCCCCTAGTGAAAGCAACAATTTTCCCCATGAGGACTTTTCGCTAAAGTATTGGGGATGGTTTTGGTAGAAGGTGCCCATATGTGTAGGAGACTCTTTCAAGTGATGTTGGAGCTATGGGGCCAATCGGGAGCAAATTGGACAGAGTGACATAGATCCTTATATGCTTTTCTTATTTTTGAGGGTTGGTTCCTAGAGAGGGAAGTTTGTGGGGATGAGATCCTTTGAAGATGGTAGCCGTTATTTTTCTCCCTTGTTAAGGGTGACCATGTTGGGAGTGATGGGAGCAGATTTAAATTTTGGAGCTGATTTGTGGGCATAAGGGAAGGGGAGGCGAGAGGACATGAGGGGGTGGTGTCGGAGGCGGGATTGTTTTCCTCAAGAGGAAGAGGACTAGACAGGTCTTCAAAATGATTTTGCATAGGTATGAGGGTTGCGAGGAGGATGAAGGTTTGGCTTTGTGGGTGTATGCAATCTGAAACTTGGTGGGGGAAGAGGAGGGGCTAGACTTTTAGGACTTAAACAAAAGAGAGCCCTAGGGAGAGACATATTATTTAGTTCAAGTTGTGGGTGTGGATCCTAGGGGTGTTTGGGAGGTTGCTTTGGGAACAAGATTTTTGTTTCGGGCATACTCATGCAAGATGACCATCTTCATGGCAAAGTCTGCGGTGGAATGAAGTATTTTCATAGTCCACAAGTTGCTCCCATTCAATACCCTCCATATCCGGGATGATAGGTTCTAAAAGAGGTTGATCAAGATCAAGATTGATATAGATCTAAGTATAGTTGAGAACTCCCGAAAACTTTGTGAACTTTGAGGCGGTGATGTATTCTCCAAAAGTGGATCCAATCTTGCATAGGATGGATTCATGCCGGTATTCAGCGGGAGTAATGGGATCCTTACCCATACCGGGATCGTGATGGGTTGATCTTTAGTGGGACTGAAGGATGAAGACCAATGTTTCATGAATAGTTGTTGTAGAACCAAGGTCAACCTTGGAAGGAACGATCCCTATCTTAAGTGTTATTAAAAAAAGCCATAAAGTAGACCTTAGGCATCATAAGAATGTCCACTTTGTACCTAAAGGTTTTCAGTTAGCTTGGACACATAGCTTCAGGGTTTTGGATCCTGAAAAAGCTCCCATAAATCTGCAGATCAGGGCTTTTTCTTTTATGTTCCAAAGCTTATTTTCCATCTCATCTAAGGAGAACTAGATCTTGGGAGGGACCTACGTTTTGAGGTACTAGCCATTTATTTTGTTGGCTGAAATGGAGGGTCTCCCAATGGTTCTTTGAGTGTGATATTGTAGAAATTGCTGCAGATTGTCCTTGTCAATGAGAGGCGTGTCAGCTGAAACTGCTGATTTGAAGCTTGGACTGTTTAGAGGCGGTGGAGCAGAGGTGGTCATGGCCTCCTCCATCAATAGAGGAAGAGAGGTCAGATCCATTGACCATTAGAGAGAGATTTGAGTTATGGTGAGGACGTGAGCCAACTGGAGGAGCTGGAGGTTCATCAATGAGAAACGTTGTTTTGATTGTGTGCCCTGTTGAGGATAACATGGAGTAGCTCTAACAGAAATCAGTCTTGAAAGAGGGATCAAAACTAAAAATAATCATATTCAATCTCAACATTATGATATATTATAATATTCCAATTGAATGTCACCCCAACAAGATTTGGATATTTCTTTCAGCATTTAATCATGGTTCTACATCATTCTTTTAGTCTTTGATATTTGGTTCTACATCTTTTAATTGCGTTCTTGTACGTTTACCAAAATTTTTAAAGCCCCCTTCACCAAACTTCAACCTACCACCACTTTTATACATTTCACATGTTTAATCATAGCATCTCATCCACCATATTAAGGACCAAATACTTATAAGCATGGAGATTCTATCATTCACGGCCATCCGTATGCAGTACAACACAAAGACATAATGCCACATGTTCAAGCTCTGCTCTTGAAGTTCAAATAAACAATTGTTTATGGATTCTTCCAAGAAGTCAAGAAAACCTACACGGTAAATGTAGAGTCATAAATCGCAAACGGATCATAACGATCGATGCATTTTGTATGCTTATGTGTTGGCTAGATTTTCTGCACAACCAAAAACCTAGGCACTCATGAGATAAATCTCCCTCATTTACTGGTGAGGCTCCTGTGTATGATTTTTATCAATTATGGATATGAGTAACTATTTGTGGGTTTTACTTTAATTGCAAAGCTCATGAGCCATAGATAGGTAATTCTGCAGGCAAGTAAGCGGTTGTAATGAAATATTTGCCTAAGGGGAAATAATTGAATTCAGGAAGAAAGCAAAGAAGATGTGCAATCCAACCAATAGTTTACAAAGTTGGTCTCATGCACATAGATGAAACAAATAGATCTCACAATACAAAATTTAAAGAAAAGGAAAGTTTCAAATCTAGATCTAAGATAACACAAAGTTTATGCAAAGATCTACACAGAAGTAAGAAACAAATGCACCGTTGACACAAAGTTCTCCGGAAATCTGTCTCCTTTCAATTCCTTAGCTTTCAGAAAGATATCAAGGGTTTCAGCTCAAAGTCTGGAACACAAGAATGTTGATTACAAATTCTGATTTTTTAACCCGTAGGTTCTTCCTCTATTTATAGTGTATAGAGGGCAATTACAAATAGGAATTTTTAATGAATTCCCACATGCGAAGCTATAGAAAAGGGGACAGCTGGAAATCTTCCTCCTGGAATTACTTTTTGCATGACATGCATGATTTATAACCGAAAAATAAAACCATCTATTTTGCATATCCACCTATTTCCAAGTAATTGACTTCTTGAAGTAACGACTTTTAAACCATTACTTAAGTTTTATAATTTAATTGATTGCTCAATTACTTTGTCGAAGAAAATAAGAGAAAGAAGAAGAAAGAGGAAAAGAAACTAGAAGAAAGCCGCAACACTCCCAGTCTTGTTCTTTTTCCATATTCTGCATGCGGTTGACTCTTTTGCCTTTGATTCTCACCAAACTGGATCTGCAGAGCGGTGACTATGATTTGCCTCGGTCTTTACCTCTAACCTATCTTCCCCTTTTATCCTTGAAGCTTTTGCAATTCTTCTCCAGTATATGCACCAGTGCAATGTTTGCCGTAAACAATTCAAGCAAAACTCGTCACCTTTTATTTTTAATTGCATATGAGCAATTTTAAATTCTGGAAAGCACTCCGGGTGAAGGCAAATACAAGTAAATTCAATGATGGCTTCAACTGGAAGATTGGGAGCACATGCACAAGCTCCTGAAAGGAATTTTCCATGCAATGACTTCCACATGGGTTGCATTAGAAACAAGAGGATGATTTTTGTCGGAAGCCTTTGCAATTATGAGAGTTGGATCTATTTCTTCTTCTGATTCTGAAGATATATTCAATGTATCAGACATTGACTTCTACTTTCTTCACCAATATGAGCACTTGTGATGAATACCTGGGCACTTATACCAACATGTAGATGCTCTGAATAATAAAAAGAAAGCCTTTCCAACCCTAGGCGCCAAAATTGGATGCTTCCCGACAGTGGAAAATATTTTTAATGCAAAATCCTCCTTCCTTTGGCGCCAAAATCCTTCCGGGCTGCAAGCTCCATCAAAAAGAATTAATTGCTTCTCCCTTATGGCGTCCCATGCTTATATAGCTATGTGCATGCTATTTTTAATAATTGTCTTTCCCTATTTTTGGCAATTAATTAATTAAAAGCCATGCTCCTTCACTCAATTTGGGTGCCCAATGTAATGTCCCCAATGGACATTAATTTACCCCTAAACGCGATTTTAGGCAATCCCAACTTTAAATATGCAAAATACGAGACAAATTGCAGCCGAACAGAAAACCGATTTTTATAGAAAATTAAATCTAGGGCAGCGAATGAGAAAATAATGAATAACTCCAAAAATACTTGTTCAAATCTCTTGAAATTTTAAATGGAGCTTGCTAATACAATAACAAATATTATAGAACTGTTTTTGGAATTTTTCGAATAACGAGAATGTTGCCGAAAATTTACAGCGTGCCTAAACAATGAAAACTTCTAAAATTAATATCTTTTGTTAGAGAAGTCCAAATGAGCTGAAACTTTGGATCTTGGGCCACAAAAATATGAAGAATATATTCCAAAAATAGTTTTCGCAAAGAAACACGAAACCCTAATTTTTCCCTAAAAGTAGGTCGCCCAAAGCACATTTAGGGCATCAATTCACTCCAAAATTGACAAGCTAGGGTAGATCTCTCACTACCGAAGAATGCCTGCTAGCTAGGGATGGATCTCTCACCACCAAAACTAGGGTTCCCGTGGGATCTTACTCCACAATTGGATATTTGCAAACAAGCGATTGCACATGAAAGAATATGCATAAGCTACTGAAGCTTAAGACACAAATTAGAAAATATCAAATGGTATGGAATGTCTTTCCCTTGAAGTAGACTTCTCCTTATAAAGGAAGAAGAGACCCAAAACAACCTCTACATATCCAATTAGTTCCCAAGGATTTTCCTATCTGAAGCATTTAATATTTTCCCTATTAAATGCTTTTTCCAACAACTTTTCCCTCCTAATGCAAGTCACATTTTTCTAGGGGAAATACATAGTAAAATGGGCATTTATCTTTTCTATGTTCCCATTCCCCTTCTAAGGCAAGTCGTCTTTTCACTTAGGATGGATAACAATTTATATTTGGGCCTTTTCCATTATTGATTTAATAATTATTAAGTCATATAAATTATTATAAGTGCTCTATATATTTTTTTCTTTTATTAATGGCACTTTATAATAATTAAATATAACTTAAGCCACCCTTATATTTTCCTTTGGCCGTCGGGTTGACAAAATAGGCTAAAGGGCTTGAATGGGAAGTGGATATTACAATCCTCCCTTCCCAAAATTGCTTGCCCTCAAGCAATTACGATCTTGTTTTGTCCAAGTGTCATGCACGAGAGACAAAACATCTTTATAGTGATTCCATAACTATTTTTGGAATTTTATTCTTCATATTTTGTGGCCCAAGATTCAAAGTTTCAGCTCATTTGGACTTCTCTAACAAAAGATATTAATTTTATAAGTTTTCGATTCTTTAGGGCACGCTGTAAATTTCTGGCAGCATTTTGTTATTCGAAAAATTCCAAAAATAGTTCTATAATATTTGTTATTGTATTAGCAAGCTCCATTTAAAATTTCAAGAGATTTGAGCAAGTATTTTTGGAGTTATTCATTATTTTCTGTTCGCTGCCCTAGATTTAATTTTCTGCAAAAATCAGTTTTACTTAATTTACTGCAATTTATCTCAGTATTTTGCATATTTAAAGTTGGGATTGCCTAAAATCCGTTTAGGGGTAAAATAATGTCCATTGGGGACATTACACCCAAGTCTGCATGCTTTTGCTTGCTTTTTTTATGAATTTATTTTATTTATTTTTAGCATGCATCCTTGACTTCTCTTTAGCTCATCGACTTGCCTTGACTTTCCTAATGGGAATTTTCACCTGCTTAGGCAAGCAAGAAATTCCCGCCTACCTACCACTACCAAAATTCCCACTGGCAGCTTAAATCCTTCCTTCCAAAAAGTGCGACTTGCATGAAAAATAGCCTCCTTCTTAAAAATGCGACTTGCATGGGTGAATAATCTTCTTTGATGGGAAAAGTCAACCTGTTAGGCAGCTCCAAAAATCCCATTGGTACTTTAAGTGATTTTTCTTTCATAATGGGAAAAAGTAACCTGCTAGGCAAGCAAGAAATTCCCGCCTACCTGCCACCTCTAAAATTCCCATTGGCAACTTAAGTGATTTGACTTGATGGGAAAAAGTAACTGCTTGGGTAGGCAAGAAATTCTGCACCGCTGCTGCTGCCACCTCTAAAATTCCCATTGGCAGCTTAAGTGATTCCTTCCAAAAAAAAAGCGACTTGCATGAAAGATAGCTCTTTTCCAAAAGTGTGACTTGCATTATGACTTCTGCCTTTAAAATTGCGTGAAAATTCGTCACTTAAGGCAGCGTGGAAATTGGACACGGAAGGCAGCCTTGAAAATTGCGACTGGCATGAAGACTGCATTTCTTTCCTTTTTGGATTTTTGGTGAAGAAAACACAAGCACAAGAATAAAATTTGCCATTTTTGGAGAGGGTCCGGGAAGATGTAGCGTGAAAAAAACTTACAAGTACCATAACTTTCATTACTCAGTGGCTTTGTTTTAGGCCCGCCATTTTCTCCAAAAGTGCATATTTTCTCGAGCTCTACGCATTGATGGCAATATTTTTCTTATTTTCATAAAATCCATTTTTTCACCTTTTTGGACCAAGCAACTTCTTGCAATCTTCTGAAAGAATCTTGAGCTCTGATCACCTTTAGATAGATTAGTAATTAAAAATATTGGATAGCTTTTCAAAACCCTAGGCCCGGGAAAATGGCAGGAAGAATGAATAGGCTACGGGAATTGTCGAAGAAAACAAACCAAAACACAGACAAAAAGAAATAAAACAAAACAAAAGAAGTGCAGGCAATTGCTCAAAAAATTCTCGATTAGGCGATTTGCAAAAAAATTTCCCCAGAGTGAATGTTTTGTGGTAATAATGATGGGGTGAAGTGCTTTATATAACCTAAATCCTCCAATTTTAGCTCAATCTATTTTTAAAAGAACTTTATTTATTTAATAAATAAATAAATAAAACGCTTGCAGACAAGGTCTGCGGAAGGATTTGAGTGAGTTTTGGCATGTGGGTATTTGGCGAATTTGGCTTTTATGACTCTCTAGGGATACCTTAGAGCAATGCAAATAATTGCAGACAAAACAAACACAAAACGACCCGTTACTTGAAAAGAATGATTTTTTTTTTAAAAGGGGTAGTCCTAGATTTTAGAGTGAAATTTCGGGACACCACTATGTTAGACTCATTGAAAATTGGTTGAATAGTGAATGGTCCATGGGTGGCATGAAGGGATTTCAGTTCCCATCAATGCGGTTTGGGTTCCTCTTGAACCTCAAGATGATGTGCTTTATGTCCTTGATCTTCACAAGTGTCTAGTTGAACTCTATCAAGGGACTTCAAAAGCTAATGAGGACTACGTCTAGGGTTTTGTGACTAAACGAAATGAATTTTTGTACAACAAGGAGTCCTTTATCTCACTCAACCCCGTTAATTTCACCAGCTGCAATGTAAAAGGTATGGATGTTGGATCATGTCATTGAAACTTTGTACATAATGCTTAATCAAAAGCAACTCCCACAAAATTGGAGTCCAAGGCTGATACAAAAGGCTATAAGTACACCGAAATTACTTGCCTTTTAAATCAGATTCATTGTTTGAATGTTCATAACAAAGATAAGAGGCATAACTCTGATCCTATAAAGGCTTCCAATGCACGCAATCATGCTTTGTCACGAGTAAGGGGATTATTTTCATCAAAAATGATGTCATTGGCGCTATAGATAATGAAAACAGTGCATTAGGTTGGTTCTCCAAAAGCTATTCTAAGCATCAGGTATGTGATATGGATCTTAATGAACAACTTACTCGTGGGATCATAAAAGAAAGGCATGTCTCTCCTCGATGAACTCGGTTAGTCTGCGGGAATAGTTCACATTCACAATCCCTATGTTTTTTTATTCCTTTTCTTCAAGGAGGCCCTTGTCCGATTCTATTCAATCCCAATGGAAATATTATGGATCCCGAGCTCTCAACCGTCAAAACTCGTCCCTCTACTCATCCCTTCTTTTTAATTAAGGGTGGATTTTTGAGGGTTTTTTGATAAGGACCCACATCCTTGTTTACAATATGGGAACCATCATAAGGAACCCGAGTGAAGCAAATTCTGGAGTGCTGCAACTGCAACGTATTTCAACAATGAGTCTAGCTAACCGAGTGAAGCCATTTCTGGAGTGTTGCAATTGCAATGAAGAACCAAGTGCTGCCACTGCAGCGAAGAATAACAGAGTGCTGCCACTGCAGTGATATTTAGAGATGCCACATCCTGCGGCGAAACCACCTCCGGAGAGGATCGTGCCTCGGGGGGATTTGAAACCGGGTGGACTAGCACACAACCGTGTGACTTGACCGCACTCCTCCCACCCCATCGGCCCCTCTACTCATCCCATTACATCTGCCACTAAACCTGCTTTAACTGATACAGATCGGATTAATCAAGATTTAGCCAAGGCCATTTAAAAACTGGAAAGTAGATTGGAGCTACTTGGAATCAAACTAGGTGATCAAGGTGATCTCGCATGCAGTTTTGCTGAATGTATTGTTCAATTGACTTCTTTTAGTTCACACCAGAAAGAAGCAATTGATATTCTCATACGCAATGCTGAGCTTATGAACTGCGTGCTTCATTGTTTGGAAGACATTGTTTTTAATGTTTCAATTTGCAATCAATAGAGGAAATACCTCCCATGCCAACATGTCAGCCAAAATAAATATGCAAAGAAGGCCAAACAACAGTGGTAGTTCCAATCCCATTATGGCTCAGGATAGCAAGTGGCAGGTCCCTGTTGTGCACTTCAACAAAATGCAGTCCACACAAAGGTATGACAGCCCAATGACTGAAGCTGGACCATCCCAGCGAGGACACATCAAGCAAAATTTTGAATGAAAGCTTCAAAAGGATGATAATGGTAATAGAAAATATGTTCTGATGAATCTTCTTTCTGATATGTTCTCTTTGTTATCCTAAATTAATACTGTCAATGCCTATTATCTTTTCTTGATGTATTAGATGTTTGCATTGTGTAATGGCTTCTAACTCTCTGATTTGTTACTCCCTTCTGATCCTTTTGCTGAGATTTTTGCTTATTATCTTCTTTGGATGTATTAGTTGTTCTAGTTGTGTGATGGCTTCTAAGCCTCTGATGTGTTACTCTCTTCTGGTCCTTTTTCTGAGAGCTGTTTGCTTCTCCTCCTGATAAGTCTGGTTTTCACCTTTCAGACTGGCTGTTTTGTAGCTTTGCCTTTATTATCAATAAATATTTACCTTTATAAAAATATAGCTCATTTTCAAAAATTTATGCATAAACCGAAATATTAATTGACATCCAGGTGGCAGGAGTCCACCAAACCCAAAGGGCCATTCTATATGTATTTGTTATTAATTCTATTTCATGCACATATTGTAAAGAGTTGATTGATTCCAACCATTTCATAATGGTGAAGTTGTGAATTGTTGTATCTTCTACAATGAAGAAGCAATGAGTAAAGTGTTTTGCTTCTGTAACAATCTCCATTCTGAGTATCATGTTCTATTTCCTGATGAAATAAAAGGGGAAATTGTGGAGCTTATATAATTTCTTTGTGAGAATCAGTCAGTAAACAAATATCCTAAAAGGTCAGCAGCATATTTCTCAAAAACCATAATGTTACACAATAGCAGCTATGCAAAACATAATTTAATTTGTTGATGAGTAAGGTATTGCAATGAATTACAGACAAGTTTATAGCAATACGTAAAGTATGTTAACACGTAATCTATTAATATAGTTAGCATTCTTGGGACTCTGATAGCCATGCATTGTGCTTGGGAAAACTCACATTGATATAAAGGAGAGGCAATAGAAATAACTTACAAGGTCATGCACCATAGATAGAGTAATTCTTTGCCCCAGCAAACTCAACTGATCAAGCATTGTCTCTGCATCTCGAAGAGAACCATCAGCCTTAATGGCTATGAAATCTAATGCATCAGTGTCAATATCCAAGTTTTCTTCAATCGCAAGCTTCTGCAACCTGCTTACTATTTCTGACTCCTTAATCTTTGGAAAAAGATATTTTTGACACCTTGAAACAGCAGTGTGAGGTAGTTTATCTGGGTCAGTAGTAACAAGTATGAAGACAGCATGAGCCGGTGGTTCCTCTAGACATTTCAGTAGTGCTGTCCATGTTTCAGATACCAGCATATGACATTCATCGATGATAAATATTTTGAACCGGGAGAAAGATGGAGCTGCAGCAACATTCTTCAGCAGAGATTTGACTCTCTCTAGTCCATTGCTATTTGTAGCATCCACTTCTCTCACATCCTCATTTTTACCAGATGCAAATGCAGTACATTCTCTACAGAGTCCACATGGCCTTAGTTCCTCAAGTGAGATGCAATTTAGAGCTGTTGCAAATATTCTAGCCGTCGATGTCTTTCCTGTACCACGAGGACCTTGAAAGAGGTAGACGGGGCAACTTTCCCCTTCAAAACAGCATTAACAAGAGATTGCACAACCATGTTCTGTCCCACCAATTCATCGAAGGACCTTGGCCTATATTTCTGACTCAAACTTCTGTGCATGTCTGTATACACTGCCAAATCTCTACTTTCAGATGTTAGAGCAAGCTCCAGTTTTTCTCGACCTTTATGCTTGGACCTCTTCCTATTCAGTGACAGTCTACCAAACTCCTCCAAGAAAAAGTCTCTAGAGTCATTGGAGAATCCATAACTGTCATCGTCTACAGATGATGCAGCAGTTTCACGCACATCAGTCAGCAATGGTTAAACCTCCATGTCAGGATTCAATTCATCTGATCTCTTTGTGTCATAAGCAGACAATGTCGAGTCTTTTTGCACAGTAATCTTACTTCGTAAAGGCATATTGCTATTTTTTCTCCTCACAGAATTGGCCTGTCCACAAGAGGGATTCCTTGCTCTACTATTTGGGAAGTTTTTGCTTCTATGTCTAGGAGTTCAGGGCCAGTAGCAGGGGATTCCACAGCCATGCCGTGGTAGATCCAAACCATCCATTTCATCATCACCAGAAAATGCTGTTCCGTCACAAGACCCGTGAATGCTATATTTACTGTCATTGTTGAGAGACCGTACTGATGTGGGTGTCTGGGAATCATCCTTTTGCCTTCCTATATATTTTGAAATGTTGGAATATATCCTTTTATTGCACTTAGCTTTTTCTTCTCTAGTTTTGTCTCCATCTCCCATCAACAAGGGAGAACCTGAGCGCGAACCACAATCTAGGCCTGAAGCTCTACTTCCGTGCATCCAAGAGAAACCTAGATTGTCATCTCCATCTTCACATGGATCCTCCTCATCTAAGGAGAAGAGTGAAAATGCCTCCGCAGAATTACGAACAGAAGGGGAAACGGTAGAAGATCTTGATACAGAGTCCTTTTTGCAAACCTTGAATGGCATATCTTTCCTGCCTTGTTTTGTTGCTGGCCTTTCACCATTGCCTTGCTCTACTTTTCTCCATGAGCTACCAATTTTTGATTCTTCCACAGACCTTCTTGGTGGGCAATCTCTCTCCTTTCTAACCGGATCCCTACACTCCTCATCAAAACATTCATTTCTCCAATTATGAAGCAGAGTCCTTTCTCCTCCATCTGTTCTCTCTAAGCCATTTTCATGACTAACCTGAACCTCACTGCAATTTACACAGGCTTCCTCCGTTCCACTTCCGTGATTTGAAGCATGCTTCAAATTCTTAAAATCACAGCTCAATCTACCACTCACCTTATGAGGTAATCTTCTTTTCTCTGCTCCCTAGGACTCATGAATTTTGCAGACTCTCTCTTTGAGCTATTAAAACCATCATATCTATTCTCACATTCAGCTTCTTCTTCTTCTTCTTCAGTACAGTTAGCCGATTCCCAACTAGAGCGCCGTGCAGAAGGACTGAATTTGAGCTTAGAGGTTGTAACAGGGTCCCTCAAAGATGGAGACCTGGATCTTCTCAGAGCAGTAAGCTGTTTTGTCAAAGGTTTCCCCACATCCAGCATTGTCACCCTGCACACTAGCACTGGTCTTTAAACATCTCCTCCCTGAAATTTAAAGTTGTTACTGCTGAAATACAATCCAGCGAAAAAAATACACAAATTGAAAAGTATGAAATCCAAAACAATCGCTATATACTAATATCTTTCAACCAAGCATGGTTTTCTTCTCCGAAGTACACCTTTGAACTCGTTGTAAGACTGCTCCTTTAACAAAATTTCCTAGAAACCGCAAAAGCTCTGGAGTTTGCCAAAACAGAATACAAAATACAAGTCCCGCTTTCAACTTTTTGACTTCAGAAAGAAGCTAAAATATTTGAAAATGTATATACACATTATGAATAAATCGACAAAAAGCGCAAAGCCGGTAAGACAGACAAACTAAGCGGAAAAGTGCTACGATGACTGCTGAAATGCCCTGACATTACAACGCCTGTGAAAAATAATGGCGCTGAAGTAGAGCAGGAAAGCGATACATGGTCCTTGACCCTAACTCTCAGGTATATTTAGCATCAATGTATATAAATTTAAAGGATTTGAACGGCTTTAGATGTTTTGCCACATAAATTTACAGATCGCCTCGGTGGAAACCTTGAAGATACTCTTACAGATGTGCTTCAAACACCGTTAATAGTAATCTACATAGCCCGCTGACAATTTCGTGAAATAAATTTACAAAATACCTCGCGGAAATCACTAAAGATACTCTTTAAAATGGCCGTAAACAAAGACTTTCAGTTTTTATATCATTTACAAACCATTGAATGGCAATTTGCGGTCTTACTCCAAAACAGAATCTAAAAGATACTCGAGAAAGGCATCACCGAGATCGCTAAAGATGACTTTAAAATTCCTTTGAGCACTTGTCATACCGTCTGAAAGGTGACAAATTGCACGGCCTGGGAGACAAGGTGGGACAATTTGTCGCATCGATTTGTTTATTACACTAAAATATTCTTGACAAACTTCGAACTGTGCGATTTTACATAATTTACAAGCCTCTAATCTAAATTATGACTCGTAAGAGAATCTAAAGACGAGGCCCCATAGTAAACACACAAAAAATACTATTAACTTTTATTTTAATACCACTGACCTGTCATTTTCGATAATTTATACGGCCCGTACCTGTTTCGCAACATAAATTTAACGAACGCCTCACCACAACTCTACATATATGCTCTCAGAAACATTTTTAGTACAGTCGAACTGTCATTTTACATAATTTACAAACTACAACCCTCAAAACAAGAACATATAGAATCTACGCAATGCTATAAAACGCCTCACAGAAAATGCAAAAATACTCTTTGAAAAGAAGATTCTAACACTCCTTAAAATAACAATACCAAAAAGCGCTAAATATACCGTTAAACAACATTTTACACCATTGAACTGCCATTTTCCGTAATTTACAACCCCTTAAACAAAAGCTTTATGAAGCTGTTACGATAAGATTAAAACATAGTAAAAAATGTACTTACCGGTATGAAGTTTAATTGCCGATTAAAAAAGCCACAAATTTATGGCCGCTCTGCACGCAAATTTCAGCAATGTGGACAGAAATAGAATGAAAGTGAAGCAGTGAAGTTCACTGGACAAATTCCAGAGAGATCCGTGGTCCTTTTTCTTTCAGTGTGTTCATAAATGAGGAAATTATCTCATTTCGAGCTTCTCTTACATTTCTCTAGATACTGCATTATAATTTCAACTCCGGCGCACTCAGCGGGCAGGACCACAAGGCTGCAGAAGTCGTAACTACGGGAGAAAAAAATTGTGGAGCATAAAACAATGCAGTGGATAAAAGAATGCAGCAGAGCTCCCATACAGAGGAAAAATGCATCATCTATTTTGACTCTTATGCTTCCCAGTTTTCCACCAGCCAGCGATTTGCCATAGGACCTCGGTCCATGTGAGCGTGGGGAAGTGAGCTATGTTTAAGAGCTCTTTCCGTTTACAGAACCTGGCAGGGGCATGCTGTCCTGTGCAGTGGCAACATATGCTGATAGAGCATGCGCAGTCCAGAGGCTGAGTAAGTACTTCCCATATGTCCGTTATTGTGCTTTTGGGAGATGCAAAGCTGATGTGGCGGACGAGAAAACGTTAATACCGTAATAAAGGCCTTTTCGACCCCGTAAATAAACGCACATGCAAATGTTTAGAAGGCGGTGGAAATTAAATGTTTTTAATGATATTGAAGGTGGGGTTTTTTTTTTTTTTTTTTTTTTTTTCCTAAATTGAATATGTTATGTTAATTAAAAAATTAAGAAATCTAGGAAAGGTGGGAACATGTCTCCGACGAGGCTCGCCCTTCCAGGTCGGGCTGGGGCGATAAGCACGATAGTGCGTCCCTCTCCGTCAATTGTCATTATGTTTGTAGTAGTTGCTTGATGTTTATGTTCTCTTTGTTTATTGAAGTTCGCACTATGTAGTGTTTTGTTGATGGCACTTTGACGCGACTTGGTTTCTCTCGAAACCTTTTTGGCTCGATTTGATTCGACATCTCGCATTCTAGGGTGTGACTCTTTCCACTCATTTTTGTATAATTAGCGTTGTACATCTTTGTTATTAATATAAAAGTGTGCTTTTTAATAAAAATGAAAATATAAATATCACACAAATATTTTGAGTGTATCATTAATAATTATAATTTAAATAATATGATTAAAATATAAAATTAATACTCCATGATTTATATTCATGTCGGTCTCTTTTATTTCGGGTTAAGTTTATTGAGACAAAGGTATAAGTTAAGTCTTAGCTTTTGATATGTAACGCCTTTAATGTATATTCTCCCACTCCCAAATTAGTCTCGAATGAATTATTTGTTAAAAACAAAATTTATAATTGAGTAGTGAGTTAATTAGGAGTTTATTTACTAATAATCGGAGTTTTCCTATAGTTGCTCTATTTTGGTTAGAGAAAGAAATTTAGTAATGGCTATTTTTAGTTATATAGAGGTTCATATTAGGAATGTTATTCTTATGAAATATGTTTGATTTATTTTTTAAAGAGCAAAGAAGTTTAGAAAAACCTCATTTTGGCTAATGTACAAAAATAAATTAGTTGTTATTATATAAAGCACAACCATGTGGATATTATGTATATGCTTGCTCGTGAATTTAAATTATGTATACCTTCCTTTGTCTATCTTATGTCTCTCTTCCTTACAAGCATTTGTTATAATTTTCCTAATTTGAATATTCACAAATCCGTAACAACATGCATCTCTTGGAGTGTGTTACGCAAGTTCATTACATCAGCTTTGCATGTTGATATGCTCCTACCATAGAGAAATATAAGAGCGGAGACGAGTTTGTTGAATGGCCAAGACAAAACCATTTCTAGTATACAATTATCTCAACGAATTTTTCTAGTGTTGGAAAAACATAACCGAGTAGTGTTTCAAATGATTGAGATAAGGGAGGGATGAAGACCAAGGAGAGTTGTTTTTAGTTGAAATCAATAAGAAATAGATCAAGAAGTGAGGAACAAAGAACATACCACACCTAAGGAAAAGAAGGGCGGTGCCACAAAAGATGTAGAACCATTTCAGGAGAAGGGCAAATAGGGAATTGTCCTATAGAAATGTCGAGTTTGGAAAATGTGTGACAAACATATGGTATGGAGAATATGTTAGCCCAAGATGGTGGCGATTGCCTTTAGGCGGGGACTATCAAATATTACAAGTCATGGGCTAACTTAATGAAAGTCGGGAATGACATTGACCATTTAACATTAAGAGAGTTTTCCAATGGAACTAAAGGTTGTTTATGAGCCGATACAAATGTATTGGTGTGATGGAGGTAATCACTAATTGGTTTGGCCAACAATAATCTTTCCTTGAGGATGTAGGATTGGCGATAATATTATGAGGACTTCGAAGGATTAAGTTGAATGAGAAAAACACATGCATACTTGAGGATAACAAGAAACACATATAGATGGTGCAAAAATGCCAATTAAGTCGATTTTAAGTGCATGTATCTCATATATCCTTAATCGAGATAAAGCCTCTATTTGCAAAGGAAAGACCTTTGTATTTAGGCTGAACATCACGAGGAAGATTATTATCTTGAATAACCTAATTCCACCACAAGCTAGAGTTGGGAGGCTCGGTCCATGTCAAAACAAATGATGGTGCCAATGTAAAAGGGGAAACCATCTTAAATTTCCAGAAACCAATTACACGTGAGAAAGAGAATCTAAAATAATAAAAAATTGAGCATAAAGAGCCTTATCCTTTCAAGCGGTAGAGGCCCATGACTGTTTATGAGTGGCAAGTCCAACGCATTCTCATACAATCATCTTCCATGGTTCGTTACCTTAATTAGCTCTTACGAACCACTTAAAGAACAAGATATTTCCCTTGTTGTAAAGGATCAATAATGCTTAAACCACTTGTGGATTTAGAATGAGTAAACATATCCCAAATGTTGGCAACCATTCCTCTTTAATCTAAATTGTTGGTCCAAAGGAAGTTGTGGACCACCTAAATAAGTTTGTAGTAAGCCGATTTATATAGGGATCAACGAGATGAGTAATAAGTATGGCTAGCCAAATTCCTTCCTCATATGAATTTTTAAAAAGGTGGCTTATAAGTTCAAATGGTATAAGTGAGTGGACTTCATTTGTTCTAGACAACTAATTTTGAGAGAAAACTATTTACTATGGTGCCATTGTATTTATGCGTTTATGGATGAATGGTTCAAACTATATTCTTATAGGTGTGTTTCTTGTGTCGAAATCAAAATTTTGATTTATTTCTTGTGTTTAATATGCTTTTTCAACTATGAATTGTTCTTTACAAATTTGTCTCTAGATTGTCGATTATGTATTCTTCATTTGTCCACGTCTACTTCTCTTTTCCCTTGTTTTCTCCCTTCTCCCTATTTCTCTCTCCCCCACCTCTATTTTCTAGTTATGGGATTTTTTATGTCAAAGTAGCGGTATGGTTCTAATCATCTAGAACTATACCACTTTAGTAGTGGTTACCTTATTGGGTTGAGTCTTTGAACCCTTATTCTGCGTCCCTAGATTCATTGTCCTCTTTTGTCTCCCGTTGTTGTCGAGTGTGTGTTGGCATGTATGCCAATATGGTCCTAATTTGAAATCAAGTAGTCTATAAATACAAAAGTAGATTAGTGCATTTAGCATAAGAGATTCATACACAATCAATATTTCAATTGTAAGCAATTTATTGTTTTAAGAGAATTATCATGTTAAAAGTAGACTTCGTACATTTATTAATGAACATATAACACTTTACTACTTTATATCCGTTTAAAAAATAATGGTTGGGACACTTACACTACATCCGACTACCTATTGAACTTCGATATACTTGTAAGTTGATTTCCAAATTGCTCCACTATTTAGAGGCCCGATAAATATTGATGAAGCTCTTCTCTTCTCCGGTTTAGCATGTGGTTGAAAAATAAAGTGTTTTCCTTGTTCATTTTAGAGAGTTATTTCCCATATTAAGATTTGGAGGAAGGAGAGTAGTCCCCAAATGGCTTGTAGCAAATTTTAGAAAAGCAAGTAAGGTTAAGTTTCATTAACTTATTTAAGTTCATATCATATTATTTTAATATTATAATTTTATTTAACATAAATATAAATCATTTTATTTTAATATTATAATGGTTTATATATTAAAATATTTGTAATTATGTGTCATTGGTTCAAAAATATATGCATCCTTTTTTTTTAAATGATTCCCCAATAAATTACTAATTTTGTGGGTGTATGTTCTAGTTTAACACATACTTGTTAAGTCCCAATATAATAAATTTGTGAATATATTCATTATATACTACAATAGTATATTGTAAGTATATTTGAAAAATATTGATAGATAGGCACTTATTTAGGTTTTTCGTATAATTTTGCATATTAAAGGAATTCATCACCTTGTTCACATATAGTTTCACCTATTAAAAGGCTTCACATTGATTAATGAAACCACCACATTATCCACAAATGTTTTCCTATGCTAACTCTCCATAATTTTACCAATCAAAAAGTTTGCATTAATTAAGAAATCTATCATCTCATCCACAAATGTTGTACTGATTGGTGATTGATGACCTCAACCTAATTACACACTTGTATTGAGCTCAAAAAAACTTTCCCAAAAAGAACTAAGACTCCAAACCCTACCTTACACCCAAATAACAATCAAATAAAAGTCAAAATCATTATTTTCTTATACATCACATATATATATATATATATATATATATATATATATATATATATATATATATATATCCAAACAAAAGCTGGCTATGGGCTTGTATGGTATAATAGAACTTAGGTGGGGTTCCTCATACTTAATGGGTTTATGCTCTAATTCAACATAGAATTGATATTCTGATATTGCTTCAATAAATAAAAATGATGATGATGATGTGTGGTCTGGAGACTGGAGTCCATATCCAAATTTCATGAAAAGAGTGCTCTACTTATTATAAAAACAAAATATCTTTGAATAAGACTGGTAGGTGTGTTTTTACCAGATTTAGAAGCATGGAAATTCGAAAAATGTTGCAGATCTTGGGTAGTCGCATTCTTGTTTCCACAAAAACAAGGTAAAGATTTCCCATCGTTTCTCGTGGAGAAAAGGAAAATAATAATGATTGTGTGTGTAAAGATATCCCTTGGTTTCTCGTGGTCCCGTGGAGTAAATAATGATGATCCCCTGTCAGTCTCGTGTGCGGAGCTACAGGTGTGAGTGACGAGTCAATCTGGTAATGATTATATTAAGCAAAAATAAATTAGTCTTGCAGCGTAGCTTGTACGTACGAAGCTACCATGAGAGGCCAATCAGAGTAGCATGTAGGTATGTGGATTCTGCAGTCTCTGGTCCGGACTCTGCACTGTGTAGGTATAGATAGATTTCCGAGCTTGATGCCGCCCAATATGCATATTGCGTTCTTCAAACAATTCAGTTGAGGTTTCTAAAGTATTATATAGGTAGAAAGAGGGAAGTACAAGGATATAGCTATACAATATTCGAACACCATGCTGGTTGACTGGTTCCCAAGAAGTTGGACTCGTCAAAAGTTAACTTTGTCCCCACACCAAAACAAGCAAACTAAATAAAAGGATTTCAATTTAAATTTAGTTTGTAATTCAAGTTTGATGTGATAATTGTGTAATATATTTGTTAACATTGTTTTGTTTTCTATATATATGTTGTAATAGTGATGATTGAAGATTGGTGTAGTGAGAAGAACGCGTAGGATGAATATGTGTTTAAAAAGATTGGAATTATGTTTAATTTTTACATTTTTTTATTGAATTCAAAGCTTACATGGGTGACTACACAAAATTCTTGGGCTTACCATTTGAAGGATTGTGGGGTATATATTCCGCCAAATTCATATGATCCTTTATAAATCGGTATCTCTTTGTGAGTTGGAAATGGGGAGGAAGTTGTTTACAAGTAAGTCTAGTCTCCTCTTTTTTTCTAGAATGTACGTATTTAGTATCATTTATTCTTTGTAATGTTAGAATATAAATGTGGGCGAGACATACAAGTCTATCGACAATCGCACTCTTGAGACTACAACAAATCATAATAGTTAAAATTGAATAAAATCTTACATCCCACTCGGAATATCGAAGGGATTCCCCTTAGTCCTAGTATACAAGCCATTAATAATATAAATAGTAAAAACATACAACAAATAACTATGCTAGAGAAATAAAATCTATTACATATTGATGTTAGAGACAATAGAATAAAATTATATATGTACAAGAAAAATCACAATTGAATATTACATTGTAATTACATGTATATGGTATTAGACATTTGGTATAATGAGGGTTATCAATCATTACTAGTGAGATAAGTTCGCAGGTTGTGCACATCTAAAGATCCAAGGAAGCTCCCCTTAATGCTAGAAATTGTCAAGCTCTTGACCGAAATTGAGAAACTTGAGCAAAGGCTTAACATCAATGCTACAAGTGTCACTTCATGATTTCTATTGTACCTCTTTGCTCAATGTCCGTAAATGTAACCCAATGCGCATGATGTTTTTCAAGATAAGTTTTTGAAGTAAAATGAAGATGCATTCGCTTCATTTATTTTATTATTTTAGAAATAGTAAAAATCTTTTATTTCATCTAAGCTTACACCCCTTAGCCTAGTTTTCTTGGTTTCTTTATTTGATAGACCCTTAGCCCTTGTTTACTTGATTAGAAGCTACCTTATATTTATATGGTCCTTGCCTCTATTTGATTACCACTTGAATTTATCTTGTATCATTGACCCATGCCTCTTATCTCGAAGCCCATTAGACATCCATGTACTTGATCCACACTTTTCACCCTTTTGGTTTGATTGGCCCTTGTCTTATGTCGATTGAACCTTGCATCTTATTTCACATCCATTTGACCCTTCATGTGCTTGATTGATATTTTTATTTTACTAAACTATTCAAAAATATAAAACCAAGACATGTGCATTGTTTCTTTGTTGGTACACATTAAGAAAATTTGTTGCTTATCATGTCATATACATATCTATTTCATGTATATGCACATACTTTTCAAGATATACTTGATTTTAGATGCAAGACATATAGGCTACACATGGATATGGATACATTGATGCTTTACATTACTCACACTTGAGGCAACCACTCTACATTGGGGTTTTCCAATAGCACAGGCATTTTAGCTATTATTTACGAGGAAAATTTTAGTGGCAAATTTTCATAAACTCAAGAATATTCGAGTTTTAGAAATTGGAAATGACAAATATTCGTGAAGTCGGCCGCCCTACTTTGCAAAAATTCCACCGACAGTCCTTAGTATGGGTCAATTCGCCTAGTATTTACACATATAAATGAACTTATGTATGTAATTCGCCAACGGTGAAATACAATTGTGCCCATATTTGCCGAAGTATATAAGGTATAAGGTATAATACAATACATACACAACCCAAAACATCCAAGTCCAACCTTTTTTTAAATCTTTTACGGAAGCTAAAGCCAAACCGCTCGATCGTCCAGCAGAGTCATCCAACTAGATCGTCTAACAGAGCCCCAATAGAGGTGTCCAACAAATCATCCAGTCGAGTCGTCCCAACAAATTCATCCAACAAATCCGTCCAACCGATTCGTCCAACACATAGTCATCCAACATAGATCCATCGAACTCGAGTTGTCCAACTCATAGTCGTCCAACTCAAATCTTGTTTGTATCGCTTGCCCTTGTTTGGCACCATTTCCATGGATTCGGAAAGCAGAGTAAGAAGGTTGTTGCAAGTTCAAAAAAGAGTAACAAGACATTGTTTGGCTATTTTGGAAACTCACAAAAACCACTTATGTGTCCAGATCTACGAGAAAATATAGGTATGTACTATCTACTAATTTAGAGTACTATATTGTTCACTTGTATGTTTCAAATACTCTTTACACTCTTTTATTTTTTATTTAGTGTTGTTAATAATATAAATAATTAATACTATATCTATTACACTTTTAAATGCAGACATTTTTCAAACACCTTCACAAACTATCAATCTTGATGATCCTTTTGGTTTTAATGATCTGATTGATCAAAACATTCGTTCACTTGATGACATCAATCTAGGGGAAGATTCATCAAATTCTCATCCAACACCAATAGAGGAAGCTTGTATTCCAGTTTTGTTTCTAGAAAAAGGACACGTGAGGATAGAGATATTCTTGCTTTGAGAAACCAGATGCACAAGTTGAAGTTGAAGAAAGTAAAAATCTATTAGAAGAAAGAGGACAAATTAGACAATAGGAAGTAATTTCAGGTTTGATTGGCAACAAAATATCCTTTTATTGAACCAATAGAGCTGAAAAATAGTAATGATGTTCCAACTCAATGTCGATGCAAAATATGTAGTTGGAAACAAGGGAAAGACCACACAATGCAACTCAAACTAGACACCATTGAAAACACTGTGGGAAAATATATATTTCCCAAAAGCAAAAGGATGGGAGCATAGTAAGAACTCATAAATGGAAAGATGAAAAAGAGTGCTTGCATGTAAAATATGCAGAAGAATATGAAAAAGAACAAAAGTGTTTGAAAAATCTAAATGAAAAAGGTGGCACAATTGTTGCAAAATTGAGCAAAGATATGGAGACTGAAATGCATGCGAAAAGTATTCAATTTTCTATTGTATTCCATATATTGAAAAAGCAGAGACCATTTCAGATTTTTCTCAAAAAATAAAATTATGTATCAGGTAATTGGCTTACAAAATGTTCCACAATCACATTGGTCAAATACCAGTGGTTGGGAAATAGCAAAATGTCTTGCTTTGGTGGAAAAGGAGGATCTGAAAGAGGCTATAAAAAATGCAAAATTTATTTCCCTTTCAATTGATGAGGTTACAGATTGTGGACAATACCTCATGGGTTTGTATTCATGTATACACATTTGTAAATGAAGTAAGAAATCCCCATCTCTTAGGAGTTCATAAAATGAGTGAAAATTGTAATTCAAAAACATTTATAAGTTAGTGTTTTCAAGTTTGAAGGATGTTGCAAGTATGGATGATTTTTCCATTGCAACAAAGTTGGTTTGCGTTGGAACAGATTTGCAAACCAGTAATGCGGGGGTCGAATTGGTCTTTGTGTACAATTGTAGACAATTATTGCCCCTATATGATTGCAATCCATTGCATGGCTCACAGAATGAATCTGGCCTATAAAATTGTGAGCAATTTCAAAATTGTTGCCAAAGTGGAGGAGCTGATCAGAGATTTGCATGCATATTACTCTAGCAGTCCAAAGAGATTTTTAGAATTTCAAAATTTTGTTATTGGATTGACAGATGGAAAAAGCTTCTCAAAGATGTAGATACCAGATGGATCTCAATGTATGAGCTTTCTTGCAAAATATTTGAAGAATATCCTTCATTGATAAGTTTTATGTACAAATATCGTAGGGATGTGGATAAAGCTAAAGACTTATTGTACCGTCTTACAAATATCAAAACTTTACTTACACTCTGTGGAATTCTTCCAATGTTGAAGGAGCTAAATGTTTTGACAAAGCTCGAAAATGTTTGTTTGAGTTTAGATTGTTTATATTTGTCAGATGATAGTTTTAAGGGTCTTGTTTTTGATAGCTAGAATGCATTAACAGACCTTAAGAATGCAAGTTGCTTCTTAAAATTCAATATACATGATCATCTATGTATAACAACACATGGAAAAGAGATACCACTTCATACTTTTCAGAAAAGAGTAGATTTGGTTGGGTCAGAGATGGAGGAAGTAAGAGTGACACACATTTTATATGAAACAATATTATCTGAAACTCGAAATAAATTGAAAAATATTTCTTTATCTTTATCTACAGAGATCCGTGAAAGATTCAAAAGGATAAATTACTTGAAGCAATGGGAATTGTCAATCCACAGTTTTGGAATACATGTGGTGGCATTCTTGATACATCCATCAGTGCTTTATTTCTCAAATACATGACTAGTATAATTGAACATTTATGCAAGCAAGAAGAGATAAATGGAGTTGTTGTTGAAGGTATTTTACGAAAAATTTGTTGAGTTCTCAGTCTCAAGATTTTTCCACTACTATGCTAGAGAAATTTCACTTTCTGGAAGAGCCGAGATGAAAATGATTCCATTAGAAGACTTTGGAAGAAGATTTATTCTAGTAGTATTTTACGAGAGGATTTGAGCGAGTATATTCAACTATATGAACTTTGTCAAACAATGATTTTGGGTTCTATTGAAGACGAGAGGGTATTCAATGCATTTTCCTTTGTAAAGTCAAAAGTTTGAAACATATTAGATAGAAATTTAGAAAGTTGTCTAAGATTGTATGTATCCAGTTACTCTATGGAAAATTTCCCTTATGAGCGAGCACTTGCATTATGGAATTTTCTTGTAGAAAGAAGAGGAGTCAGTAACATTTTGACTGATCCGGGGATCCGAACACATCTACGGAACACGCTTCCGATTCTATAGTGTTCCAAGACACAAATGAACAGGTTGCGCCAGGACTGTTTCAATTGCCAAAGTTCTAATTTCTTGTATACATTCTTGACATTATTGATAATGGAAAATGATTTGATACTAATATATTTCATATTCATTAATGATAATCAATTGGTCTTAATAGACTTTTTTTACTTGTAACAAATTTGTATTTTTTATATTTTGCTTAATTAATGAAATAAAGATTGCTTTATTTGGCTCCATCTGTGTGATTGTCGATTAATGTTTTATCTATGCACGAAACATAAATATTTTCAAACATACACAAACTATGCGTCTTAAACCATCCTTTATTGTTTACATCTCCAAATAGTAACATAAAAACATTCACAGTGAGTAGAAATCCAATTACAAGTTTACATATTAAATTGTTGAAAACATTTAATAAATGCAATACAACAGTTAATATAATTCCAATTCAAAAAAGGCTTGTATTCATTCTATCAAGAGGCAGAATACTTTATGAAGACATGTTTTCATAAAGCATTGTCGGCCAATACATTTACAAAATTGTGGGTTGTCAATGGTTTTCAAAGCTTCCAGGAAAGTTTTGTCATATAAGAACACATTACAAGGGAATCCTCTTTTCTGCCTATGATTCTAAATCATAGTTTGTCCTTATGTTTTCCACACGGAATAAAAAAGGAAAAAATTGGCTAGCCACTATCTTTTAATTCCTATGTCAGTGTCAGAATTGTGAATCCACACATCACGTGGTGAAACTAACTATTTTTTCAATTTTATGTTGCAAGGGAAGCTTGATATTTTTCTTGCGCAAGAGGCGGAGGAATGTGCTCAGTTATACAATGCTATCTACTAAAACTCCTGATGCATGTAAATATTGTGTTGCGGTATTGATATTTTGAAGAATATTTTACTCCTCCCTCGCAACATCTCCTGATGACAAAAGTGATGGATCAACATCTATCTTTTCCTTCAGTAAGATTTCTAGATCCATCTTATGCTCCTTGATTATCCTTCTCAATGTATTATTATTTTTATTTAATAATATAAGTTTTTCCTTTAACTGTATAAATGAATTCAAGATTTTGCGGGCATTCTTCAAATGTGCTTCAAATACAACTACTTCTTTCTTTAAATTTTCATTTTTGCCTATAAAATAGAAATATAAATGTATTAGTCTATTAGATAAGTCAAAATAATATATTGCGGTGCTCATAATATTACGATTTTGCATGTAAAAGATGACTTACCACAACTTTTTATTTTTCTACATTTGTTATTAAAACATTTGTCTTGTCTTTATCCCATTTGTTGTAGTAAGCATGTGCTTCAGCATTAAGATTCTCCAACTTGTTTAACATTATGTCTATAATATCATCATCATAATCATTATTATATGAAATTGTGCTGACTAAGCTTTGTTTAGCAAAATGTCAAGCCTTGTTGGTTGTCTCTCTACGACAGTGAACAATGAATGCCTTTGAGCGTGATTATGGTATCAGGTATTTATTTCTTTAATCAAAATTTTAGCCCTCCTCTCCCAAGTGTGCACTAAATCCACATCAGACATTACAACTTCTTGAATTGTGGCCCCATACTATCTGATATTAGATTTTTGAATGCAAAATATGTCTTCTCATCATCTGTGAGTGGAGATTTACTTGGATGAGGAGGAGAGTCCAGTACTTGATGCACATGTTGTTGCGGTTGTGGTTGAGGAGGTGGAGTAGATTGTATCATATCATGTGTGCAAAAATAGTTACCCTTGTCTGCATCGCCACTATCGAAGCCCAAATACTCATCATCAAGCTTGATGTTGTTCAAAACTTGGGTGCCTATTACACTTAATAAACCACTTAGTGAGGATCCAGGAAATCATGTGGTTACATGATGAATCATATCTTCTGAGTCTACAGAAACCTTATATTCTTGCCTGAATATCTTTTTGTTGTTTGGTCTGTACGTGTTGGCGGTATTGGTGGCCTTCTTGGAAGGTGCTTTGAGAAGGTCTATTAACTACAAGAAGCAAACTACAAATTATTAGAAAACTAATCATTATACCCTTGGGCCTTGTAAATACTAAAAAAAAAATTGTAACTAAACAAAACATGTTAAATATTATACATTACCTTGCATGCTCGGAGACTGAGATGTGACAATTCAATCTTGACACTGAGAATGAGTTTGATCTTCATCATCAAACTTAAAACTTTCTAAACACAATAAATGTAGAAATATTAAAATACTATACTACTTACATAACATAGGTTGATTGTGTTTCATCCTATTACCTATACTAGTAGGTTAAATTGGTTAATTATATAAATAGTAAAGTTTATACCGTAAACAAATGTGATGGTATAGAATGTAGGTGTGATGTCTTCTCTGCAAACCAAATTTAATTACAGAAAACAAGACGGTGCTTGCATAATTTTATTAATATGAAATCAAGCATTACAAACAAATGAGAGAGTTGCAATATTTATAGATATTGGACAACTTCTATCTCATCCACAATATATGGAAGCAAATCAACTAATCTAAGAAAATATGCAGAAATAGCATATTGCCCCTAACTGCCCCTATTGCCCCTCATGGAAATCATCCGGGAACAAAATATGAAAGATAGAACATGATCCCACAAACATTGGGATGAGAACACTATCACTTAGTTAACTAACAACTAAGGATAACTAATACCTATTGACATAAGTTTAAAGTATTTAAATTAAATACTTTAACTTATTACATTTATTCAAATATCAATTAATGATGAATCAAGCTAAGTTTTATTCCTAACATCCCCCTTAATTCAACATGGTATTAAGTGAACAGGAGAAATCCTCTAAAACCCTCAAATTTACCTCAAGCAAGTGACTTTGTGAAGACATCTGCACGTTGCATATCTGTTGGGCAATATTGGAGTTGGATGTTGTTGTTTTGAACATGTTCGTGAATGAAATGTACTTGCACCTCAATGTGTTTGGTGTGCTCATGAAAAATTGGATTCCAAACAAGTTTTACTACTCCTTCATTATCAACATGTAGGATAGTTGGATCTTTCTGTGGTATTCCCAATCCTTCAAGTATATGTCGAGCCATATCGCTTCACAGACAGCTCCACCTATTGCATGATATTCTGATTTTGTGGAGGATCTTGAAACACAAGTCTGCTTCTTACTCCCTATGATATCGGTCCAGATCCTAAAAAGAACACAAATGTTGAAGTGGATTTCCTATCATATATGTTTGTTGCATGATCCGAATCAATATTCTCATCAAGAAGAAATTATTATTCTTCTCATATTCTAAGCCATAGTCCATAGTTCCTTTAATGTACCTCAGTATCTGCTTTACTTCTTTCCGGTGAGAAACCCTTGGTTCTCGTGCATGAACCGTGAAAGATAGTTGGCTGCATAGCTAATCTCGGCCTAGTGTAAGTCAAATAGATGAGACTCCCGATCAACCGCCAATAGAGAGTTGCATTTACTTGTGGTGATGGATCGGTCTCCATAGGTGTGGAAAATGGATTACAATCCATCATATTGAATTTCTTAAGCATTGTCTTGGCGTATTTCAATTGTGACACAAAGATACGATTTTCTCTTTGCCAAACTTCAAGTCCAAGAAAATAATGCGAGAATCCTAAGATCGGTCATGTCAAATGATCATGTTAGATCTTTCTTTGTTGATTTAATCATCCTCACCGATCCTCCAAAGGATGACTAGATCATTGGCATATACTACAACAATCACTATCTCCCCCTTGCTTTTGAGATAGAGATTAGGATCATATGGACTCATGTTGAATCCATGTTGAATGAGATGCTTGTCGATTTTTATGTACCATGCCCTGGGAGACTATTTTAGACCATATAGTGATTTTATGAGTTTACATACCTTTTCCTCTTTACCTGGTATGACAAAACCTTCTGATTGAGTCATGTAAACTTCTTCTTGTAAATCACCATTAATAAAGGCACTTTTCACATCCATTTGGTGTATTTTCCAACCAAATTGTGCAACTAGAGCAAATATTAACCTAGAAGTTTTTATCTTAGTTGTGGGAGCAAAAGTCTCCTCATAATCAATGCCTTTTTTTTAGCATATCCCTTAGCAACTAGTCTAGCCTTGTGTTTATCAATCTTTTCATCTGCTTTGTACTTCGTTTTGAAAATCCATCTGCATCCAAACAGATTTTTCCCTGTGGAAGATTTGTAAGTTGTCATGTATTATTTTTCATAAGTGACTTATATTCTGCATCCATAGCATATTTCGAAGGTTTAGAATGTAGGGATTATGAAACTGTGGATGGCTCAAGTGGTTTGAAACAACTTTACCCATTAAGGCCAAATCGACCTCATTTCCAGCCATACTATGAGTTCTCATTCCAATGATAGATGTGTCGGGGACACTATCCAATTTAGCATCTCTATTCATACTTTTATACCATTTAGGCATACTTTTTGTGGTTCTGTGGGAGGTTGAATTTTGCCATCTTCCCCATCATCACTTGTCATCATCAAAGTGATTGTCATCCTCTGTTTTTCACCGTAGGGATGATTTTTTCATCATGTGAGTGTATGGAAGGAGCATCCGCTTCTTTCTTCTTAAAGAACTCAACATCCCGACTAGTGTAAATCCTCCTTGTTTTTGGATCCATAAGTCTATAGCCAAGTGATTCATTAATGTATCCCAAGAAGATAAGTTTTTCTGATTTCACATCAAGCTTAGTTCTTTGTTTGTTAGGAATGTGCATACTCGCTTTACATCCAAAAACGCTAAGGTGTGAAATAAATGGATTATGCTCTGCAATGCTTCCGAGGTGTTATTCAATCAAGATCTCAAGTGGGAACTCTATTTAGTAAATAGACAAGTTGTTTTTCTTTTTAGCCCAAAATTTTTTGATAAACCTACATCATCAATCATACATCGTACCATATTCATGATAGTACGATTTCACCTTTCAACAACACCATTTTGTTGTGGTGTGTGAGGAGGAGCCATTTGACGACGAATGCCATGTGTTTTCAAAAAATCATTGAACTCATTGCTGGTGTATTCTCCCCCTCGATCTGAGCAGAGTGTTTTTATTTTCCTACCAAAATTTGTTTCAACAAGGGCTTTGAACTTCTTGAAAGTTTCAAAAATTTGATCTTTTGTTTAAGGAAAGAAATCCACAATTTTCATTAAAAATAATAAAAAAAGAACATGAAATATTGAAACCTAGAGTGGCTTTAGGTCTCATTAGTCTCACATATCGGTATGCACCAAGTCAAGTTTTACCTTAGCCTAAAATGTATTATGTTTGAATGGTGCTTGTAAAATGGAAAAGTGACATGCGAGGATGATAATCGACAAGTGACCTTCCCCATACCCGACCTCCCGAGGTCATGCCGAGATAGCCGGTGGTTTGTAATGCGGGTGACTTAGATGAAGCCACAACCTGGGATTATGGCTAGTTTTCAATGATAGAAAAGCTACAGGCGAGGATGAGAATCGACAAGTAACTTTCCTATAGCTAACTGTAGGAGGATCAGTGACTAAGATCTGGTAGTGTGATCTCCTGATAGCTAAATGACAAAGGGGAGATTTAGAGGCTATGAATGGGTAGCATAAATTCCCTAGTGGTTTATCCTCCTAACTAAGATCTAAGTGTTAATCTAGTTTTGAAGTCTCTGAATTAACTTAAACTAAAAATAACAATTTATACTACTGCTTGAAAAGGAAACTACTCTAAACAAAATATACGATTGAAATGTTATAATTACGAACAACAATTAAACTACTTTTATACTAAAACTAAACAAGTGAGATAACCTGGTGTGGTTATTCACCTGTGCAGATGTGTGAATCTAGATAAAAGACAGCTAATTAACTTAATTGAAAACCTTCAATCCTACCTCAGAAGTGAGGAACAAATCATAGTTTCTCAGAAACTATCATTCCCCATAGCTTCCTTGGCAATATTGAAAGTGAGCTTAACTGAAATAAAATGATTCACTACTCTATTTGATATGTTGTAACTAGAACTTTGATAGCTCAAACCTGGCATTTACATAATAGTGGTAAATCCAGTTGTGTGTGACTTCGTCCCCTCAGTGTGATCTCCTCGTTCCTTCATGCCCTTGTGAATCCACAAAAGCGTGTATATGACAGTATCAACAGAAGATGGTATTCAAAAAAGGGCAACTTTGGATATAGATTGAATACAATGCGAGTAGGAGAGGGATAGCGTAAGTGAACAGAGCTTGACTATGCAATTCCTAGCGGAATTTATTGCGGGAATACAACACAAGTGTACTGAGAGTTTTAGAATCTATCCTTGTGACAAAACAAAACCTGCAACTTTAATGGATTCTAATCTGGAAATGAAGCTATTCTATGCTAAGCTGACTTACATGGCTAAACAATGAAGCAAGACTAAAACAAGAAGATTGAATGACCTCTAAAAGACCAACAATGGAGGCAAAACATGAAATTGATAGAATTCTAAGCAAGAAATTCAAAGACTGAATAAGAGAATTGAGAAGGTGAGGGGCCATTTGTTTGAAAACAAGCTAGCTATTTATAACAAATGCATTTACCAGAGGGTAACTCCCAATTGAACTCTTTTACTATAAATAAAGGGAAAACACTATTACCAAGGAACCAAAAACATTAATGCAAGCCAAAGTGGTTGAAGAAAGCGTGTAAAATTGAAGATTTACGTTTGACGCGATCGTTGGAAGAATCTAGAAAATGCGTACATGACCACCGCCTTGTGCGGTGGTGACATCACGGACCGTCGCCCGCAGGCGGGGCGGCGGTTTCATCATCAAGACAAAATGCAAGAAGAAGGGGGTAGAGGGAAAACAAAGCATGTGGAGGCCGAGCGGGGCATGCGGGATACAAACGTATACTTGGTGAGCTTTTTTGGATTCCGAACACCTTACAAGGAGACCTGTATCATCATTGGGGCATGTGTAACATCATTCTGGTGGTGCAATACCCTAAAATTTTGGGTACGTACGGTGCTCTATTTTGTTTTCCCGCCAAACAATCAATGACATTTATTTGTACCCTTCTGCGCAGAGGTGGTAAACCCCTAACCATGTTGTATTGACGATGTGTGTCAAGATAGCCAAAATTCGCATGTCCAAGTCTTTGATGCCATAGTCAAGTTGATGATGTATCCTTTGCCATAAGTGCTTGATTATTTCAGTGAACAAAATCCAACTGAAACATTCTTCCCACATTCAAAGCTTTTGCAAAAATTTTGAACTTTTGTGACTTATCTCGAATTAGGCACATATTTTTACTGCCTTTATAATCAAAGTCAATTTTGAGATTGTGATCTAATAATTGACTCGCGGATAACATATTTTTATCAAACCATGGACATAAGGAACATCTATAATTTTACAATTATGATGCCCAAGTGGTAGTGAAATGAAACCAATGCCTTCAACATTGTATGATGTATCATCACCCAAAGATACATGATTTTTGGTGGGTGTTTTACTCTTGTCAAGAACCAATCTTTCTTTCTTGTCATGTGTCGAGTTACACCAGTCGATATACCAAATTTGATTTGTAGAATGGATACTTCATTTGATCATAGAATATAGGAAGTCATCATCATCAAATTGATCTTCCTATTCGATACATTTCCTTATTGAGTTGGTTTCTTCTTCCACTTGTGATTATTTTGTCCTTGTTTACTCTATTGTTGACCAAATTTTGTTTTTTGGTAATTAATCTTTTTACCACTTGATGATCCTTGTTGGAATGTGTTATACCAACAATTTTTTAACTCATGTCCTTTTTGACCACAAATAAGACATTTTTGTTGGTCCTTTTGGCCTTGTTGAGTATTACCTTGCTTCGAGGTTATTTACTAGACTTAGCTTGTTTTTTCCTTTTTGATTAGAAGCAAGTGCTTGCTCTTCAATTTCAATAGTTGAGTGAATAGCTTCCTCTTGTTGTAGCATATTCACTAACTCTTCAAAAGTTCTTGTTTGACCAGTTATGTTTAACGTGGTCACAAAAAGCCTATAAGAATGAGGAAGAGCTCTCAATACTATAGGCAGGAGCGATGTGTCAGTTACTTCTTCTTTCAAAGCTTGAAGTGATGCATGCAAAGTTACTACTCTTCTAAAAACATTTCAACTTTTTTAGTTGGTTGCATTTTCAAGTTCAATAGTTGACTCTGGAGAAGAAGTATTGTGTTCTTATTTTTGGACTCATAAATTGTTTTCAACTTGTCCCAAGATTCTTTTTTCAGTGGTGGCCTCACGAAGATGAGGTTGTACCTCATCTGAAACACTAAACAATATTATTAACTTTTATTTTTTATTTGCATGATCAAATATAGCTTGTTGTGTAACATTTGTTGCAAATCTTGTTAATGTACCAGAAACAACGAACCATATATTTTCAAAATCAAGTTGTGCATGAATTTTTGTTTTCCACGTTGGATAATTATCAGAATGCAAAAGTTGAGAATCTAGAAAAAGGAACTTTGGTGTCATTATTGTAGCCCTTTGTGAAGAGTGATTAATAGTGTAAAATTTTGAACACTTTTCCCCCCTTAAAGCATGTACCCCCCCCCAAAATATTATTTTATTTATTTTGGGCTCCTTTTCAGCTGTGTACAATGAATTTTTGGCACTATTGGCCCTACTAAAAATTTGGCTCTGTAGCTGATTTGCAAAAAATAAAATGGCTCTCTTGGCCGATTTGAAAAAAATAAATTTTGGACTCTTTGGCCTCTTTTGAAATACAAGAAATCTCTAATTTGTTCAATTTTTACAAAACAAAGCTTATTAAAAGCTAGACCAAGACGTAGAGCTCGCAAAAATACACACTTTAAAAAATGGAACCTCAATCTGAGGTACCAGTTGAAAGTTATGACTTTTTAAATTGCGATTTCAATATCTTTTCGGGCCCCTTTCCAAAAATGGAAAAAAATCTCCTAAATTTTTCCACGACGTCCAAAAATGGAAAAAAATTCTCTTAATTTTTTGTAATGTCCCCTTTTCCTATGCCAAATGGCCCAAGGGCCAAGTCAAGTCCAAACCGTGGTCAGACCTAGGGGGTTATGGATGTTGGAAGCTTTTGGGAAGGGGCCATGTGGTTTTAATATCCCAGTTTTGCGTTTGGGGGTCACTTTTGAACATGGTGACTCAAAAAGCAAAAATTAACTATAGTTACTCTTATTTTATTGGACCCTCCTTGGAATGAAATGTACCTAGGGTTATGGGGGCTCGTTTTCCGAGGAGAAGTATATAAGGAGCTAGGGGAGGAAGAAAAGGCACCTTTTGTCGCATACATTTTAGCCCCCTTCACGTGCGATTCTTTGTTGTTGCACATCTACAACTTATGGAGTCAAATCCCATAGGGACCCTAGCTTCGGTGGTGAGAGACCCATCCCTAGCTAGCAGGGAATTCTTCGGTAGTGAGAGATCTACCCTAGTATGTCATTTTGGAGCCGCTTTCAAGGCTGTGCTTCTGAGAGACATTATCAGAGGTTTCAGAGAAAGGATTTTGAGGTTTTTGGGGGTAGTTGGGGAAGACCATCAGAGGGGCTCTAAATCAGATTCACGATAGCCATTTGGGTTGCGCATGGTAGCACATTGAATGTGCCTCCATCATTTTCTGACCCCATTCCAAGTGTGGCAATTTGCGGCCTTTATTTGGGGTTTTCCAAGAGATCGTTTTTAGATATGAAGGTGGAACTATTACTGCCTATATATGTTAATTTTATTTCCAAAGACCCTTATTTTGCTCTTGTATTTAGAGGGTTATGAACCTCTAAATTTTTCCAAATACCTAGGGCATTCTCGTAGTTTTTCCTAAAGCGTGATATATTATTCCATAAAATGTTTTCATAGTGTTTATTATTATTATTGCAAGCTTCCCTTGTAATTTCATGCACTGTGGGAAAATATTTTGTGTGATATCAATTTAATACCATTCGTTGTCCTAGTTGGACATTTTCATAAAAATTAAAAATCTTACTCTGCTGCAATTTTCCCATATTTTGTTCATTTTTAAGTAGTATCCCATAAGGGATATTTCATTGATATCAAAGTCATTGTTGTTTCTAGCTTTGTTGGGATTGAAATATGGGGGACAAAGACAGTGAGGATATAGGGGTAGAGCTGATGAAACAATTTTTCACCAACATGGTAAAGCAACAGGAGACTACCAATCTCTATTTGAGCCAGCTCACTGAGAGATTAGCATAGGACAGGTTTGATACTCATGTGGAAAGAGGAGAAAATAGCAACAGGGGACAATATGGTCAAAGAGGTGAGGGTGGACATTCAGGACAGTGGTCCCCCCATTCTTCTACCAGGCCTCTGGGGTCTCACGAACCTTCTTTCTTGAAGGATCCAGAAGTTTCACGAGTGCACGACGGACCGGGATATTGTAGATGCAAAGTCTTGTTGGGAAAGGTACTAGACCTTAAGTGATGGCTTTCGTGATAACATGTCATTATAGGAATATTGCAAAATGGAGATTAACATTAGGCCTAGGAGAGATTACTAGGCATAGGTAATAGAGATGTAAAGGAGGTATGGACATATTTCTATTCCACATTTCGATGGTTCTAAGAAGTGTACTGCACAATCTTGGGTGTAGAAGTTGAAGACATACTTCGACTTGAATCCTATGTGGGAGGAAGATGTAATTAAGTTTGTAATCTTACATCTAGAGGGAGACGCTCATGATTGGTGGCATCATGGGTTGATTACACAGGACACATATACATCACGACTTACGTAGAGTTCACAAAGAGGCTAGTGAGTAGATTTGATAAGAGGGACCCTAATAGGTATTGTTGTTGCAAATTAGCGACCCCACGGATGTTGATCGATTTCTAGTTTGATCATACTAGCATCCGAGTGTGATTGCACAACATTGAATCCTTTCCCCAGTGTGGGACTTGCAAAAATGAGAAAGGAATCTCCATATTAGAGGCTGGTTCCTCAACTCCTCGATCAGCTATTTTACTTGCATAATTTACGAGGTTTAAACTCCTAAATCTACTCTAAATTCCAAAGGGACAAGGATAGAAAATGCAAAAAAGAAAGAACTAATGCTAATATGCACCAAGGAGTTGTAGAAACGATCTTTGCATGAAATACACAATCCACAAGGAAACATAGCACAAAACATGCACAAATGCTCAAAATGTAATGAAAGATCAAGAAAGCAATGATAGATATATGAAAGGATTGAGGGATTTTAATCACAGAACATATATCAACATTTCAGATCCAATACAATACATTACAGTGATCCAGAGGCAAGAAAAGGTGCTGCATTACATGGAAAGGTAAAATTTCTTCACAAATTCTGCCAAGGAGGAAGAAAAAGGAAGTTGCGAGTTGAAAAAGTGTCTCCTTGCAAAATGAACTCATTCTCGCTTTACAAAGGCAAACAACGACCCGGAGAGAGAAACGCGGGAAAAAGTGCAAGGGGTTCAACCATTGACCAAAATGCCATCAAAATAGCATGGGCACCTAATAGACCCATTTCTGGCATTTTTAACCATCTTTGGGAGAGAATGCGAGCCATTCTTCATTAAAAACGGTGGTTGAAACGTCATTTCTGTCCATGACCACGTGCCAGAGGTGTTTCTTGATTTTCTCTCTCCAAACTCCACCAAAATGCAAAAATAACCCTGGAATCTTGTAGATAATTTTACCAGCTTTCCATTGATATAAAGAACGTGAAAAACCGAGCTTTGGATCGAAAGATATGGCGATTTGAAGTTTTAGGGCAAAACAGGGCCAAATCGGGTCGGTGGGCAAAATTCAAATTTTTGCACCTTTTTGGTCATTTGGAAAATTTTCCAAAATTTCCCGCGCTCCACCACTCTAGGTGCCACATGGCGGCATCTCATTGGCCGCGGGCCTTTCAGGGAAAATTTTCCAAAAAACTCCGCCGAGCCATAACTTGAAAAATACATGGAGTTAGGAGGAAAACTTTACCTTTCTGGAAAGCTGAGAAAGAGCTCTATCCAATGGTGCCACTTTCAGAAGGTTTTGAGTGCCTAAAAGCAAAAATTTTGTGACTGAGGCACAAGAGAGGGAAGAATGGGAGGAGTTAGCCACAAAATGAGCAAGGGGCACATTTTGGATAACAATTTTGGCGACTCAGAGGGGTCATCTGCCTGCTGGATGAAGTTACCAGTTGCCTGAAGCATCCATTGGGCATGGAGTCATGAGTTGTAGCCTGCAAACTGATCTGAACTTTGAAAACCTCCCTCTGAGCCACTTGGAATCCATTGAACTTAGAGTTGTTCTCACAAAAATGCCACTTAAATGAACTGTGCAAGAGCAAAACCAGCAGCACCAAAACTATGTACAAAACTGAAAATCATACATGCTCCAAATGGAACATGCAGAGTGTGCACAAGCACTTCTTTTACTGAAAGCAAACCTACCTACTCTACCCTAATGGAAACAAAGGTGAGCTAAACAAACCCTGCAACTGGTTGTGTAAAATAGCTTCCTTTCTTCAAAATTGGCAACCATGCAACTAATTTGGCATTGAACATGGCTGATTGGATGAATGGAAAATCAACAAGAAGCTAGTCTTCCACCCAAATCATCAAGGTATCAGCTGAAGGCAAATTCAATACCTCTTTTAGTTGTTCTGCATTTGGATTGGAGAGGTATGACAGCTGATCCTTGGTTCCTTGCAGCTCATCCTCATGCTTAGAAGCAAGCATGACTGGTTGTGACTTCTCCTTTGGCTCCAATAAAGCCAAATACCTGATTGGGCAAGGTATGGTCCTTTGAGTATGCCCATTGCCCTGATTTTCAACTCCAAGAATGGAGTTCTCTTGTAGACCCTCATGAATGGATGATGTGGAAGCAATGGTAGAACCTTTCTGCCCTTTCTCTTCTTCCAATGAAGAACATGAAAGATTAAAATCTTCCAATCTTAGTTCCAAAGAGCTGCTATAAGATGCAGGCTGCTGCAAATGAATGCTCTCCTTCATGACAATAGGCTCAAGTATTTGGGACGTGGAAGATGAAAGAGAGAATGGTGGAAACTCAACCGGTTCTTCTTCATCAAAACAGTCCTCCAAATCTGACAGATACACTACCTCATTGTTGTCCTGATGCAAATGCTCAACTTCCTCCATAGTGTCCTCTTGATCTGTAACTTGATCATCATGGTTTCTTTCATCCTCCAACATTGAGTTTGAGAGATCAAACTCTTCTTCAGCACTAGAACACGAGAGGGATGAAGTAGAAAGAAGAACTGAAGGTTCTCCTGTAGCCTGCCTTGTGTTCAAAGCCCTTGGATCTACACTTTTCTTCTTCACAGCTAGAATGTGCTCCTCTTCTTTCGCATTTGGAGTGGCTTCTCCCTCCTCTACTACTTGAAGGCAATCTTGCTCTTGATAGAACTCTTCTTCTAGCATGAAGTTTGTCAAGTCAAACTCTTCAATCTACTACTCTAGAGGACAAGTTGGGACTGCAAGATCTTCTTCTGAGCTTTCTTCCTCCATGGCTGATTGTGCAACTTGAATTGAATCGGCATTCCCTTCAAATAGAGTGCCAACATGGACACTACTTTCTGAGCAAACTAACTGCTGGTCTGCTTCTTCTTTTTGCTCTTCTTCATTGTCACAAAATCAGTCCTAACCACTACTTGTTCTCCAACTCCAACCTCTTCTGAAGGCTTAACCATCAAGGGGATCTTTTTCATCCCAAATTTAAGAGCCCAACTCTTCAGACTTTGAATTTCTTCATCTTTGTTTGGCTTCTCTTTTTGCTGCTGTTTTCCTTGATTGGCATTCTGATTTTTATCCTCCCAACATGGATTTGGGAATGCAAGAGGAGAAGTGGATTGTAACTCAATTGATTTTGTAATTTTTTGTGGTGGTGGAGGAGGTAGGAACTCTTGTTTCTTTGGAGGGAATGGCTGTTTGGAAGGGAAAAGGATAGAAGAATTGAGATGGGGTGGAAGACTAGGGAATGGAGAAATGGATTCAACTCCTGGGGCAGCATTGACTGGATTTAGAATTTGAAATTCCAAATGAGATGATGTTGCTTGAGTAATGGGAAGAGAAAAACTAGATGATGGTGTAGAACTTACCCATTGACAAGGTTGTTCAACACCAAGTGTATAGGCCTCTATTTCTGTTGTCCATTGTGCAAGTTGGGGCAGCATCTTCATCATAAAGTCCAGCTTCTCCTGAGGGCTGAAGTGTCTTGGAAAAGGGCCTCCCCATGGACAAGGAGTCCTGCAACTAATTTTGAAAGCCTTCATTTGAGCTGCTGCTCTTGATTGCACCATCTTTGCCTCCATCTTTTGGATTTTTTCCACAAAATCTGCATCTTCCATTTGATTGTCTTCATTGCATGCGTACCCTTGTTCTTGATGTGCTTCACAACCAAACTGACTTTGGCACTGCTGCTCATATGGGTAGATATGCTGATTTTGAATTTGATCAAAATGCTGATTTGGAGGATTTGTAAAACATGTTGGAGGTGTGATATATTGTTGTTGTAAATGTGAATTCCATGATGGAAATGAAGTCATGATTGCACAACTTCATGGAATGGAAAAGAATGAAAATGATGGAAAGAAGAATGGATGGAAATGAATGGAAAACAGGTCTGCAACTTAGAGAATGAGTTGTTTACCAGATGGAGTCGCCAGATGTGCTTTTGAAAGTGCCTCCAAAAGGTTGAATCTTTAATAGGAACACACCAACCTATCAAAGATAAAGTGGAAGACCTCTAAGGTCCCACTGAAGTGTGCCAAAACTGTTGTTGCAAATCAGCAGCACCCCCTGGATGTTGATCAGATTTCTAGTTTGATCATACTAGCATCCAGTGTGATTGCACAACATTGAATCCTTTCCCCAAGTGTGGGACTTGCAAAATGAGAAAGGAATCTCTAGATTAGAGGCTGGTTCCTCAACTCCTCTGATCAGCTATTTTACTTGCACAATTTCCGAGGTTTAAACTCCTAAATCTACTCTAAATTCCAAAGGGACAAGGATAGAAAATGCAAAAAGAAAGAACTAATGCTAATAGGTGATGCACCAAGGAGTTGTAGACACCTGATGCTGCATGAAATACACAATCCATAAGGAAACACAACACAAAACATGCACAAATGCTCAAAATGTAATGAAAGATCAAGAAAGCAATGATAGATATATGAAAGGATTGAGGGATTTTAATCACAGAACATATATCAACATTTCAGATCCAATACAGTACATTACAGTGATCCAGAGGCAAGAAAAGGTGCTGCATTACATGGAAAGGTAAAATTTCTTCACAAATTCTACCAAGGAGGAAGAAAAAGGAAGTTACAGAGCTGAAAAAGTGTCTCCTTGCAAAATGAACTCATTCTGGCTTTTACAGTGCAAACCACGACCCCAGGAGAGAGAAATGCGGGAAAAAGTGCAAGGGGTTCAACCATTGACCAAAATGCCATCAAAATAGCATGGGCACCCTGACAGACCCATTCCCTGACATTTTTAACCATGCTGGGAGAGAATGCGAGCCATTCTTCATTAAAAACGGTGGTTGAAACGTCATTTCTGTCCATGACCATGTGCCAGAGGTGTTTCTTGATTTTATCTCTCCAAAATCCACCAAAATTCAAAAATAACCCTATAATATTGTAGATAATTTTACCAGCTTTCCATTGATATAAAGAACGTGAAAACCGAGCTCTGGATCGAAAGATATGGCGATTTGAAGTTTTAGGGAAAAACAGGGCCAAATCAGGTCGGTGGGAAAAATTCGAATTTTTGCACCTTTTTGGTCATTTGGAAAATTTTCCAAAATTTCCCCGCGCTCTGCCACTCTAGGTGCCACGTGGCAGCATCTCATTGGCCGCAGGCCTTTCGGGGAAAATGTTTCCAAAAACTCCGCCGAGCCATAACTTCAAAAATACATGGAGTTAGGAGGAAAACTTTACCTTTCTGGAAAGCTGAGAAAGAGCTCTATCCAATGGTGCCACTTCCAAAAGGTTTTGAGTGCCTGAAAGCAAAAATTTTGTGACTGAAGCACAAGAGAGGGAAGAATGGGAGGAGTTAGCCACAAAATGAGCAAGGGGCACATTTTGGATAACGGTATTTTAGAGAGTTGACTCATCTGAGGTAGACCGGTTCCGTGGATCAGTATATCACCGATTTTCAGAGACTATCGGTCATGGTACCTAATGTTACAGAGATGAGGTTGATTTCCCTATTCACAACAAGTTTGATAGACGCTCTTGCTGGATTTGTGAGGGCATTTGAGCCTTCTTCGTTGTATGAGGCTATTAGGAGAGCTCGTGACTGGAGTTATCCACTCCTAAGTTGAGGTTTCCACCTCGAGTGCAGCCTAAGGGTTTCCCTTCTAGAACCAAGGGTTTGCAGCCAAAGGTACCTCCACCTAGGAAAGATACATCCTGGAGACCATTCGGAGCTAGAGAGGACAAGGAGGAATTGAGGTGAAAGAAACTATGTTTCATTTCTGCACACCTTGGGTTCTAGGACACGATTGTAAGGGTAGAGGGAGGGCCCAATACATAGAGGTCTTCGAGGATAGTGATGGAGATGAGGAGTTAGACACACAGCTATTAAAGGATGATGATGATGAGGAATTAGATAGTGTGGGTGTGGAGTAGGATAACGAGACTTTCCCCCAGGAGACTATCGCCACCTTGTCTAGTACCCCGAGGTACAAGGCATTCAGAGTTAAGGTAGTTTTGCAGGGACAATGATTGGTGGTATTCATTGATAGTGGGGCAACCCACAACTTTATTGATGCCTCATTGGTTGAGAGGTGGGGGTTACAGACAAGAATTTGAGGGCTTCAACGTGGTTGTAGCTAATGGAGATTCTATGAGATGCACATGATGGGTTCCCAATTGAGCATCACGATGGGTAACTATACATTTACCAATGATTTCTATATTGTTGGTATTGGAGAGACCAACATAGTGCTTGGGGTACAGTGGCTCCATTCCCTTGGTGAGCTTTGGACTAACTTCCAGTCGATGGAGCTGAAGTTTAAGTCCAAGGGACGAATGTGATCTTGAGGGGCTTATCTTCAAGGGCACCCCGAGTTATTATGGCCGAGAGGATCAAGAGGATCTATAGGCACGACATGGTGGATTGAGTAGTACACTGTTTGGTTTTGACCAAGAAATCGAAGATGGACAACAAAAGAGTACCATGTGGATATATAGGGCCTATTACACGATTACGGTGTCATGTTTGGTGACATACCTCTAGGCATACCTCCGGATAGGGGATTTGAGCATGTGATTGAGCTCGAGGATGTTAGACCGGTGGTCACTTCTACTTACTTGTCACCCCAAATAGTTTAAGGATGAGATCGAGAAGACTATACAGAGCTCATGGATATGGGACATATTTGACCGAGTTCCACCCTTTTTCTTCTTTGGTGGTTTTGGTGAAGAAGAAGGATGGGACCTCCGGATGGATGTCTATGGACTCTTTGGGCCTTGAATAAGAAGACAATAAAGAACAAGTATCCCATACCACACATTGATGAGTTTCTGGATGAGCTACATGGTGCAATATATTTTTCAAAAATAGATTTACATTCTAGATATCATCATATCAAATTCGGGAGCAAGATGTGCATAAGACAACGTTCAGATGCCATTACGGTCACTTTGAATTCTTGGTGATGCCTTTTGGATTGTCTAATGCTCCCTCTACATTCTAGTCTTGCATGAATCATGTGTTCAACCGCCACTTGCGGAAGTTTGTATTGGTTTTCTTTGATGATATTTTAGTCTACAATAGGACTTGGGAGGACCATATTAGGCACCTGGGTGAGATATTAGGGATATTAGAAGCTAATTTGTTATATGTGAAAGCCTCTAAGTGCGAGTTCGGCATGACCGAACTTCTATACTTGGGATATGTAATTGGTGGGGGTACAATGAAGGTGGATAGAGGGAAGATACGAGCAATCCTAGATTGGCCGCCACCTAGGACATTGACACAATTGAGAGGATTCATGGGGTTGTGCACATACTACCGGAGGTTCATGAAGAATTTCTCTTGGTTGACTGCTCCATTGACTGATTTGACCAAGAAGGGGATTTTTCTTGGTCAGACGTAGCACAACAAGTTTTTGATCACCTCAAGGAGGTGATGAGTTCGTGTCTCATCCTCGCATTACCAGACTTCTCCCTCCCCTTCATTCTAGAGTGTGATGCATCAGAGAGGGTGTTGGGGTAGTTCTCATGTAGGATAGGCATCCCATCACCTATGAGAGTCGGAAATTGAAACCCGTGGAGAGATGGTATTCAATTTATGACAAGGATATGTTGGCCATCATGCATGCCTTGGCCAAGTTCAAATAGTACCTTGTGGGTAGCAAATTTTTGGTTCATAAAAATCACAACAGTTTAAGGTTCTTCATGGGACAGAAAGAGCTCAACGATCACCAACAAAGATGGGTGAACAAGGTGCAAACCTATGACTTTGACATAGAGTACACTAAAGGTAAGAACTATATTGTTGCTGACGCTTTATCTAGGAGGCCTTACCTCACTGCTATGCTTAGTTCTATGTCTGAGATTTCAGCGGATTGGAAGGCTCATATACTTGTTGAGTACTCCAAAAACTAGTTTTCCTGTGAGATCATGGATGGTATTATATAGGAAAACCGATACAAAGTAGTGGATGATCTCATTTTCTACAAGGATAGGATTTTCCTTGTACCAGGATCCAAAATGAAGGAGAAGATCCTTCATGCAGTACATGATACACCACTAGCTGGACATCTTGGGTATTTCAAAACATACTAGTTCATCGGTGAAGGAATTACATGGAAGGGAATAAAGGACGATGTCCTTAATCATGTCGAGAGAGTGTATGGTTTGCCCGAAACCAAATCCGAGCGTTCTTTCTCCGATAGGGATTACTTGACCTCTCCCCATTCCCGAACAGAAATGGGAAATCATATCTATTGACTTTATCACTGGTCTTCCCTTGGTGCATGGGCATAGCTACATTTATGTTGTAGTTGATCGGTTAACTAAGTATGCTCATTTATTTTCCCTACCCAAGGGGCACGAGGTAGTGGATGTGGCCCGGATCTTCTATACCGATATTTTTAGGCTACATGGGTTGCCTAAAAACATTGTCAGTGACAGGACAAGATCTTCATGAGCACCTTTTGGCAGGAGATCTTCAGACTAGCAGGTACAAAATTGACTCCTAGCACTAGCTACCACCCACAGACAGATGGGCAGATAGAGATAGTCAATAAGTGGATAGAAGGCTACTTGCGGAGTTATGTAATAGGACACCAACGGCATGGATTAAATGGTTACACATGGGCGAGTATTACTACAATACCACCTACCAGATGAGCATAGGTATGACCCCTTTATGAGCCTTGTATGGGTGTGACGCCAAGAAATTTATAGATTTGGTATTACCAGATAGTCGAGCTCCCAAAGCTCGAGATTTATTACAAAAGAACTAGGATATTCTGAAGGCTCTTAGAGAGAATCTTCAGAAGGCATAGAATCAACATAAGGTATATGTAGATCGGCACAAGACAAAGAGGTCTTTGAGGTTTGGGATCTAGTGTTCCTACATTTACAGCCATATAGGCAATCCTCACTGAAGCAGAAGGGTGCAAAGAAATTGAAACCATGATTTTATGGTTCGTACCAAGTAGTTCGTCGAGTTGGGGTAGTGGCATATGAGCTAGAGCTACTGGAGCACAGTAAGATACATAATGTCTTCCATGTTTCATGCCTTAAGAAGGCACTCAGACCACATATTGTACCATCTACAGAGTTAGCGCCACTAGATGAGGAAGATAAGTTGGTGCTAGAACTAGAATCCATTATTGAAACGAGACAAAGGGGGCTTAGGAGCAGAGTAATCACCGAGTATTTGGTGTGATGGAAGGGACTGCCACTTGAGGATGCTACTTGGGAGGGAGAATAGATTTTACAGCATCCTAATTTGATTTTTCTTAAGGACAAACAACATTTGGGAAGGGAGGATTGTAATGTCCCCTTTCTGTAATGTCCCCTTTTCCTATGCCAAATGGCCCAAGGGCCAAGTCGAGTCCAAACCATGGTCAGACCCAGGGGGTTGTGGACGCTGGAAGCTTTTGGGAAGGGGCCCCATGGTTTTAATATCCCAGTTTTGCATTTGGGGGTCACTTTTGGACATGGCGACTCAAAAAGGAAAAAAGTAACTATAGTTACTCTTATTTCATTAGCCCCTCCTTAAGTCACTTAAGTGGAAAGTGGGAATTTTGGAGCTGCCTGGAAGGTGGAAATTTGGAGGCTTCCTGGTAGGTTGTTTTTTCCCACAATGAAAGTCAAATCACTTAAGTGAAAAGTGGGAATTTTGGGGCTGCCTGGAAGGGTGAATTTTCACACTTCCTTGCCCTCATGATTTTCACACAAAAAAATAATTCACCCAATCAAGTCGCACTTTTTGAGTTATCGGGAAGGTTAGAAATTCACACAAGTTATTTAAGTGAAAAGTGGGAATTTTGTGGCTGTATGGAAGGGTGAATTTTCACACTTCCTTGTACTCATGATTTACAGACAAGAGATATTTTATTTACCCAAGCAAGTCACACTTTTTAGAGCTTTCGGGAAGGTTAGATATTCACACAAGTCATTTACGTGAAAAGTGAGAATTTTGGGGCTGCTTGGAAGGTGTGAAATTCACACAAGTCATTTAAGTGGAAAGTGGTAATTTTTTGGCTGCCTAAAAGGGTGAATTTTCACACTTCCTTTCCCTCATGATTTTCACACAAAAGAGATTTTATTCACCCAAACAAGTCGCACTTTCTAGAGTTGTCAGGAAGGTTAGAAATTTACACAAGTCATTTAAGTGAAAAGTGGGAATTTTGGGGCTTCTTGAAAGGTGTGAAATTCACACTTCCTTACCCTTATATTTTTCACACAATCCCTAGCCAAAAAGTGCAACTCACTTTAGCATAGCTACATGCTTTAAAAGATATTTATTTTATTTATTTCTAGCAAAGGTTGGCACCAAAGATAGGAAGAAAGTCAAAGCAAACAAGCAGGCTAAAAATAAGACAAAGAAGCTTGCTAAAAATAAAGGAAAGAATTGCAAGGAAAAGCAAGCTAAATTAGGCAAACTTGGGCACCCAAATAAGGAGAAAAAGCACAACTTATTATTAGAAATTTCTAAAAATAAGAGGAAGCAGTTCGTAAAAATAGAATACAATTGCTTATATAAGAAGTGGGCGCCATAAGTAAAGAGAAATTAATTATTTCCGGTGGAGCATGCTACCGTAGAGTATTTTGACACCCAAGGTTGAATTTTTTAGCATTAAAAAATATTTTTAATTGTCGAGAAGCATCCAGTTTTGGTGCATAAGGTTGGAAGTGATTTATTTTTATTATTTTGGCTATCAACATATTGATGTGAGTGCAAAGGTGAATATAATAATGTGTTTAGATTTCTTGGCATGAAAGAAAAGTCTAAAAATTTAGGGCATCAGGTTTTATAATCAGATTTTGGGTGAATAAATTGGGCATTCATGCCATGGATTCCATGTTTCATTTGTAGGTATACTTCATCGGTACTCATATTGGTGAAAAGAAGGAAAATTCAATGTCAGATACATTGAATATATCTTCAGAATCAGGAGGAATTGCAGGTTCTACACAAATTGATCCAATTGCTAGGTCTTCTATCAAAAATAAAAGAAAAAGATCTCAGACAAAGGTTGTTTCAAGCATGATGAAGCGTGATGAAAGAGAGGGTTTAGCAGAAGCATGCATAGTTTCCAGGCTTGCTGAGATCAATGATATAGACATAGGGCCTGAATCTATCACTGATTTGATTGACAGATCCAAAGCCATCGGTAGGTCATCTCTTATGCGGGCAATGAAGAGCAGTGGAATTATCCAAGCTGCAACATTTACAAGCTATAGCCCAGTTGCCTGAGTTTGTTCTGGAATGTGCAAGGTTTTATCATCCTCTTTCTAGGACAATCCGAGATGTAATAGGAAAGATAGTAATCAGATTAGATACAAAATTCATTTATTATTTCCTCATGATTCCAGGCCACGGCCCATAGTAATTACAATTGGCATGCATGAAGCTTGTGATAGATGGGAAAAGAATAAAGTAAACTATGTGGGTATAATGAACAGTACATATATGAAGAAGCCCAGAGCACCATCAAAATTCCAAAGGACTCTTTCACAGTCAAATATTGTGTAGGAAGTTGATGATATCACCCGGTTGCTTTACAAGATAAATGGGGAAGCTAATGCCAATTACTTCCGCTCATGGATGTATGCCTTTATTAGAATAATTAAAATCAACAGAGTTGATTCGATAATCAATTGGGCAGAGATCATCAATAACAACATCAGTGAGCAGCTCAGAAGTGTGAGGCAGACATTCACTTTCAAAATGACTTCATACCTTGTGTATGCCACAACCTCATAGGGGATATTCTCCAAATTGGATAGACGGGGCATACTTTCAAAGGATCCTATTTATGAGTTCTTTCCACATTTGAAAATTATTTAATACTACAAGGATTACAAAGCAGTGAACAATGGATTCTTCTATGGATTCATTTGCAAGCTAAACGGTGATCTGAGGGCCAACAGAGTGAGCAAGGAAGCTTGGGAAGTTATCTCCCAAAGATGGTCGTATATTTATCACGTTCTCGATTTCACATATCTCAGGGTTAGTGGTTTCTCAGGAGAACCAGATCAAGTTGCCAAAGTACCCAAATGATAAGTGGATTATCATGGAGTTATGCAGGAAGCTCGTAGAGTTGCAAGACTTACAATCAAAATGACATAGATCTACAGTTAGCTTCCTAGTCACAGTGGGCCATTATAGTTGCCAAAGCATCCACAAAGCCAAAGGAGTCGAAGCAGAAATGTTTTCTTGCTATGAGCACGAGTTCTTCCTAGCTCGGATGAACTTTGATCCATATGGGATAATGAAGAAGATAGTATCCCGGAATACTCGCATGTCCCTTCATTGGAGGATTTCTGGATGAAGTGCAGGAGCGAATACGAAGTCAAAAAGAGAGATTTCAACAAATTATCAGCTCAACAAGGTTTCGACTTTGGTTTGGCAAGGATACCTACAAATATTTCAGACGATGGGCATGTGGTACTTGACACATATCATCAAATGGGAGGAGATAGAGCTGCTCTTCAAGCTAGTGTGGGTGGTGGTCAGACGATTGAGGAGAGGTCTTCCGTAGTCCTGGTTAACACCTCAAATTGGTTGTTAACGAAAGGATATTGTTTGGATGAGGCTTTGATGAACCAGATCACGGGGAATTTTAGTACAGTGATTCTAGCAAAATAAATCATGAGGGTGAGAGCACTTAAGACCTGATAAACTCAAGGTACACAAAAAGTCTCAAGCATTGGAAAAAGGAAAGTCTACATCCATTATACTAGTGCTCCTTTCAAATGAAGCTTCTCCCACATCAACTCACAATAATTCAATAGTTCCAGGTGCACGATAGTGCAAAATCGCAGCACCCCAAAATGGCCTAAGTTTGAAATGGGGCATTTAGTGTGATTACACAACATTTGACTATCGCTCAAGTTGTGGGACTTGTGGACTTGAGATGGCCCTCTAGAGAAGGTTGGTTCCTGCTTCCTAAACTACCTTCCACAAGCTACTCTAATGCAAGAAAACTAATATATCCTAGTCTAACATTTCCAAGGAGATAGGGAGGGAGAGAGAGAGTGAAAGAGAGCCTACACTTACGTGGTGATATACCGAGAAAAGGAAGTGGGTGATCTCGAATCCAAACCGCTACTGAAGTGGAGAGAGGTGAATAGAGGAGGGGGTGGACAAGATGCACCACAAACCAAAGATGAATGTCACATGAAACACCACTTTAAAACCCATTAAATACAGCTCCCATAACCTGTAATAAACATCAGAGTATGCACGGTATACCCTGCAACAATGAGAGGCAAGAAGAGACAATAAAATAAGCAAAGGATGGACAAGATGCATCACGAAATAGATTTTATTGCTCCATAAGTCACATGATACATCATTAGTGGGCAAGAGGCAAGAAAATTCCATTACAGAGCCAAGGGAGGAGGCTTAGACTCCACATTCTACCCTAAGGAAGAATGAGAGAGGGGGGCGGAGAGAAACAATGACCAACCTTTAGAAAAATCCCCTCCTTTACAATATATAGGAAGAATAAGAGAGAGAGGAGGGAAGAATTCAAACTCTGCTCCAACCACCCCTGGAAGCGCATTGAATCCACCTACCACAATGAAAAGTCTCGCTTATAATACCCATGCCTCCGTCATTGTCTCTTCTTGGGTAATAAAGAGGCACATTCTTCATCATGGCGGCAGGTGGGAGACTTGACAGTCCCCAAAAATAACGGGCCGAAACATTAATGGAGGCAGGTGAGAAGCTGGCGCCGAGAGTTTTCCAAAAATTCTTCTCCCGCCCAAATCCAAGTTTCTAGTTGAAATATATCACTATATGAATATCGGTGTACGCGCGTTTAACGTGGGCTCCTCTATTTAAAAGAGTCTATCCATATAGGGGCCACGTGGTAGCCTCTTGCATCGTGAATATTTAGCCCCTTCCTTTCACTCTTGAAATTATGTTAGACTAACACGTGGTGGCTTTCGCAGCTATTCTATTTCCTTTGTATTCTTCCCAAGCTCCCCTTGTTGGCGGAGAGACTACGCCTAACCCAAGACACATGGAGGCTTTATGTTCATTTGAAACCCCCATTTTCTTTTTAAGTTACACGTCGAGACACGTGGAGGCTTCCACAGGCTTTTGGACTTTTCAATGGCCAACCTTACCTTTTGGACTCTAACCACGTGGCGGGATGGTGCTTATTTGGGGACTACCTTTTGGATTTTGCTTTTGAAGTTACGTCAAAGAGACATGTGGCTCCTTCCGCGACTTTTCTCTATTTCTTTGTATTTTGGCTAAGTCCCTTTTGTTTGGCGGGCCATATGTCTGACCCGGACACGTGGAGGCTCAACACACATTTGGGAACCCGCTCCAAATTTTACTTTTGAAGTTGCGCACCGTGTTTACATGTGGCTCCTTCACCGTGGCTCTCGCCTACTTATACTTTTTAACAGACGATTCTACCTTTTTCGGACCTAGGACACATGGAAGCTTGGTGCTTGTTTGGGGTCTCCATTTTGGATTCTATCCTTGGAGTTGCCGATGAGGCATGTGGCACCCTCTGCAGATTTATGACTTTTCAATAGTCGATGAGACCCCGCAGGCTCATGGGCTCGCACTTGAAAACTACGCCATTTTATGAAAAGTGTAAAAGTTCTAAAGTCCCCCGTAGACCCGCCGACCCGCATTTTCCTCTTGTGAAAAAGACATCTCTAGGCCCATCGGCCCGCATTTTCCACTTAGCAAAAGTAATCCTTCTCGGGTCACGGGCCCCATAATTATACTTGTGCCTTTTGTGAAAAGTGAAAAAATGACAAAATATCTCCATGCCACCCCACCCATCCGTAATTTCCATTAGCAAAAAAATCTTCCCTAGGCCCGCCGCCCGCAGCAAAAATCCTTCCTAGGCCTCACACTGTAACTTGCGAAATATGAGGAGTTAGGACTTCTTTATATCTCTGGAAAGGGGAAGAAATTTCCTATCTAATGGAAATGATTTTTAGGGGCCTTAAGTGCTTATAATATATAAAAATTCAAATTGAATCACAAAAGGAGGAAAAAGGTGTCAGTTGACCCAAAATAAGTGTGAGCTTATTTGGCTAACAATTTAGAGACGCATGGGGATCACCTGCTTGCTAGGTGAAATGATCAGTTTCCTTAAAAAATCTATTGGGCAAGGAGTCTACCTCATAAACAAAAATCTGATCTAAAATTTGAAGATCCGATCCCTGAGCCACTTGAAAACTGTTGGAACTAGAGCTGACCTCACCAAATGCTACGTCCAATGTAATGTGCACGAGCAAACAAGCACCACAACACACTATATACAAAAATGGAAATCATACACACCCCAAGTGGGATATGCAGAGTGTGCACAAGTACTTCTTTTACTAAAAACAAACCTAAACCTACTCCTACACTAACCAGAGAGAAAAGGGACTTAAACAAATCTTGCAACTAGCAGGAGAAGTAGCTTCCCTTTCTCAAAAGAGGTAGCCATGAAAATGATTTGACATTGAATATGGCTGCTTGTATGAGTGAAAAAGACTATAAGCCGGTCCTCCACCCAAATCATCAAGGTGTCAACTAGAAACAAGACAAATTCCTCTTTTAGTTGCTCTTCATTTTGATTAAAGAGGCATTGCAATTGATCCTTGGTACTTTGGAGCTCATCCTCATGCTTAAAAGCAAGCATGACTGGTTGTGGCTTCTCCATTGGCTCTAATGAGGCCAATTATCTAATTAGGAAAGGTCTGGTCCTTTGAATGTGCCCCTTGCTCTGAATTTCAACTCCAAGAATGGATTCTTCCTATTAACCTTCCTGGTGGATGGTGTGAGAGAGATGATGACATCCTCTTGCCTTTTCCCTTCCTTCTCCTTTAAAGAACATGGAAGATTCATATCTTCCAACCTTGGTTCCAGAGGGTTGTTATGAAGTGTAGGTTGTTATTCTTGAATGCTCTCCTTCATGACAACAGGCTCATGTGCTTGGAAGGTGGATGATGGAGGATAAAATGATGTTATCTCCTCAGGCTCCTCTTCATCAAAGCAATCTTCTAGGTCTGATAGACAGTCTACCTCCTTGTTGTCTTGTTGCATGTGCTCGACCTCCTCCATGGCGTCCTCATAATATGCAACTTACTCAACATGGTTCTCTTCATCCTCAAACATGAAGTTTGAAAGATCAAACTCTTCTTCAACATTATAGCTTAAAAGGGGATGAAGTGGAGGAAGAAATGAAGGTTCTTTTGTGGCCTGCTCCACACTTGGAGCCTCTGAAACTGTATGGTCCTCCTCCATCATGGGTTCATCAATCAAATCAGGCCCTTCAAATGAAAGCAAAAAATATTCAATAATGTTTTCTTCATTAAGTGGCCTCAACTCTGATTTGATCTCTCCCAGTTGCTCCTCTTCAATGGGACTTGGATTTGGTTGTTCTTCCTCCTTAACTGGTTGTGTAGCTTGGATTAGATCAGCATCCTCTTCAGACAGAGTGCCATTATGGACACTGCATTCGAGCAAAATAGATTGTTGATATTCTTCCTCTTGTTGTTCTTCTTCTTCTACTGCAAACTCAGCTTTAGCCACCACCGGATCTTCAACTCTGACCTCCTCAGTAGGCTTAACCATCAAGGGGATTTTTGTAAATCCAAATCAGCAACCTAAATCTTCAGATTTTCTATCATTTCTTCTCTATTGGGTTCCTCTTCTTGTTGTTCTCCTTGACTGGATTCTTGAGTCTCTTCCCAACATGGTCTTGGGAAAGTAAGAGGAGTGGTAGGTTGGGATTCAACCAGTTTTCTATTGTTTGTGGTGGAGGGGAGGTGGAACTTCTTATTTTTTGGAGGGATGAATCCTTAGAAGGGAAAACGGCAGGTGGAGAATTGAGATGAGATGGAAGACTAGGGGATGGAGAAGGGAAATCAACACTTGGGGCAGTAGATGGGAAGCTTGGAGATTGAAGCTCCAGTTGAGATGGTGCTATTTGAGAAAGAGGAAAAGAAAATCTATGAGATGGTGGACTTACCCATTGACAAGGTTGTCTAGTATCAAGCTCATAGGCCTCTATCTCCTTGGTCCATTGTGCAAGTTGGGGCAGCGTCTCAACCATGAAGTCAAGCTTCTCTTATGGGCTATAGTGTCTTGGAAAAGGGCTGACCCATGGACAAGGTGCCCTACAACCAATCTGAATGCCTTCATTTGTGTTGTAGCCCTGGACTGCACCATGTTAGCCTCCATTCTTTGAATAGTCTCTAGTAGATCAACATTTTCCAATTTGTTGTTACCATTATATGCATACCCTTGTTCTTGATAAGCTCCATAGCTAAACTGGCTCTGACACTGCTCATATGGGTAAGCATAATGGTTCTGGATCTGATCATAATGCTGATATGGAGGGGTCATGAAATACATTGGAGGTGGATTGCATTGTTTTTGTTGCAAGTGTGAATGCTAAAATGGAAATGAAGTCATGATTACATAACTTCATTGAAATGGAAGAAAATAAAAGAGATGGAATAAAAATGGATGAAAATGGATGGGAGAAGGTCTATAACTTTAGAGATGGATTGTTGACTAGATGGAGTTGCTATATGTGCTTGCATATATGCCTCAAAAGGCTAAATCTTAAAAAGAACACTCCAACTTGCTAAGATGAAGTGGTAAGGTGATTGAGACTGTCCCATTGGGTGTGGAAAAATTATTAGTGCAAAATCACAACACCCCGAATGTCCTAAGTTTGAAATGGGGCATTCGGTGTGATTACACAACATTGGACCATCTCTCAAGTTGTGGGACTTGCGGACTTGAGATGGCCCTCCAGAGAAGGCTAGTTCCTGCTTCCTAAACTACCTGCCACAAGCTACTCCAATGCGGAAAACTAATCTATCCTAATCTAACCATTCCAAGGAGACATGGAGAGAGAGAGAGAGTGAAAGAGAGCCTACACTAAGCGGTGATACACCAGAAAAGGAAGTGGCTGATCACGAATCCAAACTACCTGAAGTGGAGAGAGGTGAGTAGAGGAGAGGGTGGAAAAGATGCACCACAAACCAAAGATGAATGTCACACGGAATACCACTTCAAAACCCATCAAATACAACTCCCAAAACTTGCAATAAACATTAGAGTATGCATGGTATACCTTGCAATGATGAGAGGCAAGAAGAGATAATAAAATAAGCAAAGGATGGACAAGATGCATCACGAAACAAATTTTATTGCTCCATAAGTCACACGGTACATCATCAGTGGGCAAGAGGCAAAAAAAATGCCATTACAGAGCCAAGGGAAGAGGCTTAGACTCCACATTCTACCCTAAGGAAGAATGAGAGAGGAGGACAAAGGAGAAAAAATTACCAACATTTAGAAAAATCCCATCCTTTATAATATATGGGAAGAATAAGAGAAAGAGGAGGGAAGGATTTGAACTCTGCTCCAACCACCCCTGGAAGCACATTGAATCCACCTACCACAATGAAGATTCCTTCTGCAACACTCATGCCTTTGTCGTTGTCTCTTACTGGGTAATAAAGAGGTCCATTCTTCATCATGGTGGTAGGTGAGAGACTTGACAACCCCCAAAAATAGTGGGCCAAAACATTAATGGAGGCAGGTGAGAAGCCGGCGCCGAGAGCTTTCCAAAATTCCTCTCCCACCCAAATCTGATTTTCCATTCGAAAGATATGGTTGTCTGAAGATCAAGGGTAGGTGTTTAACATGGGATCCTCTATTTAAAAGAGTCTGTCCATATAAGGGCCACGTGGCAGCCTCGCGCGTCATGGAGATTCAGCCCCTTCCTTTCACTCTTGAAATTGTGTCAGACTGACACGTGGTGGCTTTCACGGGCCTATTCTATTTCCTTTGTATTCATGCAAGCTCCCCTTGTTAGCGGAGAGAGCTGTACCTAACCCGAGACATGTGGAGGCTTTGCACTCATTTAGAAACTACCCCCATAGTTTTCTTTTTAAGTTCTGCATTGAGACACATGGAGGCTTATGCGAGGATTTATACTTTTCAACGACCGACCTTACCTTTTGGACTCGACCACGTGAAGGGATGGCGCTTATTTGGGAACCGCCTTTTGGATTTTTCTTTTTAAGTTACGTCGAAAGAGACATGTGGCTCCTTCCTTTGCTTTACTCTTTTCTTTGTATTTTGGCTAAGTCCCTTTTGTTTGGCGGGGCCATATGTCTGACTCGGGACACGTGGAGGCTCAGCGCACATTTGGGAACCCGCTCTGAATTTTAATTTTGAAGTTACGATGTGCTGACACGTGGCTCCTTCCGCTAGCCTACCTCTACTTAGACTTTTCAACGGTTGATTCTCCTTTTTCGGACTAGGACATGTGGAAGCTTGGCACTTGTTTGGGGTCTCTATTTTGGATTCTATCCTTGCAGTTACGTCGATGAGGCATGTGGCACCCTCAGGGGATTTGTGACTTTTCAACAGCCAATGAGACTCCATGGGCTCGCGGGCCCACACTTGAAAACTGTGCCATTTTGTGAAAAGTGTAAAAGTTCCAAAGTCCCCCATAGACCCGTCGGCCCGCATTTTCCACTTAGCAAAAGTAATCCTTATCGGGCCGCAGCCCCACAATTATACTTGTGCCTTTTGCGAAAAGTGAAAAAATGATAAAATATCTCTCGCCGCCTCACCGGTCCATAATTTCCATTGGCAAAAAATCTTCCATAGGCCCACCGACCCACTTTTGGCAAAAAATCCTTCCCAGGCCTGTTGGCCCATAACTTGCGACATATTAGGAATTAGAAGGACTTCTTTATATCTCTGGAAAGGGGAGAAATTTCCTATCTGGTGGAAATGCTTTTAGGGGGCCTTAAGTGCTTAAAATATGTAAAAATTCAGATTGAAGAACAAAAGGGGAAAAAAGGTGTCAGTTGACCCAAAATAAGTGTGAGCTTATTTGGTCAATAGTGCCTCAGGCAGACATAGTCATCCCACCATTAAATCCAACAATTTTCGTATTTAGTCCTCAGCCACCTAGTTCTTCACCTCCCCCTACAGAAAATTTTAAAGCATAGATGGCAGAGTTTGAGAGGGCATTATCCTTAGATGACACAGGGGAAGACAACCATAATACGATGGTGAATTCGGATGCAAAGAAAGCCTAATCATGAGATGATGGCACATACAAAGGCTTATCATTCCCAAAGAGTAATTTCTCATCCTGGTTGGCTTTGCAAATAGTCACAGAAGCTAGAGAAGAAATCAACTTGGAAGAATAGGATTTGCAATTGCTCATGAGCTTAGGCGGAAAAGATAGAAGACCTAAAGTTGCTAAAGTAACTTCAAGGTTGGTTATTGAAGAATCAAGGAAAATTTTCATTGAGTTATCGGTTCCCAGTGGAAGGGAAGCGAGATGGGAGAGCTAATGGCTGCAGACATATTGGTAACCAAAGTTTCATTGGGGCAAATCACCATAGAAGGATTAAAGCAGGATACACAGACATTGATAGCCAATTTATTCCTCAAACTTGACAAGGAGAAGGCAGAGAAAGCCAAAATTCAGATGCAAATCTCTCAGTTATGTGAGATCATCACTAAGGTTGCCAAACCTTCCTCTCAGCCAGATATTAGTACAAGATCAGGTGAGCAACCATTTGATTAAAGAGATTGAAGATGCAGAAATCAGGTTAAAGCTATTACTAAATGGAAAGAGCAAATCATCCACCAAGCTTGAGAGTAGTTAGAGGAAGTACCAACTAGCCTAGAGGATATGCACATGGAATTATCTCAATTGAAGTAACTAATAATAGGTATAGAAGATGAGAATATAGTTCTTGAAGAGCCACTTGGATACCTTGGCCAAGATAAATGCATTTCAGAGAATGTATTAATTACAGAGCATATTGTACCTGATGGATTGATAGAAAAGGGTAGGCAGTTGGAGATAATAGTGTCTTTCTACATGGATATTCTCAAGCTTATGCTAAAAATAATGCAATTGTTGGAAGACAAGATGAGAGAAGTGCCAGAGAACATAGTTGCTTTCACTACAGAAGAGGAAGTTGGTGGTATTTGTTACTATACGAGATGCATTCCAAACAAGTTGCCTACTTCTCTTGAGGAATTTATTTTGGTTTTCCATGAGAAGATTGATGAAATGGTAACACCTTTCATGTTTCGATTGGAAAACTAGTGAGACTTCATGCAAATATCAAAGAATTCGGGCCTTGTTTGGAGAAAGTGAAGGAAAACATTGTTACTATATCCAGGGGATTGCTGTGGTTCAAGACTGAGAAATAATTTTTGCTGAAGTGGATGGGAAGATACTGAATCACATGTTTGATAGGTACATTTAGTATCAGAAAAAAGGGAATCGTGGGGTGTAGTAGCTGGCATATTTTCTTTCTCCTTCGCTTTCCTCTTTTATTTCTTATTTTCTCAGAAAAAATTGTAAAACTAAAGTAATTGGTTGAAAGCCATTACTTAAAGTTATTTGGAAAGGTCATTTAATTAAGAATAAGTGGCAAACATGCACAAATTTGATTTAGTCTTCAAATGTTTATCACAAAGAAAGGAATTCTAGGAAAATATTGCCAATTGTTTCCTTTTTAGTTTCCACATGTGTAAGTTCAGTTATTGTTTTCCTATTTGTAGTTACCCTCTATACATTATAAATAGAGGAAGAGCCTACGGGTTAGAGCATCGGAATTTGTTTATCAACATTATTGAGTTCCAGACTTTGTGTTGTAACCCTTGAATTCATTTCTGTGAAAGTTGGGGAATGGAATAAAGGGAGATTTCTGGAGAACTTTGTGTCCATAGTGCATTTGCTTCTTACTTTTGTGTGGGTCTTTAGATAAAATTTGTGTTATCTGAGATTTAGATTAGAAGCTTTTCCTTTCCTTTACTTCTGAATATTGTGAGATCTACTTGTTTATTTAAACTATATATTTGAGACCAACTCTGTAAACTATTGGTTTGATTACATATCTTCATTTCTTCTTTCCCAAATTTCATTATTTCCCCCTTTTGCAAATACTTCATAAACAACTGCTTACTTGTTGCAGAATTGCTAAGCTATGGTTCATGAGCTTTGTAATTAAAGTAAAACCCCCTACAAATAGTTATTAGGATTCATACTTACCAGATTGATAAACATCTTACATAGGAGCCTCACCGGTAAATGAGGGAGATTTATCTCATGACTTCCTAGGTTTTTAGTTGTGCAAAAAATATAGCCAACATAATTGTAGTTGGAATTTGTGTATGCTGCAATTGGTAGAAAGCTTCATGATAGACATCAAGTAAATAGATGGCAAAAGAGAATACAATCTTGGATTTATCGATGTATTCACACTATGGGCATGGGTGACATGTTTTTATTCGATTGGACAAATATGTGCACTAATTGAATTGTTTCCCTACTAGTGTCCGTGATATATACTTGAACTACCCAAAATAGAATGTCTACAGACCTTCCCTGTAACACAATCCTGGCCTAAAAAAGTGATACAACTGCAAGAAAGATTTTTGTGTAATACCTTGTATAACAAGGCCTCTTTTTGAATGATTAAGAGGAGCTGCAACAACATACAAGAAATGTTAGATGCTTGGGTAGTCGAGTAATATTAAGAAAAAAATAGTTGAAAATAATATTTAACTTACCATTAACCTGCACATTGTAATGAGACTCCAAAATAAATTTGTCTTCATCTGTAAGGACCACCTTTGTAGTGGCTGGTTTTGGAATGGTAAGCCAGTTAAACAATGTACATCTGCGGGCTCAATTGTGAAAGAAAATGTACCATCCATGAGGTGAACGGAAAATTGTCCCTATTTCTGGTTGTAAGACGCGAGCAGGTAATCAAGCATATAAGTATCAGTTTCGAATTGGGGCATGTTGAAAAGCCCTGTAAATTGTGTTTTTTGTAGCCATTCATGTGGTGTGTCTTTCAATTTTATTAGTGTTGCAATATGTGGGCACATGAGATTTTTGTATTGGAATTTGGGCGTAGGAGTAGACGTGGTGCTTTCCATTGTTGAAATTTACAGGAGAGGGAGGAAAGAAAGTTGCACGTAAGTTTGGTAGAAGATTGGAGAGCTCAAAGCGTTGGAAACTTTGGAAAAGTGAAGAAATGAACCTTGTAGGGGTATATATAGGGCTCTAAATGGTTTAAGGGACATGTGGTGATAAACAATTGGTTGAGAAGTTCAAGGCAACGAATTGGGGACATGTTCGAAAGCTACCCGTCCATCTTCTTGCAGGTGTATAATTTACGTGAGCCACCCAACAAGCCAACATAATCTGTCTAAATATTATTGGAAGGACATCTATTTTGGTTGGATGGATGTCCAAGTGAAAGTCATCCAACCAGATAGGCGTCCATCCAAAATGGTGCTCAACAAGAGCCCTCAATGGATGACCGTCCAACCTAGGTTAAACAGGTCATTCAACCTAGGTTAGAGGGCCTGACCAACCTAGGTTGGATAGTTTTCTAATTTGAATAAGTGGACGTCTAACCCATCTCGGTTCGTCATAACTATGTTATGTACCCATCCGCCCAACAATACAAAATTGTAAAAAAATGCCCCGCAAATTCACCTTTGCCACAAATCACTTTTTGAATATTCACCATCATTTTGAAAGTCCATTTTGGAGACTCACTACCCATTCTATAATAATTTTTCGAAGGGAGTCTTATGAACCCCGATTATTTCAATTTTTATCTTTCTATGTTAGTCCATTGTCCATATTGAGCTATTTAAAATGCTTATATATTCCTTGCCCTTGCTTATATCACTTGGTGTGCTAATGGATGTTGTATGATGTTATATGTATGACAATGACATCATTTTCTTAGATGTTTTTAGATTTCTTTCCACATGCATTATTAATTATTACTAACAAATGAATTGTGATTACACAAGCTTATGCATATGATAAATGCAAGGTGATCACTCATGCTTTTATTTATTGATTGTGTTGTACTTATGATTGTGTTCATACTTTATGTTGAGTTTCTATGTTAGAGGATCCTCTAGTCTATGCCATGACAATATCAAGTCTAAATCAAGTCAATGTCATCTCATGTTTTTCGTGTGCTTCTTGATCATGACCTTTTGAATATAATTTCATTATGACTATTTACTTGAATATGCTTGTTTAATTATCTAGCATGATATCATATATTTTATTTCATGATACATATCACACATATTTCGACTAGTTCTTACATTTCCATGATTCATATAATGCATATATATTGGAGACACATATATTATTGTGTGTTTCATTGTTAAATATTGCTCGACACTTATCTATATATCCAGATTATGCTTGAATAATAATATATTACTTTATTTTAACATTAACTAATGCACATGCTTTGGATTACATGCTACACACATTCTCTCAAATTATCAAATCCCTCATTATGTTGACATATCCTCTTTGGTTTTGTATACATGTTTTACATGGTTAATCCGTTGATTTATTTTTATGTATTTGATAGAAAAAGACAAGTTTAGCTCTTTTGAGATGAGTGATATATAGGAGAAAATTTATCAAAACGAAAGAGGGAAGTAGTGTGTTGATTTATAGATTTAGATAATATTAGTTAGAACACACCAATGGTTTCATATGCCTTTAAAAACTAAAGAAATGCCTTTGAGATATTTCACACTAATTTATACAAACCCAAAAATATTTTATCAAAATGTTTTAACATGTTAATTCCATAATTGTTCCTAATAGAGATGTTTGTTTTCTATTACAGCTAGGAATTGATATCTTATCCATTGGCAGGGTATTAAGTTCCCCATACAAATAATTTTGACTTGCCCTAAACAAACCTCCCTTTGGAGAATATACACCCAAGACATCTACCTCCAAGAGTCATCAATAATTCATGTGCTCTTATCCATATTGAGGCCTCTAACTCAATGATTTATAATGATGTTATCTACTTCTCCATTTAGGAATCCCTAACCAAGTCAAAATCTATTTGGGGCATGTGCTCCCCATAAAAATATCCAAAAATTTAAAATATGGTTTGCATATCACTAGATGTTTTCATTCCTTTTCTCTTTCAAATATCAAAATTTCAAATTTAAAAGTTTAAATTTTTAAAATTCAAGTTTTTAATTGTCTTTATCAAATATTAATCTACTTACATTTAATGTGTTTTGTTAGGTTGTGGAGCCTATTTTCATGTGTGAAAGTGTTTTAGGCATAAAAAATTTTGGCCTCGAAAAAATGCACCCGACATATCGGGAAACATGCTTTTCTCATATGGGCGAGTTTTTTGACCCATAGGTTTATGGGACGAGTTTTGCCCATGGTTTTGATACCCACGGTTTTGTAAAACTGCTTAAGCAATTGTCTATTTATATGGTCTTATGCATATGATAGATGTACAAGCAAATGTATTGCAGATGTGTTTTGAATTCGGGTGTGAATTATGTAGAGTTTGTTGAGCATAGCTCCAAACAGATCTGGGTATTGTATTGAGAGAGCGGTGGCTTGTAATAAAATCTGAGCAAGTGATTCTTGGTGGACATAGCCCAAATTGGGTGAACCACGTTAATCTTCGTCTCTTTGTCTTTGTGTTATTTTATTCTGCAATTTTATTTGAGATCTCGTAATAATTTATGCATATTAGTTTCTACTTTTGTGATTACGTGAGGGATTATTCTCGCATATTTTATCTATTATTCCCTAACATGTTTTGCAAGTATGTACACAAAATAAAAGAGAGATATCCAGTTTTAGTAAAGTCCTATATCTATACCACACAAATACACATTTACCTTTAAACCAATAATTTGTATTTTATTTCAAATATTAGATTAAAATGGGGTAATCTTTAGTACCCTAAACTTGGTTTGAGACACTTGGCAATGCCAATAATTACACATTTTTATATAATTAGACTAGTATCACTTAGTTGAATATTTTTTTATACATTGGAACATTTTTATCATTCTTGAGTTTATTGTGTCAACCTCATTTTCCCTATCTCCACTATTCGAATTAGTTAAATTCATAAAGGGACATCATAAACACTTTCATATATCCCTCTCCATTCTCTATTCCCAAGTATTTAACCTTTAGGATTGTTTTGTAGCTATTTAGAAATTTTCATTCATAGAAACTTCATGTTTAGATAGTCTTGTTCATGAAACTATCTAACATCCATGAAACTTTGCTTTTCCCTTATAAAACCTACTGTTTTAAATTAGGATTCATGCTTTTGAAGTTTACATTAGGAAGAAGAATGATGAAATGACTATATATAATTAAATTCCCCGAGGCTCTATCGGTATAAAGTATTAAGGAAATGTTTAAAGGCTACACTTTTATCCCAAATCATTCAAGAGTAGCCCTTGAGCATTTCATGTGCCAAATAAGAAGTACAAAGGTCAAAGGTGCATATTTCTTGTGTCTTATGCCAAGTGAAGGAAGATTATAAACCATATTGTCATATTTATTGTTGCATTCATAAACTATTATGGGAGAGCTATATGTTGTTTGATCCCTCTTCGAATTTTTGGTATGCAGTGCACCTCTCACATGCATTGGGAATGTTGAGGTCAATTCATCCCAAAATATCCTAAATAATTTTATTCTTCTATTTTGTTCATATTTTTTTGGGTTTTATCCAAAGAAGATCCAATTATGTATCATCGCACCACAACACACATGCACATATATAGAATCCTCAAGCTAAGATAGTCATAAACATGCACCAAAATTTTTAAATTAGTTAGAGAAACACATAATTATTTTGTATCCCCTTACACGATTTCATATTTAAAATTGTATGAACACCATTTTGGTAATGATTCTATCCAAAATTGACAAAACTATCACATGCAGATTTTTAGAGCCAAAATTGCAATACTTATAGATGATTATCTCTTGATCACATTTCTAGATTTATGATTATTATGTACTCACATAAGACACATAAACATGTCAAATTGTTTCATTACAGATTTATTTTCATTCATTACAATTTTTTAGATGGTATCTATTTATCAATATAGAGTGTTTCAAATTTGGTTAGACTCATTTGTTTGTTTTCAATGATGTTATATTGTTAGTATATTTTATTTCCATATACTATTGTATGATTTTAAGATGTGTTTGTACTACTATTAATAATTTAATATGTGAAAAATTCGCTATTTGTGAAAAATTATGATACACGCTTTTATTATCGGAAAATATTTTTTTGGTCGAAGTATGAAATGGGCACCTTTGTGAGGTTTTAAACTTAGGTGGGGCTGAACAAAACTAACACATTTTACCAACTCACCCAAAACTCATTAGAAACTTATGATCCACATTTATTAATAAATAAATGTATTAATCGGGTTATTGACTTGATTGAGTTCTACAATCAATAGTCTTTTCTAAGACTTGCTTTGCAAACAACCACTCTCCAAACCCTAACCCTATCCTCTTAGCTTTTCTTTATAAGAACATAGAGATTGTGTGTAGTAATCTATGGAAGAGAGATTCATTACATAATATTTATATAAGGAGTGACATTGGTCCTCTCTCACATTTGTGCTTAATATTATGGTAGTTATTCTACCTTGATATATATTTGTTTATATTGGTTTTATGTTTAATAGGTATGCAAATGCAATTGCAGTGATAATATTAAGGTTAACATAACATTATTGGAACTAATCCATAATCATATTATGGTATCATAAATTTCACAAGCTTCATGTCATTTCATGGATAAATATCCATCTTTGGAAATCATTAGATTTTAGGTTTTGTGGGTTTTCTATTAAAGTTGTATCAAAGGGACCTTGCTGGTTTTCAACTTTCAAAGTTTCATAAGGAGTTTTAAATTATTCCATTGCCTCTGGAATTTATGAGAAAGTCGTTTTTGACTTTTGTTTCTTCAAAACTGATCTACATTACTCATTTGAAGGGGGAGACTATCATAGGTTTTGGACACATTTTTGCAACTTTGTTCAATTTTCTTAAGATGACCCCTCAAGGTTTTGCTCTATTTTTGTCACACTTGACTTTGATAGACCACATCTCGGTGATACGTTGATATTTTTAGTCTTGTTTTTCAAAGTGCCTATTTTTTAAAGACATTTATAGTGGTGTGTCTAGTTTTTGCACATTTGGGTTACTTATTTTGGTTATTCACAATTTGTTTAGATGCCACTAGGTCGGTTCAAACTTAAATATGTGATAACTTTCACATATAGAAGAATTTATTCATGATTTATTTTTCAAAACTAATTATTTTTCAAAGACAAATTCATTGGTGTAGTTATAATTCTAAGTTTACATCATATTCAATAAGTTTTCTTACTTTATTTAATGTTTTCATGTAGTAAGGCTTTGTTAATCATTTTGTAATACCTCACCTATAAATGGGTACCCATTAGGATGTGTGTTATCGAGTGCTTTCAATGATGGTTATATCATTATGTTCTTCTTAAAACAACTTGGTGGGAACTTACTTGACATCACATATATTGGATTCATTTCATTCATTTTTGATCTCTCGAGATATATTATTCGATCCTTAAGTGTTTCCCCTTAATCTATATTTTTCATGAAATTATTTATGTGGGGATATTGTTAATGAAGTGGAAATCAATATTGTGATCAATGCATATAGTTTCAAATAGATCCTAGTATTCAACACCATTTTCTACTTTACTTGGAAGTTACTGACGGCTCGATACCCATGTGTTCCAAAGAAGATGGGATGGTGTTTATAAGGACATTTATATTGTTTAGTATAATTCAAAACATAGTCAATGGGACTTGAGATATGACCCATTATGATACACTTGCACATCAGATTGGAGTTTTGTGAAGTAAATTCTCATTTTGTGAGGAAGTTTTAACATCATCTTCAACACAATCAACTTCCTATTAGGAGTTGGGCTATCACTGAGCTAAACTTGTAATCATTTTCTTCGATGAACTCAAATGTTATGCATTCATGTTTGTTATTCGTTTCAACTAGGAATAATTTTCTATACGGGATATGTCCTTTCATGGATCTCTAGGCGATAAAATATTCTTCCAATACTTTCGAATATCTGTAGGGTTAGACCATATTCTTTAGTGCATGTCACATCACCACAAGTGGTTTTAAGTTTTTGTCTTCAATCGTTTTTTTCTTTTGGAGATCTTATGATTTACATAGTCAACATATTATTTAGAGTTGTTTTTTAAGAGACACACTCATCTTATTCTATCTCACGTAATTCAACATTATCGGGGCATTTATATAGATATGTATCTGATTATACTACCTCTTTTTGTGATCTAGTGGTCATTTTCATTTCTTTATGCCTCTAAATGTTTATACAATGTTCATTTCTATGTATTTGTGCATATGAATTGTGGTAAAATGGTCATTTCCATGCCTTTGTGTCTCGTAGTTTTGTTACTGATGATCATTTTAATGCACTTATACCTATGATGTTTGATATTATCATATAATTACATAATAATTGTAGTCATCATTTCCATGCACATTTATATTGCTTCTTGCTCGTAATGTTGTTATTAAATTGTCCAATGTCTCTAGTCACCATTTATACTTTATATTGTCTATACTTATTGTACATGGGTACCTAACATGAACCGGTTGTCAGGACCCATATATGAGGTTTTTCCTTTCTTAATTTATCTAAGTTGTTATTAAGGATGATATTGGTGCACATATTATCTTTCTATGTTTACGCTTACTTGGATAGTTTAGCTTATTTTATCCTCTCCTTTAAAAATTACATCTTAAGATGGAATTTTAGTGTATTTAATTTCCATATAGTATGATTTTAAAATACACTTGCAATATTATTTGTATTTTCATATCTATTTGATTTACCCATTGGTGAAAACATACCTGAATTATTAATAGAGAATATTATCAATGATGTTATATAATTGATTAAGTTCTTCTATTAGTGGTTTTTTTAAGACTTTCTTTGCAAACAATTATTCTCAAAACCCTAACCCTAGCCTCTTAGCTTTTATTTATAAGAGAATAGAGCTAGTGTGTGTGGTAATCATTGTGGAAGAGAGATTCATTGTAATATTTTTGTGAGAAGGGATTTATATAGATATGTGCCTCATATAGATCTAGTGGTCATTTTCATTTCTTTGTGCCTCTAAATTTTTATACAATGATCATTTCTATGTATTTTGCATATGAATTGTGGTAAAATGGTCATTTTCGTGCCTTTTTGTCTCGAGTTTTGATACATGATCATTTTAATGCACTTATACCTATGATGTTTGATATTATCATATAATTACATAATACTTGTACTCGTCATATCCATGCACATTTATATTGCTCCTTGCTCGTAATGTTGTTATAAAATTGTCCAATGTCTCTAGTCACCATTTCATACTTTATATTGTCTATACTTATTGTACATGGGGGTACCTAACATGCACTTTAGGTTGTCAAGACCCATATATGAGGCGTTTCCTTTCTTAATTTATCTAAATTGTTATTAAGGATGATATTGGTGAACATATTATCTTTCTATGTTTATGCTTACTTGGATAGTTTAGCTTATTTTATCCTCTCCTTTAAAAATTACATCTTAAGATGGAATTTTAGTGTATTTAATTTCCATATAGTATGATTTTAAAATACACTTGCAATATTACTTGTATTTTCATATCTATGTGATTTACCCATTAGTGAAAACATACCCACAATTATTAATAGAGAATATTATCAATGATGTTATATAATTGATTAAGTTCTTCTATTAGTAGTTTTTTTAAGACTTTATTTCAAAACAATTATTCTCAAAACCCTAACCCTAGCCTCTTGGATTTTCTTTATAAGAGAATAGAGCTAGTGTGTGCGGTAATCATTGTGGAAGAGAGATTTATTGTAATATTTTTGTGAGAAGGGTCATTTTCCCTCTGTCACATTTGTGCTTAATATTACAATAGCCATTCTACTTGGCATATCTATGTTTATATTACTTTTATGTTTCAAAAGGATGTATATGCATAATGGGTGATAGTCTTAATTTATCATATAATGATTTTGGAATCATTCCAAAATTTAAATATCTAAAATGCATTTATTCATAGTAATTTAATACATTTTGTGTAGAATAATTAAAACTTTGATATTATAAAGCAACATATGAGGAAAGGGGGAGTGTTTTTTGGGATTATAAAGCCATATAAGAGGAGAGGGAGAGGGGGTTTTATGAGAGATTTTTTTTTGAAGCCACATTAGGGGAGGCCAATAAAGAAAACATATTCATCATATAACCTATTATGTTAGTAGCATGACCACTTCCATTATGAACATCACCCTCATTGGCATAAGGATCATGGTATATAAGTGTTTTTATGTTGTTAAAGCCAAAAGTAGTAATTAAAGTGCATGATTAATTTTTCATTAAATGAGGATCATCATATGAAGTGATGTTGAAAAGGAAAATTTTAAGAATGGGGTCTATTTTTTTATAATATCTTGGTGAATCCTATAAGGGATGCATAATTTCATTAGATAATATTTGAAAAACCAACATGCATGAGTCAATGTACTAGCCATTCCTTTAGCTCTCTAAAAAAATTATGATAATTTGAATAAAATATACAATTACAAATATAGTTTATTGATCATGAAAAGTTCAACTAAAGTTTAATTTGCGAGTTGGTTAAACAACTACACACAATTTGTATGCACACACAAGAAATTGGCACGTGTTTTGGGTCAAAAGACACAATCATGGGGGATCACTTAGTTTATAATATTTCTATCATATGTGATTATGACATTAAAAACCCTCCTTATAAACTTTTCCATTTCTTCTTCTTATTCCTTAAAACCTCTAATGATAAACATATGTATAGTTTTTATTAACCCCTTGAATAAAAATTACCATTTTACTATGAAAACCTATATTAATTATAAGTATACCTTTGTAGCATAATATTTTCACCTATAAAATGACACTTATAACATATTACTTAAGCATGCAAAATGACCCCTTCCTACAAAATGTAGTTATTATTAAACATATCCCAAATTTAGTTTACCTTTTGCATGCAAGATGACCCTTTTGTGTAACATGAAGTTATTAGTATATGTATCCCAAAATTATTTTATGATTTTAAAAAATAGAAATGCTAATGTTAAACCCTAGATGTTGCAGATTCATTGATGTAAACTATGACAAGCAATTGCTAGGTACAAGATGACACAAGCAATAAGCTAGATAAATATGAAACCCTAAGTGTAAGAGAGGGAAATAGTAACTTAGCTTATTTACACTTCCTGAAGGTCATATAGAATGGAAAAAATAATGAACAAGAAGGGCATATTGTCACAACCATGCTTGGTAAATTATGGAAATGTCGGATGAGGCCGGACCAGGGCACCTAAAATGGGGCTAGGGTGCCTAGGTGTCGAGACCTTTGTTAGACGCATGTGACCGCATGGGAGTTTTGAACCTAGTTTTTCTACGGTGTGGTGTTGCACAAGTGTCATTTGGTGGTCGTAGGTGGTCACTTGCATGTCATACTTTGAACACAAATTCTCCTATAACCGTAAAATCCTCAAACTAAATAAAATCCCAAAAATAAAAGATGTAATATGGGAGTTAGGACCGACTCCCAGTGGATCACCGAATTGGGTGAACTTACGACCGAGCACCTACTGCACCGCATCTCGAATCCATGTAGTTCTTGTGCGTGTGTGAAAGAATCGTGCCCTAGGATTCCCTAGTGCCAATGCACTTGATAGTGGGCAATAACTAGATGTACTAATGTAAATAGATGTTTGGATGGAAAAATGAACTTCCCCTTCCTATAAAGTGTATGTAAAAAATGTAGTCCCTTGTCCCTTGAATGGATGCTAGATGGATGCCTTTAGTGCTCTTAGATGCCTTTGGATGCAAGCTTAGGTGATGATAATAGATGCTTAGAGCTTGGTCCTTTATTTTGGTCACATAACTATGTATTTATATGATTCCCTTAGTTGAATTTTGTAATTGAAAATTGGAAGCCCGAATCATAAGAAAATAAGATGCCAAAAAGATAAAAGAAGCCCAAAATAGTGAGTAAGATAGAAATAGGTCAGGGGCGTCCAAAGGGGATGAAGGTGTCTAGGCACCGCCTTTGGTGTGCGGAGTCATAAAGGATAAAGCAATAAAGTAATAACTAGGTTGTAGGGTGTGAACACCGAAAGACTAGAAAAAGAGAAGAAAAAAAAATAAAAGAGGCCAAAGATAGTTGTCAATTACTAATTTTCTCACTTAGGAATCATATGAATGCTAGTATGTGATTATGACCTAGAAATGTAAAAGAGTGTGTGGTTTTGTGTCTACATTTGCCCGCACTTTATGTTGTTGAGTGAATACTCGATAGCATAAAGTAGATAAGAGATGTATACATGATAACCATGTAGAGTGTGATGGCAAAATGTGTGCCGAGTGGACAGTGAAAGCGTTAAGCGATAAAATTGAAACATGGAAGTTAAGAAAGAGGAAGTGACTCTAGGGGTGAAGCGTATGTGTTGTACCGTGTTGTACGTGTTGTTGTGCTTGATGTAGGGTTTCTTATTGTTGTGTATTAAGGATGAACCTAAAAAAGAAGAGCGAAAGAGTAGTCAAAGTCATGTATTATGAAAACTCTTGTAAAAGTATGTAAAAACATGTAAATGTGAAAAAATAGTAAAAGGAAAGTGTGCACTGATGAACTTGAGTGTAAAAGGATAGAAAGATGTCTTGAAAATGTTGCGAGAAGATTGATTTTTCTAGGTGGTCTCATGCCAAGATCAAATTTCTTGGGGGATCTCACGCCACGATAGAAGAGTGTTAGGGAGAGAGGTCTAGTGTTCTTATCCTTCCATGAATGTTTCCCAATTATACACCACTATAGATGGCGTGTTCTTGTTTTTTTCCGAGTTGTACTATATTAGTTTCATATTTTTCCGAGTTGAAATGGAAAAATAATGCATTTTTCTTGTTAGAGGATTGTGCTTGAATCTGTGAACTGTTGTAAACTGTGTTGATATGAGAAAGTAATTGTAACTTCCCCTTGGTCATAGGCACCCAGAAAGGTCGGGAGAACCCAGGGCTAGTATTTATATCCCGATGCTCAATTTTGTGTTGAACCGTGGACCAAAGTCGATTCTAGGTCATTTATGTAACTCTATTATGTTTTGTTCATGTACTATGTAGGTCTGTACTATATCTATGAGCTATTGTATGGGGTGAATGATTCACCTAATGTATGACCCCCTCGTTTGGGGTGCATGCGACGTCAATAGGAGTGTGTGGCCTAAAAGAGAGGATTCGGTGCTGATTTGAAATTATATCCCTGCAAGGGGGAATGTGTATGGTAGAAACCAAGGCACATGTAAATAAGGTGGCTAGAAACATGTGTTAGTAGAAAATCTAGAAAACATGCAATAGAAGACAATGTAACAAGCAAGAAGACAAGATAGACCGCAAAAAGTAGGTTTCAAACATGGGACATCACTCACAATTTCATAAGACAATCAAGGCCGAAGTGGCCAAAAGCATACAGTGTGCACACAAGACAAAGGCATAACCCAAAAATAAGAACATAAAATGACAAACAATGGAAAACAAGATAAATCATGCAACCATGGTGGCATATAGTCCTACAAAGCAAATTTTACACACGAAGCACCCATTAGCATGTTAGAAAGATAGAAAGTATGTCAAAACATGTATAGATCAATGGAAAGTAGTGTGCTAGAAAGAAGTAGTAGTAAGAAATGAAACAATAACACCTATAGTGTGTAAGATTAGTAAGTCTAGATTCCTGAAGAGCCTTGGTGGGATTGGTAAAGGTACAATTCCAAGCATCATTACTTGTGTGGAAATATTTGTAGGAAGTATTCATTCACAACTAAAGACAAAGTGAATGCACATGTGTACAGAGAAATGATATTGACATACTAAGTATTTGTTTAGCATGTTAAACAAAGTGTACATGTAAGTATAAACAAGTAAGAGTAAATGCAACCAAGATATGCAATATGTTGTGAATGAGTGATATGGAATGGTATATAATGTAAATGTGATAGGATCAACATGCCCCTTGAGTGAATTTGTATGCATGAGATTAGGTTCATTTATAAAAGACCCTCGACAATCAAGAATGAACCATAGAACAAGAGTGTGTCATCGGAAAAGGGTTTGAAAAGTATGTATCATAAAGCATAGAGCGTGAAATGTGAATATGGTGTGAGGTTCATTTTAGATTTAGACCCTCAACATCGAATATGAACTGCAAAACTAGAGTGGGTCATAGGGTAGTGACGATACAAGAGATGTGTATCAATTTGTGTATGATTGATGCTTATAAATAGGAAGCATGGAGCATAGAGTGTAATAGGATAAATGAGGGACACTGATAATGATAAGAGGGGGAGAATAACCGCAATGCTCCCAAGTGTGCATTATAGAGAAGAATCAAGTAACATCATCTAGGAGATCATCATTTTCGGATCAAATACAATTGGAGTGACATCGAGATAATTGGTAATAAATAATATGAGGTTGATCAAATAAGGAGTAATTGTGGCGTAAATTGTACATGCCCATAGCATATTCTTCATCAGTGAAAGGTGGTTGTGGAAAACCATGTGCATACCAACATGTGAGATTTTGAGTATAGCCGAGAAATGAATCATTGCAAATAGAAACATGACCGAAAGGTGTGAGAAATGATACTAGTGTGACTATGATCCAAAGTGCCACCAATGCAGTCAAGCCAAGACTACCCAAGTGTAAGTGGAGAAGTGCGAGAAGTGCATGCAATAAATACTGATAAATGAGATACGTGGAGGCCATAAGTAGTAGTAGTGCGGACATATCCATGATAAAGGTGAGGAGAATGAGGTGTTAGGCAGAGATCATCTAATGTGAATCCAAGCTCAGCTAAGCCATCATGTGTGCAAACAATGTTTGAGCACATAGGATCAAATGGAATATGAAGCCAATAGGAGTTATCAATGAAAAGAGTGCATGTGAAAAGAGGTAGCGTCGAGGCGGAGGACGGTGGTGTGACGTCCAATGTATGGACAAACCCCGAAAAATTATCATAACATTAGTAGAAGGAGGGGTTTCTTGAATTGATATTCACCAAGGCCAATAACAACAAAAGTATCATTGAAGTAGGACTCATCTATCTTGAGAGGAGTAAAGTTAAGATTGTGTAGTGTGTCATCATTAAGCTCTATGATATCAACCATATCATTAGAATCATCAATGCTAACATTGTCATGTTGAATAGCAATGATGATCAAGAATATTGGTAGGAATAGAGCTAAATGTGGGAATGAGAGGAGTCTCGACAGGCAAAATAGTGACAGCTATGGGAGTAGACAAAGTGGGTGAAATAATATCAATAGTATGAGTGGGAATGGATGGTATGCTTACAAGGGTGGAAGAAGGATGTGGAGCCTTATTTTTGTTAGATGTAGATGTGAGTAATGCCTCAAAGAGATGTGGTCTCATGGACTACAATGATTGCAGGATATGCAAAAAATGGGTTTGTTGAAAAGATATTTGAAGATTTCAAGAAATTTATATTTGGTATTAAATCCAAACTCCACAACCTTTATTAACATACTCCTAGCTTGTGTTGAAATCATAGCTTTAGAACAAGGTATAGACATACAACGAAAAATAGATTTTTGTTAAATGTTGTTGTTGCCTTAGTGAACATCTATACAAAATGGGAAAGCATATACAAGGCATGTGAAATGTTTAAAAAATGACTCAAAGAGATATAGTCTCATGGAAAACCATAATTGTAAGATATGCAAAAACATATTTTTTAAGGATGCTCTCAAATTCTTTGAAGTAATGAAGCACTCTAGAACATACTTCAATTGTGTAAGCTTCATTTTTGCTTTATTAGCGTACAACCATGTAGATTGAGTGGAAAGGGACGTAAATAATTAAATGGAATTATGCCTATAATTGATCATTATCTTTGTATGGTTGACATTCTTGGTTTTCTTGGCTATCTCAAGGAAAATCTAAGCTTTGTGATAAAAATATCAATTAAACCCATGATGGTTGTGTGGATGTTTTTGCTTTGTACATGAGACAAGGAATTATAATCAATATAATTCTTGCAAATGATGAAGAGAACATCTCTTGATGGTTCTTTACACCAACATTTTCTTTTTTGTGGTCCTTTTGTCTAGAATAATTGTATTAGATTTTATTAAAATCATAAAGAACGGGTTACATAAAAAGAGTTTCCCATACCTCACTTCAAAAACTCCTTAGAAATTTTTATTAATCACTACCACAACACGCATTACAACAAAGCATAATCTCATTCACAGAATGGGATTAGTAGTAAAGTTGCCCATATTAAAAGGGGTTGCTAGGAGTCACTTTATAGCGCCTCCATCATAGCTGATTTTCCAAACATCTGTGCCAAAGATAATGTTCTTAAATTTCTTATGTAGCTGGTATTTTTGCCATCGTAGAAGCTGCAAATGTAGAATCTCATAGTCGTGGCAACTCCTTTTGTAGGATGCCTTTTAGACTTGGATTATCTCTAAAGTCACAACTAACTATTGTGGAAAGTAATTTTTGATCACGTCCTGTGGATTTTAATAAATCCACTACATCATTTACTTCTCAAAATACATGAAGATATGATATTATAGACAAATGGTTGGCCAACTCCGAAGCACCATGTAAAATATTACAAGCTTCTAGTTAGAAGTTGATTACATGGTTAAAATCATAGTCATAAAATCACTAAATCCTTTTATCTTTAACCATCTTGAGCTCCTCCCAAAAAAAAAAATTAAAGCCTCTAGAGAAATGAATTAAGATCTTATCTTATTATAAGTGACATTACGGATATCTAAGAATGCATCCTATATATGTCAATCCCATTCCCATGGAGGCTCTATCAATGTTTAACTTGACACACCCAAAGGAACTCAGTTGGCACCCTTCTTATCCATCCAAATATATGTTGTATTGATTGGGTGTAGTAAAACAATTTTCAACCATTTCACTAAAATCTCCCACTCCTAAAGGTTTGCATTGATCTAGTAGAGAATGAAGGTTATGTTAGTGTATTTAATTTTCATACATTATTGTATGATTTAAGATGCACTTGTAATATTAATTGTAATTTAATATGTGGATAATTCATCCATTGGTGCACACTTATCCACATATATTAATAGAGAAGAGTATCAATCAAGTTATTGACTTGATTGACTTTTGTTATTAATGAATTAAAACAAAGTTTCTTTTCAAACTAACTACTCTTAAGCCCTAATAATAGTCTCTTCTTGTTTTTATAAAAGCATAGAGAGCTAGTATTAGTGGATCATATTGTGGAAGAGATTTATTCTTACTATGGTGAATTCAAGGAAGAACTTAAAAATTGTGGTAGTCATGATACCCTTGATAAATATGTGTTGTAATATATTCTTTTAAACTTTCAATGATTTATTATATTTGCATGTTTGTGGGTGTAAATGTCTCATGGTTGTTTATAGTGATTATAAAGGATTATTTTTTAATATGGTATTAGAGCAATAGAAGCTTCACCTTGTATTGTATATAGGTTAACATATTGGATATGCAATTGTTAGTCTTTTTTTGTAGGAATTTATTGATCATATTTTTATTTTTAAACAACCTTTCTCCATGTATTCGATTTATTGCAATTTTTAGTTCTTTTCTCCAATTACTATCCAAATTTAGCGGCCTACTTGTAATTAATTAATAGTATGCTCTTACCTTCCCCTTTGTAGGATATGGGTTGATTAAAAAATGGTGAAAGTGGTACTTTGGGTTACTTAGGGTTTATATTTGAGTATGTTGTTTTAAATCTCCTCTATGTATAACCATGTTTTGAAATTTTAAAACCTTAGGAGGTGTCATTTTGTGCAAAGTGGAACTATCAAATTTACTCCGAGTCGTGATTGGAGGGATATTGCCCCAAGACTCAAGCCATTAGACAACACCATGTATATATTTTAGCTTCCAGATACACGATGGTATATATAGGAAGTGCCTAGGATTTTTTCTTTTTACCAATAGAAATCCTTTTGGCCATTTTTTTCTATGGTGTATTGATAAGCAATTAGCCCTAAGAAGTTACTCTCTAGTACCTTATAGAGGGGATAGTGCGAACTCCTGGAATGGTGGAATCCTCCATAGTCAATAGCTTAAAACTTTAGTATAGTTCATTATTTATGAACGAGGTAAGTATATCAAAGAGACTACTAAATAAACACACTTTGACCTAGTGAATCCCTTGTATTTATCTAGAAGTTCAACACAACATTGTACAAATATGGTATTTTGGTTGTAGCCTTGGTTCATTTTTCTGTAGTTTTAGCATAGATTGGTTAGACATAAAACATATTCTCTATTTCAATTTCGTTCAAATCCCTTATTCAATTAAAATACATATTCTCTCTCATTTTTGGTCCAAAATTTGTTTTAGGATAGGTTAGATCTCTATTTTTAGTAGAACACTAGTTCCATGTTTAGTTTGGTAAATGTTATTTTATAGTCACAAAGAATTGAGTAGGTATTGCGCATGACATGTTTGGTAGATCAAAAAAGGGGTCTATCTTTTGAATCTAGTGAAATTTAATGATTTTGAAAGGATTTTGGACCCATAGGGTTTTAGATATGGGTTTCCACGTGATTTCAAAAAGAACAATGTTTCTATGTTATCAAAATAAAAGTAATTTTTTTGAAAATTTCCTTCATGGGGACCTACACTATTGTGATTTTCTCTTTGAGGTGATAACTTTAATTGCTAGTTCAATTTCAATGATAAATTTCCCATACAAATTTACCCTTTTTGGAAAAATTTGATGTTTTTCCTATTAAGAAATTGTACCATTGTGATTTTCTCATTGAGTTGATCATTTTAAGTATTATTTTTGAAGCATTATCATTGTAGAAGAAGCTCACTTTTGCACATGCATACCTACTTTCAAATATTTTAGGCATACTATGATTTTACAAAGATTCATTAAGAATTCATAATCTATTTTCTTTTCAAACCTAATTCAACTTCAACAAAGAGAATTCAACATATAACTTATTGCTCAATCCTAACACTTATGCTAGTCGAAATTCATATTTCTTCGATTATGGTGGCATAAAATGAAGTTAAACAACGAATCATAGACACCACAAAAGAATAAACGTGATTAGTTTTGTATTTTTCATAAAATTAGAAATGACATAGGTATTGAAATCAAACACAACCAAGAAAACAAAGAAAACATTGAAATATAATAACATCTTGTATAATTAAACACTTTGAGAGGTATGTGATTCACTATAAAGTGAAACCTTAGAAAGTGTAAGACAATTGAGGATCACTAGAATATAGTATCATAAATGATAATTTTTTTAGTTGATAAAATGAGGAGTTCTATTGGGAGCCTCTCCTCTTTAGAAAAGAAAACAACATAATATGAGGATTACATAAATATAAATAAAAAAGAAATCATCAACATGCCTCATATGATCCCAAACATAAAATGACTTAACTTATGACTTTTATCGATATGAGGGATGTACGTCTAAAGGAGGGTAGTTTCCCCTTCTCTTTTTTTCTTTACCTCAATCAATCCTTGCATAGATGATCCTATAGAAAGATCCTCCAAGGAGATTGTGAGGAGGTTTTAAGCCCTAAGAAAATATAGATTTTTTCTATAATTGACTACTCCAACAAAACATCAATCATTCATGAGCCCGAAGTTGAGAGGAATGCACTATAGGGATATCCCCTGGTCATTATCACCTTCGAATTATAACCTATAACATTGATTTAAGTAGGGAGCCTTACACTCCACAATCTCTCTAAGGTAAAAAGGAGGCTACCTTTTTCTATGCAACATAACTAATACCTAATATCAATACTCGATAACATGGGAGGAATTTTAGAAGTAGGTACACTAAGGGCTTCTTTGGGTGCTATTAAACCCACTTTTGTGTTCAATCCTTTCATTTTAGGCTCCAAAAATGGTGGCATGCCTCTGCCTCATATTGGCCAAAGGGGATGAGGATTTCTTCCTCTTTTACATTTTTACCAAAGGGCTTCAAAGAAATAAATTCCTTTCCACCAATGTATTAGGGAACGCTACAAAAAAGATCTCATGAGAAAAATAAAGTATGCATCTAAAGGCCGCATGATCATAAACACGCCTTTACTTCCAAACCAAACCCTCAACCTTGAGTCAAATATATTCTAATTTGTAAATCACACCTCAAAACATGGTCAAGAAAAGGATGTGATATGCCTAAGTGAAATTTACTCAGAGTAAAAGTGGAACTTCCCCAAAGCATCCCCACTAGATTGGAAACTATAGTCACTTTGAAATTGCAAGGGCAAGTTTGGGAGCCTCATACACACTAAAGTAGAAGAAAAAATAATTAGAAGAGAGGTTGGAGGAGGGTAATCAAATTTTCATGTACACAAACTAATTGTACCTCCAAACTAGGGCTCGAATGGGGAATGAGGACCTCATAATTAGTTGAGACACATTCAACAATGAATGATCCTTAAGCATGAGGGTAATTAATAGTAAACCTCTCATGATAGGATTTCTAAGAGGTAAAAACATAGCTATTGAAGTCGAAGATTCTAGGAGTAAATTCAATAAACCTCCAAGCCAAACTATAGAATTGGAATAATGGCAAATAATCTACCATGAAATAACCATATTTCTGTTAGAAATAAATAGTGGCAAAGGTTACGAAAGGAATCTCCATGAAATCAGAAAGGGTTGCCATTAAGAGTGTTTTTAGGAGACAACGAGTTTGTAAAAGATGGAGAAGGAGATTAGGGAAGAAAATTAGGAGAACCCACAAAGGTTACATGTATAAAAGTATGAATAGAGGCCACATGGGAGGGTTTGAGTCATAGATCAACATTGCAAAAATAAACACGAATGTTTTAGAGAGATGGGAGATGAGGTATTGCTTGAAGACAAATTTCATGGGCACCATGAAGAACACTGCTGTTAGGAGGGATTTGCAGGTTATAAGTGGTAACCAAATTAGCCCCACATGTTATTTCATTGTGAAATGTCATAAATGATTTACATGTAGTCAAGCATTCACTATAGATGTAAAATAAAGTAAATTAGATGTAATTAATTTCTCAAGCAAACCAGAAAATCAAGATTGGTAACTTATCATCTAGCAATTTTACACCTTTGGATTTGTTCTTATCCTAAGAAAATGCTCACATTCTAAGCTCAATTGACAAATCTTTCTATCTCTCTCATGACATTTTCATCTCTACACTCTTCTCTCGTTGTTCATTCAGAAATATCAATTACCCAAAGTAGTTCCACCTATCGACATCATTCATTCTTGGACTCGGATTTTCTTCACTAATTACCTATTTGGGACCGTGCAACACAGTCTTAGCATTTGTACTACATTCTTGACATGATTGTACAACCCTAAACCATCTCATTTAAAAACTTTTTTATAATTTGAAGATCTTATCTGTGTCATTTCATCTTCCCTATGGTCGGTCTTAGTGCGACATCTAACCTATGGAAGTTTATATAAGCAAGTTAATTGCACTTTATAACTCACATGGCATTCTCATAAGCTCTTATTGCAAATATCAACAATAAAGCATTCAAATCTCTCCTAAATATCCCCAATGAAGTTGCATATCATTTAGAGCAAACACCACACAAGTTTAAAGCACTCAAACCAAGTTCAAGAGTCTAGCTTCCTCCATTTCCAAGTATGCAAAGGTCTTAGAGCCATGTTTTAGCAAAAGAAATTCACTCCGAGCATTATCAAATTCCTTCAAAGGACAAAGGGGTTATTCTAAAAGTCCAAGAACACATCGATTAGTACTACATTGGATATATACTCTACTCTATAGTTAGACTACTATATTTTTTTCAAGAGACATAAGAGACTACATAGGGGTTGGCTTAGATTGCATACACCACTTGCACCTACACTAGGAGAACTACATGAGGCCTACACTTGCTCTCGGTGATGTAGTGCAACACTTGGATTGGTTCAACAGGGTTTCCTACCAAGAGGAGTCCACTTGCCCACATGAATATCTCCTTTTATTATCTAATGCTTTCGTGAATTTTGTTGTAGGTGTTTAGGGTTTCTATTTGTTGTAAATCATTATAGGTGGTGTCGATGGTGTGTGAGCCCTAACAACATATATTGATAGTTATTTCTAGACAAGTGAAGGGAGGGAAAAGTTACATAACCCTATTTTTCATAGGTCTAAAACTATATAGATCATGTTAAAACCATACTACGATCTAGAATGAGTTGTATGGTCCTACACTAAAGCATAATCTAGTTCCAAATTTAGATATGAAGCCTTTCTAGATTCGAATAGATATTTTTCCCAGCCTACACACCGATATGAACTTTGTACCACTCTACATAGCTAAGTACTTATCCCTTGTGTGTTTTAAGCAATCATCATATCATCAGTATCATAATTGCAAGTATTCAAAGCTTTATTCCTAATTGTATGGCTAATGTTTATTAATTTATTTATAATAATCAACCTGTGACATTATTTTACAATTCCTAATTTCCCATTTATGTCTTATTGAGGAATGTGTAATGACACAAACATGTAAGAAAAGAGGGAAATAAAAGGTTCTTATCTTGACCATGCATTGTCATAAATCTTTCTTCACAATATGAACGTAGAAATGTGCACTTGGAGTCGGGATCATTGTTACCTCAAAATTTAGCACTAAATAGAAAAATATGCAAGGATCGTACAAACACTTATGATAGGCTATAAAGATTCTACAAATGCTCATGATAGGTTATGAATCCCACACAAATGCTCATGGTAAACATTCACCACTTGATATATGATCTTTTAGGCATATTTATATGTTTCTATTCTTCGGTTCCTTGACCTAATTTTTGTGTGTTACTTAATCATGTCCTTTTATAATGAACTAACTTTGTTTGACCCATAATGTTAAGGAAAACAAATTTTGAGGTCCTACATTAAATTTTGAGTGGTTAGTTTCATCTAACTCGACTATCTAATAGTTAGACCTTTTCATCAAACAAGATGTCGATAAACAAAAATTATATAGTAAAATAATTTTAGTGTGTGACAAAAGTGCTCCACGATAAAATGTTAGCTAGAAAAGTGAGATGTTCTTGAGTGCTTACTTATGATTCCTTATTGGTACTTATCAATTTATACGGGATTTTGAATTCAAATTCAATTTAATATTAGTGTACATGTTGACTTTTAACAGTGGGAATGAAAAATACAAACACGGTGTTGGGCCCATCCAAGAGAAGAGGAATATAAAAGAAAATATGTCATGACCATACAAATGCTCTTAATAGGATGACAAAACCATATAAAGAGTTTTGACATTGGAAGGCACAAAAGATCAAAAAGAAAATTTCCTAAGGATTACGAAAGAGGTTAAGCTTTTAAGTCGATAAAGATACCAATATTTTCATATTTAAACTAAATTGAATATACATGAATAAATTTTCCAACACTCATTAAAAAACCCTAAATATAGGTCAAGTTACATTTTGAACACCGTAAAATAACCTTAAATAAAGGACAATTAACCTTTGTAGATGTCAATAACAACAACTCATAAAAGATGATATTATATGAAAACATAAACATATTTTTAAATTAAAAAGTACTAGAACTTAGAGTGTGGTCCCATGTAAGGGGATAAACTAAATTCTTCAACAGTGTTGCAAAATAACATATGATGTTTTGATAACAAATACACTCCCATGGATTCCTTACTTTTCTTTGTGAAGGAAAAATAGGAAACTTTAACTAGGAAAATTTGGGAGGGAAGCTAGAATAGGTATGCCATGTGGCAGAAAAAACCTAGGATTTTTTTAAACAGGTTGAACTTTTTGTACCCACACTGTTTCCATGCAGCTTCAAAATTTAAACGTCGGTTCCATATGAGATTATGTTAGTTGAAGTGAGACCCTTCCCCTTAGAAGCATCAACGTTAACTCAGTTGTTAAATTATTTGAAGAATGTACAAAGCATGAAAGCTCATAGATTGCCTAGAATGGTTGTAAAGAAAGTCTCGGTAAGAGGAAGAGCACGTGGATGAAACAAAACATTAAATGGAATATTAACATGCAAGAGTGTCTAAACAATAATGAGGAAATAAAAAAGCATGTGAAAGAAAAATTCAGGATAGGCATGTGGACACAACAACTTGGGTGGAAGAAAGAATACTACATCAAAGAATTTAATCCAACTTGTGACCACAAGGAAAATGCCTACTTAGGGGCAAAAATCAAATGGAAGACAAAAATGTTGATGGCCCAATTAAGGACTAGTTCACATCATCTTAGGTGTGAAATTGACAGATGGACATCTCCTAAAGAAGAGTGGGAAGAGAGAACATGCATATTTTTAACAAATTGGTAGTGGAAATAGAATGACACTACATCATGGAATGCACAACATATAATGACATCCATATCGATATGAGGATAGTTTGAAAGTAGACAACCTAACATCCTTGTTTGAGGAAAGACTTGTCAAAACAACAAATCTTTTGGTCAAGATCCACAACAGAGATTCAACATAAAAAGGCAACATGATTCTATGCAAAATTGTTAGGGTAGCTCTTGGGGTGGCTTTATTCACTTTAGTTACGGCTTTAGGTCCCATAGACTCCTTAGTCTCATGTACATTTTTATAGTCATTCATTCATTCATGTTCAAGCACTAGAAAATCATTCCTTAAACAAGCACTCCACACAAATTTTAGGAAGATATTTTAGTTTAAGTAGGAAATTTATATTTCCAAAGGACCGCATTTCTTAAATATGTAGCATCGCTAAACCCCATCATGCGACCCAAGTGTCGAAAAAACTTTCCAAATAAATACCTACCCAATGGGAATAAAAAGCAAAACGGTCCTTTGGAAAAAAAAAAAAAAACCAGGTAGAAATAAAAGGTTGTGATTCAAAATTTTATCAATTTTGAAAGATTCAAGGATATCTTCATTTGGATAATGCTGCAGCTTTATAGATGCACTTTTTGCTGGAAAAAAATGCTAAGTTAAAGGCCCGTTGGGAAAAAGACAGGTAGAAACCAAAGACGGTGATTCAAATTTCTTTCGGGTTATTATGAAATTCAAGTATATATCAGCTTTATGGATATCTTGATGCAATGCAAAATTTTCCGGATTCAGTGATTTTTGGTTGTTTACAAAGTGAATTGCAGACACTGATAACTTCAATTGCATTTTTAATCTAAAATAGAGGACGATGACATATCGACCTCAACCCCTGGAAATCCATCCTCCCTCCCTGGTATGAATTTTCACTCAAGGGTTCAGTCTTTTAACAGCTATGAATACTATGAAATAAATTGATTGAATGTTGTTCAAGTATTTAGATAATGCTTTTCGTTCTTTCTTTTTGTAATCGCCTCTGTAACATGTTTCACAATATTCCTTTGGATAGTTCCCTTTCTGATGTGATCTACTACACTATATGGCCCGAATATCAATGCCCTCCCTTCCCTGCAAACCGGTAGGCTAAGCTCGGAATGGTTAATATGTGTCCCATGCGAGGAGATTGGAACTATTTCTGCCATCTTCTGTGAAGAATCGGCTCTTAAACAGGAGGGTATTGATCTTTAATTAACAATTGGGGAAGGGTCAAGTCTGATTCACATAAATGAAATAAATTGGATGATTGTTTTGTAGCTGCGCAGATATGACAGAATTGTATAATTTGTATCCATTGTGCTTATTGGGCATTCCATAATTTTTGTATTTTCATTGATTATGCTTTCCATTAAAGGCTGAGGTGTGATGTACAACTTGATAATCCATCCTTTCTTTCTTTAATGCCTTTTGTAAATTGGTTCTTGTTACTCCTTTCTACTGTGGGCTGTAAATTCATTCTTATTCTTCCTTTCTTTTGGGTACTTATTTTTATTTTTGGTGGTGATCCATTACACTACATGGCCACCATATAATTTCCATCCCTTCCCTGCAAACATTTGGGTTAAGGTCGGATTGTTTTCTTCCTTCTGTTTACTCGTACGAGAAGGATGGAACTATTTCTGTCCATCATGTTGAAGGATCAGCCCTTAAATAGCAGAGTATTGCTCTTAAATCCAATTATAAATTGGGTTGGAAAAATCCTTTTGCTGCGTAGGTAGAGGTAAGGCTATTGGACTTTTAACTCACATGATGGGTGATTCCAGCTGTTAGTATGTGTAACCTCTGTATTGATGGGATCGCCTATGTCAAGTGACAAGTGTGTATCTCCTGTTGGAGAACTCTCTGTAGTGGAGATCGAACATGGAAATTCTAACAAACAGGGGAATTGTTGCCTCACTAGCTCAAATTAAAAACTCTCCTTCTAGTCCTAGAGAATCTGTTCTTGTTCATCTCACTTATCAATGCCTATGTCTGGAAGATCTGAAATGTAGCATCTCCTTGTCCATGCTAGACGAAGTGATACAGAATACAAGGCTACAATTAATAATTGGTGTCCTTAGTTTCATATGAAGGTTATTGTGTATGGAGGTGAAATGTTGTCTTACTTGTCAAAGCCTGTCTGGAAGATCTGAGATTAGCACCTTCCTATTGCAGAGCCTGAGCATATGATTAACTATCGGTCTTGTTAGTTTCATTGGAAAGTTATTTTGTATGGTGATGAAATGATGTGGGTGACCACATTATTTAACTTTAGCCACTTCACCCTTTTTTGGCACAGTAACAATCTGAGAGATTTCATGTGATGATATGGCAAAGAAATGTTGTCTGCAAGAATCAGCTCGGTCGAGAAAAATTACATTGCCACCATAGATATTCTAAGAATTTAAATAGGGATTGCAAAAGAGATTCAATAGGATTCACAATGGAAGTTGCAGGAACAATTTTGAATTAGGGATCCTTAGATCATATAACTAGCTCGGGTTTAAATTCTTTTTCCAATATCCGATGCCTCTATGTTATTCAACATTTCATAGTTTCTGCGTTCTTCTTGATTATGCTTTCCATCTAAGGCTTGAATGCTAAGCAACTTAATAGTCCATCCTTCATTTCCTTATTTAATCTTTTTCATAATTTGGCTCTCATTCCTCCTTTGGATTGTAGGCTGCAAATTCATTATTATTCCTCCTCTCGTTTAGATTGTTCCCCATTTCTGATTGTGTTTGTAATACATTACTCTACATTACACCCATATAATATCCCTCCCTTCCCTGCAAACAGACACGGTAACGATGGATTGGTTTCTACCTTCCTCATATGAGGAGGATGGAACTATTTCGATTTATCTTTTGTCAAGGGTAGGCTCTTAAACAACAGAGCATCGATCCTAAGGCCAGTGCCCAATTAGGTTGGGAAACCACTCTTACTGTGTGGATAGAGGTGAGGCTATTGGGATTTTATCTCACAGGATTCGGCTGATTCCATCTCTCATTAGGTGTAATCCTTGTGTCACTAGGATCACCTGTCTATAGTGACATGTGTGTATCCACTAACTCTATGCAGCGGACCTCAAATTTGGACATTATAATAAACAGGGGAAGTGTTTGGGCACTGAGCGTCACCAAATCAAAATAAACAACATTTTTTTAGTCCTAGAGAATTTGTTCTCGCTCATCTTACTTGTCAATGCCTCTCTCTGGAAGATCTGCCTTAAGCATCCTCTGTATCCATGCTGGAAGGGGTAGTACAGAGACTGAGCACACAATCAAATATTGGTATCATTAGTTTCATATAAATTGATGAGATGTTCCAATCCCTCTACAAACATGTCATTACAATATATCGCAGAACAATCCATACCAAAGATACAGAGAAATTATTTGGACACAACTTATATATAACACGCGTCTTGAACATAAAACTGCCAACACAGAGAAGAAAAACATAGTCTGAAGTTTAACATCACATATAAAGTAGCCCATTTAGAAGAGAAACCATATTACTTTTTAAATTGTTCCCAAATTTAATTGGTTTTTTCAAAATGCAACAAAATAGAACTATTGACACATTTGGGTTTTGAATGCTAAAATACTGATAAATACTTCAAACATTATTCTAGGATTTGGTAATTTTTAATCATAATGTTGTTAGATTTCATGATCAGCCAACTCATTGTCAACTAATTTCCAACTCATTACCTCACCTACTGTAGCAGAAGTTTATTATTTATTGATATTAGAGACCAATACATATTTGTTCCAAAAACAGAGTACAGAGAAAGCACAGTTTATAAAACAAAAAATAGCCTAGTAGTATCCCAAGCACCAAAAACATAAAATTTGAGATGATAAAACCCATATATTAACATATACAATCCACAGCAAAGATAACGAAAAACTATAAAGATACACCTTAATATATAATGTTTGTCATGAGAATAAATCAGCCAACAAAGAGAAGAAAAACATAGTTTGAAGTATAACATTACATATTAGTTGTGTTAGAAGGGAAACCATAGTAAGCTTTTAATTTTCACAAATTAAATTGGTTCCTTGGAAATGCAACAAGACAAAACTATTGATACATTTGGGTTTTTGAAGGCTAAAACATTCAAATTTTATTCTAGGATTTGATAATTTTTAATATTTTGTACATAATGTTGTTATACTTCATGATCGTGCACATTTTTATTCATTGCCTATCCAATCATTTTAAATTCCACCATGCGCAGTACATTCTTGTATCAAAAGTTAATGATTTATTTATTTAACACACACTAATACTGGGAGAGGGTGAATCAATATTATACAAACTTTTACTTATTTAAACATTAACATCCATAACAACAACAATCACATAAGATATAACAATTACACAACCATAGAACACAAGATTTATGTGGAAACCCTTTCGGGAGAAAACCACAGAGAAAAGACTGCTTGGATCTACTGTCCAAATCCAACCCAAAATATCTCAATATACATTCGTAGGCACCAACCTACTGGAGACACCAATCCCCAATGCTTGAGCACCAACTCACTGGAGACACCAATCCCCAAATTGTGAGGCACCAACCTCAACAAAACACAAATCCACCTTTTTAGTTGTTTCTTCACCCTGATGATGGCAATTCAATCATTTTCTTCATATGTACAGATCAGATCTTTCTTCCAACATGGACACAAGTCTAATTAATGAAATCAGATTGCTTTATACTTTGTTTTTCTCTACAATTTACACTTTCATTTACTTGCTTTGCTTGCATCTGTCCTTTCACTCAAAATGCAGCTCCTCATCTCAAATTCACATCTTGCTTCATTATCAAGTCTTCATGCTCTGCTTTGCTCTTCCTTCAACAAGTTGTCATTTCAAATTTGCTTGAGTTTTCTCTTCCTCTTCTTCAACATGTTGCCATTACTTCATACTCAAAAATCTGTTTGAGACACAAAGGAATATCTTCTTGTTGCACACATGTAACTCACTTGCTTCATGACCTCCTAATTTACTTCATGTTCTTCATGCATGCATGCTTCCTTCACAGATTCACTCTTCACATATTCCTTTTTCTCCACAGCTCCAACTATAATTTGCTACTTTCTCCTCTCAAGAACACACCAAATAATGATTCTACATCTCCTTTTATACCTATGCACACTCTTAACATTGGCATCCAAACAAGATGAAGGTTGGCCATAGTTACAATAAAAAGATCAATGCCAAGATACAAGAGTAAACCAATAAACTCGGTTGGCCAAACAATTGAATATATGGAACATTTTAGTGCCAAAAAGAGACAATCGGCCAACAACAAAAAGATCATAAACCTGTTTTTAAATCCTTGGAAGGTCGGCCAAACATGATCATAAGAGCTGATTCAAAGCTCATAAAAACACCACAACAAGATCCAGCCCAAAACTGCTGGTCCCAAACCAAGACAAACCATAGATTCTCAAGCACTCTGGTCAAAATCCGAAGCAATAGAAAGAGACTTCAAAGCACTCCGGTCGGACTCAAGCAAAAATATGAGACTTCAAACAAAGGTATGAGCCTCAGAAGCACCAAACAATATTCTTTCAAGATTATGCCATGTCAGTTAAATCCACATGATTCAATGTTCCATTTCCTTTATGTCATCTTTTTCTATGTATGTATGATCAACAGTATTCAAAAAAATCCTATGTTATTCCCTGCAGGTGAAATGTGATGAGGGTTGATAATAGTACTTGGCACATCATGATGTGGTTGTAGGTAAACCACTTGAAAACCTTCATTTTTTGGTTTGTGGTAAACCACTTTGCAAAACCACCACTTTTGGTTGTTGGTAAACCATATGCAAAACCATCACCTTTTGGTTTGTGGTACTCCACTTTGTAAAACCACCATTCTCGGTTCGTGGTCAACCATATGTAAAACCATCCGTCGGGTTTGTGATCATCCTGTGAAAATCACCTATTCATGAAAGCATGTGCAAGTACAAAGGGGTTTTCCCATGTTCGCACTAAGGGGGAATGTTAGGAAATTACTTTGTTAGTGCTCCATTAGTTTATATGTGTGAATAATATTTTTTTTGTATGAATAATCTTCAATATTTCCAATGTTCTTCACATTACAAAACAGCCATATAAATAGGAAAATAACTATCCTAAAATATAGGAGGTGACTATAACACAAGAATTACTATTCACACATATAAACTAATGAAGCACTAACAAAGTAATTTCCTAACAAATCCTACAACATCCTTTGACATCAATGACACCAACTAATTTGTTATATCCTTCAACTTCCTTTGACATCAATGACAATTATTCCAACAATCTCCCCCTTTGTCATTGATGGCAACAAACCATCTTATATAACCAACCACCTTATCCTTTTGCATATGAATAACTTGAGAATGTAGCTTACTCCCCTTTCTACAAAAATCTCCTTTTCAGTAATATCTTATTGTATTGTGTTCTCTTGCTTTTCCTTTGTAGCATTTGTAGGTATTGCTCCCACTTGCTTTAACTCTCCCCTTTAACATCAATGGCAAAGGAGTAAAATTATCAAATTCTAAAATTCTCCCCCTTTGAGTATGAATTTGTTGATCTCTTTCTGACTCGTCTTCATTATGATAAGGAAAGGATTTGCTCCCCCAAGTTCATGTTTCCTTTAGTGACAAAATGAGAAAGATACCACACCCAATTTTTGTCTAAGATATTCAAAAGCTTCTTTTGGAAGAGGCTTAGTAAAGATATCAGCAATCTGTTCTTTTGTGGCAATATATTCTAGCTTAACCTATTGTTCAACGAACTTTCTCTCTCAAAAATGATACTTGATGGGAATATGCTTAGTTCTAGAATGCATAACTAGATTCTTGGATATGTTTATTGCACTAGTGTTATCACAGAGTATGGAAATTGGAAAGTCAAATTCTACCTTGATGTCCTTCAATGTTTTCTTCATCCATAGAACTTGTGTGCAACATGACACGACTAATGTACTCTACCTTAGTTGTAGATAAGGAGATAGATGCTTGCTTCTTGCTCAACCAGGATACCAGATTATGTCCCAAAAAGAATGCTCCTCCACTTGTACTTTTTCTCATCAACACATCCTTCCCAATTTGCATGTGTATGCTTTTAGAGTAAAATATTCATCTCTAGAATACCATAAGCCATAGTCCACCGTACCTTTAAGATATCTAAATATTCTCTTAATAACTTGAACATGAGTTTCTTTTGGAGCAGCTTGATAACGTGCCACCAAGCCTACTGCTTGCATTACATCAAGTCTTGATGTTGTCACATATAATAAACTTCCAATCATAGATCTATAAAGAGTTTGATTTGCTTCAGGAGACTCATCATCCTTGCTCAACTTGCAACTTGTAACCATGGGAGTATTGATTGGTTTGCATTCTTCCATTTTAAACTTCTTCAACATCTCTTTAACATATTTAGCTTGTGAAATAAATATACCTTTGTTTGATTGAGAAATTTGTAAACCAAGAAAGAAAGATAATTCACCAAGCATGGACATTTCAAATTCCTTTTGCATGTCATTAGCAAAATCTTGACACATCTTGTCACTACTTCCTCCAAAAATAATATCATCAACATACACAACAACAATCAATTGATTCTCACCTTTAGTTTTGATGTAAAGATTTCTATCAACAACACCCTTCTTAAAACTTTGTTGTTGTAAATACTTGTCTAGTCTTGAATACCATGCTCTGGGGCTTGTTTCAGTCCATAAAGAGATTTCTTCAGCTTGCATACATAGTTCTTATCTTCTGATAAAATAAATCCTTTTGGCTGTTCAACAAAAACTTCTTCATCTAAATTTCCATTTAGGAATGTTGATTTGACATCCTTCTGATATACTTTAAAGCCTAAAAAAAGACAAAGGCCAAAAACATTATGACGGCTTCTAAATGAGCAATAGGGGAAAAGGTATCTTCAAAGTCAATTCCTTTAATTTGTGCATATCCTTTACAGACTAACCTTTCTTTGTTTCTTACAACCTGCCCATCTTCATTTAGCTTGTTCCTGAAAACCCACTTGGTGCCAATCACATTTTTATCTTTTGGTCTTGGGACAAGTTCCCAAGTTTCATTCTTCTCAATCTGGTCTAGCTCTTCTTCCATTGCTCCAATCCAATGCTTGTCTTTACTTGCTTCAAAAAATTCTTAGGTTCTATTTTGGATAGTAAAGATAGATTTGCATGTTCAGCTATATCTACTAATCTTCTTCTTGTTTGTACCCCACTATTTTTGTCACCTATAATCATCTTTTCAGAATGATTCCTTTGGATAGATCTAGATGGTGTTTTTGTATCTTTTATTTCCACTTCTTCTTCATCATCACCGCTTTTAGCTTCCGGATAATCAATTTCTTGTGTTTGATTCTTCTTATATTTGATATCATTTACTTTCACATTTGCACTTTCAACAATCTTGTGTGTTTTTAAATTATAATATCTATATGCTTTGCTTTTTTAGGAATAACCAAGAAAAATACCATCATCAGATCTGGAATCAAACTTACCTAAGTCTTCATCATCTCTTTTGATAGAGCATGGGCTTCCAAACATTCTGAAATGTTTGATTGTTGCTAGTTTGCCATTCCATAACTCATAAGGAGTCTTCTATAGTTTACTTTGATTTTCCCTCTACTTAAAATGTAGATTGTTGTATCAATCGCTTCTCTCCAAAACATATCAAATAAATTTGAATCATTTGGCATAGTTCTTGTCATTTCCTGCACTATTCTATTCTTTCTTTCTACAACACCATTTTGCTAGGGAGTTTTTGCAAATCGAATAATGTCTTTTTATTCCAAAGAAAAATTCAAAGTAGGCATGTGGGCATAACAACTTGGGTGGAAGAAAGAATACCACATCAAAGAATTTAATCTAACTTGCGACCACAAGTAAAATGCCTAATTAGGGGCACATATCAAATGGAAAGCAAAAATGTTGATGGCTCAATTAAAGACTAGTTCACATCATCTTAAGTGTGAAATTGGCAGATGGACATCTCTTAAAGAAGAGTGGGAAGAGAGAAAGTGCATGTTTTATAACAAATGGGTAGTGGAAATAGAATGACACTACATCATGGAATGCACATATGTAATGACATTTCTATCAAATTTGAGGACAGTTTGAAAGTAGACAACCTAACATCCTTGTTTGAGAAGGAAAGATTTGTCAAAACAAAAATCTTTTGGTCAAGATCCACAATAGGAGATTCGACATCAAAAAGGCAATGGATTCTAGGAAAAAATTGTTAGGGCAGCACTTGGGGTGACTTTGTTCACTTTAGTTGTGGTTTTGGGTCCCATAGACCGCTTGCTTGCTTTCGCGGACATTATTAAAATCTTTCATTGATTCATTCATGCACCGGATAGTCATTCCTTAAACAACGATTACTCATAAATTTTTGGAAGATATTTTAATTTAAGTAGGAACAATACATTTATATTTCCAAAGGATCGCATTTACCAATTATATAGCATGATTAAACCCCATCATGGATCTGCTAGGAAAAACTTTCCTCCAACATCTAGTAAAATGAAAGTAAAATAAAAGCCTAATGGGAAGAAAAAGCAAAAATGTTTGTTGGAAAAAAATCGTGGTAGAAACAAAAGACTACGATTCAAACTAAGGATCGAGTTGGAAGCCCACTTTCATCCCTAGAGAGGAGGCCATTCCGGAAGAAGAGCCAAGACCCATGGGAAGAAGAAATATTGCAGCGAGCTATGAGGAGTATATGGCCTTGTCTAGAGAGATCCGTGATGCCATTTCTCTTGCCGAGTTCATGGGATTGGATAGAGGAAGATCTAGGCCCGAGCCTAGGCATGCCATGCCACAAAGAGAGGTACAAAGTGCTTTGGGTAAGTTATCTTTTTCTACATTTGATGGATCTACAAAAGGTACCACTAGGGCATGGATTCGAAGTTGAATATTGATTTTCCTTTGAAGAATATGTTAGAAGAAGATTCCATTAAATTTGCTACTCTACATCTTGAGGGCATTGCCCATGAGTGGTGGTTTCATGGACTTGTGACTCAAGGACATAGTGAAATACATGCCTATGATGAGTTTTGTCAAAGGCTCATTGATAGATTTGATAGAGTGGATCCGGAGGTACATTTCCGTGAGCTTGCTCAACTAAAACAAGAGAGTACCGTGGAGGAATATGTGGCTAATTTTTAGAGGCTTTCCATAATGATTGCGGATGTATCGGAAAGAAGGCTTGTTGTGCTTTTTGTAGAGGGTTTGATTGAGCCCCTAAGGGGGTTAGTTCATGCATTTGATCCGTTGTCTCTACAAGAGGCAATAAAAAGGCTCTATATTTGGAAGGGGCTGCCCCAAAAACAGCGGCAACCAGCAGCGTTCCTAAGGCCAATTGAAGAGGGGAACAAGCCCCTAAGCAGCCCAAAAGCATCCAAAGAAACCACTACCAAATGTGTCTCATGTGCACACGGACCTGCACAAAACCAGCCCTGAAAAGAAAATGAGAAATGAATTGAGGAAGAATTTGTGTTTTTCATGCAAGGATCCATGGATCCCGGACACCGTTGCTTGGGAAAAGGTAAGATTCATTATATTGAAGTAATTTCAGATTGTGATGATGATGATAGCAATGAGAATGACACTAGGCATGATGATATATTGGAAAAGGAACCGGAAGAAGTAACTAGCACTCTTGCTACCTTGATGGGGGCACCTAGTTATAACTCTTTCATTATTGAGGGTGATTTACATGGGCACAAGGTCACAATTTTGATTGATGGAGGAGCTACTCATAATTTCATAAATGCATGCTTGGTTTCAAATCTGAAATTAATTGTTGAGGACTTCAAAGGCTTCATCGTTAGGATAGCGGATGGGTACTCCATGCCTTGCACAAAAAGGTGTGCTCAACTCCACATCACTATGGGAACATATGAGGTATGTGCTGATTTTTTTGTGATCGATATGGCTGAGTTTGACATCATTTTGGGAGTCCAATGGTTGTGCTTGTTGGGAGAGTTAACTCTCAACTATCAAAACATGGAGATGAGTTTCATGGACCAAGGTAGAAGAGTCTCATTACAAGGTATACTTCCTAGCACTTCCCAAATTAATTATTTGGTAGAAGAGGGCATTTCATGTGAATCATATTTCTGTTCATTGTCAAAAATCACAGCAGATTGGAAAGCATTAATTTCAGCTGAGTATGCAAAGAATAAGTTTGCTAGTGATGTCTTTGAAGGGGTAATAGATGATGGGAGGTATAAGGTAAAGGATGGGCTGATTCTATACAAAAACCGGGTCTATATAGTGCCAGAATCTAAGGTGAAAAGCAAGATTTTGAGGGCTGCTCATGATGATCCTTCAGCTGGTCATCCGGGTTATTTTAAGACCTACAAATACATAAGAGAAAGGTTCTATTGGAAGGGGCTCAAAGGGGAAGTACTCCAATACATCCGGGAGTGCCTTACTTGTCAACAAAACAAGGCGGAGCACACATTTCCAGCTGGTCTTCTTCAACCACTTCCTATTCCCACTCAAAAATGGGAAAGTGTCTCTATGGATTTCATTACGGGGCTGCCCATGGTCCAAGGTAAGAATTGCTTGTATGTTGTAGTGGATAGACTCACTAAATATGCTCATTTTTGTCCTCTTCCGGCTAAGTATAATGCTCCTATAGTGGCTGATGTATTTTTCAAAGAAGTATTTAGACTTCATGGGCTGCCCAAGGAAATAATAAGTGATCGGGACAGCCGGTTCTTGAGCATGTTTTGGAAGGAGTTGTTTCATTTGGTGGGTACACAACTTGCCCATAGCACTAGTTACCATCCCCAAATGGATGGGCAAACCGAAATAGTAAATAAATGGGTGGAAGGGTATCTAAGAAACTACATTGATGGGCAGCAATCAGCGTGGATAAAGTGGTTGTACATGGCTGAGTTTTGTTACAATACTACCTTCCAAATGTCCATTGGCATGTCTCCATTCAAGGCTTTGTATGGGTATGATGCTTCTTCCTTTGTTGATTTGGTTATGACTGATAGTAGAGTGCCTAAAGCTCAAGATTTAATTCAGCATAGCCAAGATATTCTTAAGGAGCTTAAGGAGAACCTTTTTGTGCCCAAAATCAACAGAAATTGTATGCGGATCAGCATAGAAAGGAAAGGACATTCGAAGTGGGAGACATGGTGTTCTTGAGATTGCAACCCTATAGGCAATCTTCCATCAAGCAAAAGGGTGTGGAAAAGTTGAAGCCACATTTTTATGGCCCATACAAGGTAATAAGCAAGGTGGGTAAGGTTGCATATGAGTTAGAACTTCCGGAAAATAGCAAGATACATAATGTTTTTCATGTCTCATGCCTCAAGAAGGCACTTGGGCAGCATCTTACCCCTTCACTTGAGTTGCCCCCATTGGATGAAGAGGGAAAATTGATCCTAATTCCGAAGAAATCCTTGAAGTTCGTGAAAGGAAGTTGAGGAATAGAAGTATCAAAGAATATTTGGTTCGTTGGAAGGATCTTCCCCTTGAAGATGCTACATGGGAGAGTGCAGCAATTTTAGAGCATCCACAATTGCAATTGCTTGGGGACAAGCAATTTTGGGGAGGGAGGACTGTAATGTCTCCTTTTCCCACCTAAGAGCTGAAATTGGTCTTCTTGCCATCCCTTCTCCATGGCAAAGAAGAAATAAGGGAGAAGACCCTTGGGCACTTTATAATATATTTTATCTAATATTATAATGTTTTCTTTAGTGCTCTCTTGTTCTATACAGGTCGGCCTTGTCTAAATAAGTTTTGGTGCCAAAGGAAAAATATAAAAGGAGAGAAAAGAGTTCATTTGCATCTAGCTTGGCGTATTTTCTCTATACTTTGGCAAAGAGAGTTTGTTGCTCCTTTGTCATCCACTTGGGGACGAAAACCCTCTTGTGAGGCCTTGTTGAAGGACGAAAACCCTTCATTTGGCTTGGGTGAAGGACGAAAACCCTTCATCACCATTTGGCATTGAAGAAGAAAGCTGATTTGAAGATCTTTTTGGCATTTCCAGCTATTATACTATTTTTCTAGGGTGGAGCGACCTACCTTGGGTAGGGTTTGAAGACATTGGCAAGGAATTTGATAAATCTGGTTTTGTAATCTGATTTTCCATATTTTTAAAGGCCGGAATCTTGAGTTGCATGATTTTTGAGGACTTCTATATCAATATTCTATAATTAATTTGTGGCTGCAATTTCCAGTGTGTATTTCATTTCCAGCAGTGTGTTTTCAGTGTTTGTTGGTTATATTGGCTTCTAAAAATTCCATATATCATATATAAAATATTGGCAAGTTGTGTGGTGTTGTTTTGTGGTGTTTTTGGCATCTTTTCGAGCAAGTATAAGTCATTGGTTTTAGTGTTCAGTCTGCTGCAATTTTCAGTTTCAGATCTGCATATATAATATTTGATAAAACCCTCAAAAGGGTTATTACATCGCATTGTGGAAATGGCTTGTTTGAAATGTCATTTCCTTCTTAAAGCAAGGTATTCAATCTTCTCACCTACCCTTGCCCACTTGCAACTTATCTTTTTGTTCTATCTATGGTTGTGTGATGTCATGTCCTTTTTCCTACATCTTTTCTTCCTTTTTCTACTCCTTGTGTGCGGTCAAACCCCGTTACTTGCACACTATACAAACCCAATTTTGCAAGTTCAAATACAAAATTGTGCTACACTGTCTTGTGCACATATCTCCTCGTAGTCATAAAATAAGAGTGAAAATATTACTTTGGTACTTTGGAACTATGCAAGCTAGAAAGAGAGATGCTACCGGGTCATTTTAATTAGAGTAGGCTCAAAGTCTACCATTACTAGTCCCATGCGCAACCTAGAAAGAAGGTCGTTAGTGAAAAATTGTGTCTTATTTTTACATAGTTTCTTTCCCATAAGGTGCATTTCAAATTTTGGGTTTTTGCTTTCATGCAAAATACATAAATTGAACTCCATGTAAATGTTTTGACAAGAAGCTAAGTTTTTTTTTGGATGAAATAGTCTATATTACTCGATAAAAATATTACAGTCTATCCACAAAAATATGGGTGGTAAAGGGCACACCCCATGTTCAAACTAGCCAAAGGCTAGGAGACAAAAGTATCAAAAGGCAACAATGCCAAAAAACAAAAGGAAAACAAACTAAGCTACCGCAGCAAACATAGCGGCAGGGGGCGGTGGTGGAGGCCCTTTATCCTCCAGGTTACTACCTGGAAGATCATTTCCATCCGGAAGGGGCGGCCGCCGGAGCCAACTTCTTCTTTGTCGTCCTGCTGATTAGGAGATATGGCAAGAGCCAACCGGGTACTTTGCCAGAATCCCATCCATCCCACTACGCAGGAGGCGGGGAGTGGTGGCGGGATCCCTAGCCACTGTGTTGCGCGGAGACCCCCGACCACCATGGTTAACGGGGCTCGTCGATGATCGGGTTGCCGCTTGGGAGAGCGATGACGGTGGGTACGTTCATTCGACCGGCCCCGGCCACAACGTCCTCTCGAACGAACACTCCCAGAAGGGGAGGTGGGGGGCTCCGTGCCACAGTGCAAGGAGCGTTGGCCTAATGATCCAGAAGGGTCTGAAGGTGCCACACTTCCAACTCTACCTTACGGGCCTAGTCCTGGATCTGTAAGAACACATTCGAGATAAGCATGGCCTTATCATAATGTGAAAGAAAGCAAGAAACTGCGGAATTAGCAAAAACAACGAATTGTGTTCTTTCCATATAAAAAAGGATCTCCACTCTGAAAGTATGCCACACTTGCGCAAAAGCATGGGGAATGGAAATAGAATCCCCAAGCAAAACATGTTGCCAAAGAAATGGAGTTGGTCGAAACAGTAAAAGAAATCGTGGATCCAGTCCCAAATAGCCTAAGCTTTTGGGCAGTACCAGAATAGATGCGTAAGCGTCTCAATATGCCCACAAAAAGGGCAAAGCCGAGGAGCAATCCCATAATGAGCTAATCTACGCCCAATAGGGAGGCCTTGAAAAAGCAGGCACCAAGCAAAACAGGCTAGCTTGGGTTGAAGGATGGCCTTCCAAACTGTATGAAATCTAGCTTCCTAGGAGGACCATCCAGAGTTGATGGACCACCTAGAGTTAAGCAAAGCCACCATTGGCAACTTGGGGGTGAGAAGAGCATACCCTTTGCCTAGGGAGTAATTTAAGAACAGGGTATCTGGAAACCATTTCCAATCCTTCCACCAAGGCTGAGAGAGACAACACCAATTTTGTGAAGCATCTCAGCAGGAATGGAATGAAGAATTTCTGATAAGACTCTCTGTCGGATGAAACAAGCCGAAATTTGGCTTTAGCTTGAGGCCAAGTGAGAAGCAGTCTGGACTGCCTACAAAAGATGTCATTAAGAGTGTGAAATCCTCGACGATATAACTTAAGGGCATGAACCCAGGGAACTTGGGCAAGCGGCACATCATGAAAATTGATGAGAGGAGACCACCAGATGTTGTGGTCATTAATGGAAAGCCCATTACGGAAACCATCCCCTTCCCAGATTAAAAAGGGTTTGAGCAATTCCCAAGCTTTCCATATGCTTTTGACAACAAAGGTGCCCACAATCTTGACTGGGGCTTTGAGAATGAGCAGACTGTGAAAATCCAGCCCTTGCCAAGTTTTGCACCCTTGAGGGGAGCCTTGGCAAATACAGTTGCGAATCAGCACTTTCCAAGCTTCGTTGCCAGTGTAGGCCCGAATGATCCACTTAGCAGCTAACAGTGCAGTCCCCGCGGCCAATGTCGGTCAGCCCAAGCCCACCAAAATCCCTAGGGAGGCAACAATATTCCCAGGCAACTCTGTAAAACCTTTGCCAAGCTCCGAGCTAGCCCAAAGGAAATCTCTGAGAATTTTTCCAACTTCTTGTAGGAGGCTTTGGCGGCACCCAACATGAAGAATAATAAACATGCGTGGCAGCCAAAATCTTGGAGCAAATCTGAAATTTTCCTACCAGTGAAAGGGGTTTAGTAATCCAGTACTCCAACTTGTGGGCGACCCTATCAATAACATACTGCCAAAGTTGATCTGGGCGCATCAAAAGCAAAGGGGATACCCAGGAATTTAAAAATTTCTCCATGCTGGATATACTTCCAGTCAAAACGATTAAGCCAACTAGGCTTGGGGAGAAAAGATTGCTGAAGCACTGGGTTTTTGCCATTGGATACTGGAACCTGAAGCTAAATAATACGTGTCCAAACATTGCATGGCATTGTTGATATTAGTTTCTTCCTCCATGAGCGTGAGGAAGGAGTCATCTGCAAAATGCCCATTGATAAGTTGAAGGGGAGTCGGGAAGGGAGCTGAATTCCTCACACAAGCCCTTGGTCCCGAGCATGGGCAAGGAGAAACCCAAAACCCTCAGTGGTAAGCACATATAGAGCAGGAGCTAAAGGACAACCTTTCCTAATAGAGCAGAAAATCCCAAACTACTCAGAAGTATGACCATTTATAGATAGAGAGGTAGAGGCATCAACAAAAAGCATTTTGACAGAGGCGATGAAGACCGAACCGAAGCCCAACGCTTCAAGCATCGCCAAAATGAAATGCCATTCAATCCTGTCGTAAGCTTTTTCAAAGTCAATTTTGACAAACATGGCAGATTGCTTAGAGGTTCTAGCCCACTCCATGCCTTCCCAAACAACCAAGATATTATCCAAAATGTACCTACTCTATATGAAACTAGTTTGCTCAGGAGTGATGATAATCGCTGCAAGATGGGCCAAAGCCGAAGAGCTAAAGCCTTAGCTATGATCTTGTATGAGACATTAAGCAAGGTAATCGGCCGCCAATTGCATATGAGCTCTGGGTCTCTCGCTTTAGGGATGAACTTTATGTGATCCCGATTAATAAGGGCATCGAGGGACCCTGAGTGGAGAGCTTCGAGATAGACTTGCAGCAGATCCCGGCCCACCATGTCCCAAAGGGCTTTGTAGAACTCATAAGGAAAGCCATCCATGCCAGGGAGCTTTATCGTTGGCCATGAGGGAGACAACTTCATATAAGTCCTCTAAGGTAAGCAATCATCACAGACAACCCGGTGTGCATGTGAGAGTTTGCATGGAACAACCGAGAGGCATTTAGCGAGCGTGGCTTGTCGCTCAGGAGACTCCTCCTGAGCTTTGAAAACCTAAACATAGTGCCTAACAAAGGCTTGGACCATCTGAGGAGTGTCTGTAATCCGAACACCAAGCATCAACAATAGCATAAATTTGTTGGTTCATGTGTTTGGCTTTGAGCCACTGGTAAAACTCTTTGGTGTTACGGTCTCCAATTTTAAGCCAGTGCAGCCAAGCTTTGATCTGGGCACCCCACGCATGTAATCATCAACAATGCAGATTTTCTGCCGCAATTTAGCAACTTGGAGTTGCGAGCCACATTGAAAGGAGCCTAAGCGAGTGCCACCATGGAGCAGCTCAGCTCGGTGAAGGTGGTGGAGTAAGCTCACCGCCGAAATTTAGCGAGCTAGACACCGTACATCCTGGAGGAATTTAGTTAGTGAATTATAGTGTCCTTCCACCAGCTTATCCATCAAAATTTACCAAGAGGGCGAGGTGCGAGGTTCCAAATTTGGCGAATGTGTGCCAAAGTGGGGTCATGATGCAATAAAGCAGTATTTAAATAAAACTGCATTTTTTTAATCTTTGGCAGTTGAAAAGTCCATTCAATACGAAACTGAGATCGAAATGTGGTCGGAAAGGACAACGGCCGGCAAAGCTTCCACCGAAAGAGAATAACAATTGGCAAACTTAAAGAAAGGTTGTAAGAGATCATTGCACGATCCAGCCTTTTAAAAACCCAATCTTGGCCATTTCTAAGATTAGACCAAGTGTACCATGGCAGCATGTTGGTGTGACGCAAATAATTAGGGTCATAAAACCCAAATTTATTGCGCATGTAAAACCAAGCCTCCCTTTCGCCAGCTAGCCACCTCATGGGTAAAAGGCCCAATTTATCATTGGGTTGCTCCACCATATTAAAATCCCCATTGATCAGCCAGTGCGCATTTGGAAGGTCGTCAGCCACCCACCTCCAAAGTGTCGTCCTTTCTGATGCGTCATTAGGCGCATAAACATTGATAATCCCAAAGGAGAGATTTTCAATATTGAATAGCACCCAAAGAATACGGTTGTCAGGGTCACATCCATGATTGACGTAATGTGGCCGCCATTTCAGAGAAATAAATGTGATCATTCCACCTCTTGCAAAGCAAAGACATGGTTGCTTAGAGATAGCTAAATTTTCGAGGCCAAATAGTCCCAGGCGACGAATCAAGTAAAAAACTTGAAACTTTGATTTCCTGTAAACACAAAATATCCATATTCGGAAGCTTTTCCTAAAATCTCACACAATATATTTGCGAGTGGAGTCTGTGAGACCCCAAACATTCCATGAGTAGCAATTCATGAGGAAACATTGTCAAGATGCATCTCTGAGTCTAGCTCACTCAAACCATCAAGGGCCCCAAAACTGTTCTACAAAAACCGTTGCTAGTTAACTGAAAAAAATCAGACAGTTGAGCAGCCCGCCGGCTGGTAGGGCTATACTCCCCTTCCTCGCGCTCGCGAGGAGGGCTGCAAGAACGCCGAACTACCTACTTTCATGGAGAAACCACTTTGTTAGGTACGAGTAACGGTTGAAGACTACCCTCATGCTGCAAAATAGCAGGTTGAGAGTTTGAGGCCAAAGGTGCCAATTTGCTTGAAGAACCAACCATACTGCTAGCCAATACCTTCGTGTGAGCTAGAGGCAACTTGGTATCCGAAGGTTGCTTAACAACTGAGTTGGAAGCATTTGGAGGAACCTTTCCGGCTTGAGTAGTGAACCATGTTGTGAAGGCCCGACATGAGCGGCCTTGTTCTTGTTGGTTTTACGGCCACCCACAGTGTGTCAGCCCTCCTCTTCAAGTTGAGGCGGGGATTGCCCATGGGCTTTGAAGCGGCGCGGTGAGTGGCCAACAAGGGACAATCCCTAATTTTATGCTCAGAAGATTGACAATGAAAACAAGTATTCGGAAGGTTGATGTATACCACCTTTTGAGCAAAAGACACATCACCAACCTGAATGGCAATCAATTCTTTCAAGTCCTTCGAAAGATCCAGTTCAATGTAAACCCTCTTTTGTGGACGAGCTGCAAAGAACCTAGAAGGCTCTGTGTAAATAACATGGTCAAGAGTGGCAGCAATACGCTCTAAGAAATGCCAGCAAGGCATAGGAAGCCCTGAATTCAACCCAAATGGGGACTTTAAGAGCCATTTGGTCAGAGACAACAAAGTCTCTAGTCCGGGTGACAAAACCAACAAGGAGCTTCTAACATACCAGGTTTGTTGCTTATGCAAAATAAGGGAAGCATGACTAGGATCAGCAAATCGAAGGCAAAAAAACCACGAGTTAGGTTCTGGATGGAATCCACTTATCTTCGTCGCCGTCCAAACAATTTGGACCCAAGATTTAAGCATACTTTCAGAGGGAGTCCTTCCACAAAATATCCTATTAAACAAATTGTTCTAGCCACTTACAAGCGGAATCAAATTCTAAAAGCGGTAAAACAATATTAGGGGAGAATTGTTACCTCGTGGAATACTTTTAGCACAAACTTGCGAGGCGCTTCCCGAGCCATTGTTCACAAACTCATTTGCCGCTCTCTGTTCCAAACAAACAATTGGACAAGAGTCGGGCGAAGTCATATTTAAAGCCTGCCAAGCGGCGAGGCTCTAGAAAAGAGGCTGAATAAATGCGTTAATGGCAATAGATCCCTCATTGCAGATGAACTCATTGTTCTTGGAATGCAAAACCCTAGTTTCCCAGCCATAACCCTAAAAGCTTTGAAAACAAGAGCTCCTACTTTCTTCCTACGCCTACACAAACAAGAAGCTAAGTTTTACAAATAAGAATATCATATAAATATTGTGTGTGAACAAAAATTGACTTGAGTTATGTGTAAGCAAATTTACGCGTAATTTGTGTGTGAAGAAGATACAAGCAAAGATGTTGCATGAATTAAAACGTTAGCATATGAGAGTTGGTGCGGTGCATGTTTTGGGAGAGATGGGGTAGAAGTACTACATAGAGGATTTTTATCGAGTTTTTAAATCTAGTCATTCAAGTTGAGTGGGGCCATTGTCTATTTCACACAAAACATATAAGTTATGAGGCAACACTCAATATCTAGGCTAACACGATTGGGAGACTTTTGTGTACTAGGATAATTAGAGAAGCGGTCAAAGGAGATAAACATTAGCATAAAAATGGTGTGTGTGGCCAAGAACATAGACAAAGGTGAAAATAAACAAAGAAAGGGAGTGTTATCTCTATTCCAAACGTATTGGAGAGAAAGAATGAAAGAAAGAAATTATGATAGTGACCAAAAATAGGTCAATGGTGTTGAAAGGATATGACCATTAGCAATAGAAATTTCTAGGAAGACAGAATCCTGAAGACAACCGATGAATCAATGTACAAAGATAAAATAGAGCAAAGTGTGGCACTAACACAAATTTGGCAAATAAAAAAGCTGTGAGAGTACAAAGCTTCCTAGTGATTGTCTCATAAAGCCTCCAAATCGGTAATCGGGAATTAGGGATGCTTTGAAATCTCTCAACTTCGAAAAAAATCAGGTTTCTTAACCAAGTCAAAGGCTTTCTTGAGGACAACAAAATAGAAAAAACTTTGGAAAACATGTGATGAGCTTCTTCAATGATAGCTTGGAGTGTAAAGACGTGGTCAATAGTTTCTTAGTCCCTTCTGAAGCCTCCCTACCCCGAGATTTGATATTATTCCTTTCCAAGTATTTTGTCAATTGCATGTCTAACACTATGGCATAAATTTTGGAAAATGTATGCCCAATAATAATGATCATGTAGTTGCCACGGATAGAGGATCCCTAGACTTATGAATAGGGTAGATGATGTGTTGGGACCAAGACTAAGGGAAACTTGAAGACACTACCTGATTAAAAAGTGTGGCAAGGGGAAAGGCAAGGGAATCCACACCATATTTGATGAATTTAGCTTGGAGACCTTCACAATCAACTGCTTTGCTAGTGCGTAATTTCAAAATAGCTCTCTTGATAGAGGAAGTAGAGAAAATAGAAGAGGATGGTGGAGTGGGGACAATGGCAGCAGGATGGGCTGGAACATCATAGAGGGAACTAGCATAGGAGACCCATGCTTGGGTGTGATGTCGGAAATAATGGTGGAAATCAGCAAGGTGTGTTTCTCTCGGGAGAAGAGTACACCAAAAATTCTTGGGAGAGTGGTGGAGATCAGCAAGGAGTGAAATCCGTCTAGATGCAAGAAACTTATGTTTCTTATGTTAAAGAAGACAACAATACTCCCTACGAAGGGTGGGTATGGAGGTAGGGTCATGGGTTAGGAAAAACGAAGTCTCTGATGAAGGGATTTACATTCATTATCGTACCACCAATTTATGGGGCAAGTTTCGTGATGGGTAGGGGATCTAGAGTAATGAATAGTGTGGGGACAAGAATCAAGGGTAGCATCCTAAAGGGTTTGGCATAAAAACTCATACATGGAATCAATGGTGGGAAGAGGGAGGGAGTAAAACCCAGACATAAGAAGGGAGAGATGGGCAGCATAATCAATGGTGTAATCATCATCAAAGTGGATTGTGGTGTGTCAAGTGTTGGGGGTGTGGTGGAAGGGGAAGGTGGGGGGAAGGGTTAGAACCAATATGTAGGGTGAATGTCAAGACGACATGGTCGTGAAAAGGGGAGATGAGGCAAGATAAGAAATCCAAAGATATGAGGGATGATGGATCCGATAGTGAGAACATAGTCCATTAGGCTCGCACTATCGTCGTGGAGGATTACAAGTGAATCCACCGAGCCGGAGAAATGAAGAATCCCGTTGAGGATGTGGAAGCTATGATATTCACCCAATTGGATGAGGTGTCTCCTATAAGTTATAACTGTAGCATTCTGCCAAGAATCTCTCTGTAAACCTAACTCCTCGAGATCTAGCTCATGAAGACATAAATCATCATGAGAATGGTCTTGAATATGCGTCTTTAGGTTTCTGTGACGGGAATTAAAATCTCCCAAAAGAATGATATCACATATAGTGGAGTATTGAGATATATATGTATAGAGGTCAAGGTATGGCTCCCATCAACATGAATGGCAAATGAAGATGTGGCGGGGAAGTAGCGAACAACAATGAAGACATCCCAACAAGGTGGATTTCTCTAAATCCGAAGCCATATGTATCTGGAGTGGACATCAGAAGCCATAAGTGAAAATATAGACCGGAGGCTATCCCGGATGAGGTAGGTCACACCACTTCGACCACAAACACCCCCGATTTATGTCTCACGATGAAAGGCCAAAACCACAAGTACCCCGTGACTTGAGGATCTTGTGGGTCTTAGTGAAGAAGATGACATCTCGGAAGCAATAACATCCTGGAAGGTACCTGGAGAAGACCATAAAGCGTCATTGCAGTTCCAAGAAGCAATGGAGATATCATCACCACCCACCGAGATCTCGAGATTGTCGTCATGCTGACGGTCCAGGGCGTGACCACCCGTGGGGGGAGATTCATGAATGACAACCCTGCAGTCTTTAATAATAGCCCACTTATTCTCCTTCCTGCAGCTACTACCTAAATACGAGCTTTCCAAAGATCTTCTACTTGGAGTCGTGTGAGATCGGCATCTACATAAATTTTATGTGGGAGAAAAAGAGCTTTTTTCCCTTGAGATATTGTAAACACACTTCCACAGCTTTAGAATGGGATAACAAGGGTGCTATCTGAAAATGTCCAAGCTTTTGTTAAGGGAGATATCTTTCAAGTCCAAAGATTCATGCAAGAACGTGTGACCTGCCTGTATGGGATCAGTTGGTTTAGGGAGGCCACAAACACAGAGGTTGAGTGCCTCGGCTTGACGTGCCTTTTTCCTTCAAGTTTTCCTTGGACATCCATTTCCACCACCGGAGGTGCATTCTTCCCCTTAACCACTTGTACCCACTAATTTTGTTCTTCAACCAATTTTGGATAGACTCCTGTTGGGCTCTGATTTATTTTTTAAGGTGTTCATGTTTAATGATTATCTCAGATTTTGTTCTAAATTTCTTGAACCACTTCATTAAGTTGTTGCAGGTAAGGAGAATCTACGGGGGTGTCTTGGGTTTGTTCAAGTTTAGCGATTCTATCTTACAAATCAACAATAATTACATCTTCCTCCGATGATAAAAGATCTCAAAGTTCCGAACGTGGGGCTTCATTCCAAATATCTCTGCAAATGCTAGCATACTTAAATTCAACACCTTATGATGGCAAGGAGTTTTAAACTCCTGTGTTAGAGGGAGCTCCATTCTGCTTCACAACAATAAATCAGTAAATACTTCACCAACGATGGGGAGTTCTAAAATCCCGTGTCAATTTGGGAAACCAAATTTTGAGGGGAGGCCTCTCTATGTATTGCGGTCTTGGTATGTAATAAGCACAATACTTTGTAAAATAGTTTACATACGTTTAAAATTATGCTCAGAGATTTTTACAAACACTTGGCGGTGAACTTAAATTGCCTAGTACATTGTGTTAAACAGTTTGACAATCAGCCCAAAATGTTCAAAGATTTCTCAAAACCTCTAGAAAGAAATGGCCTCGAAATCTGCAAGAAAACTATACTGAGAATCCGTAAATCACGGTTTTGGTGGATTTTCAAATCTTAAAAATAAACATTTGAAATCTGCACGAATAAATGTGACTGGATCTGCAATTCCTAGTTTCAAAGGGGTTGATTTGAAAACCACTTCCGTTGCAAATGTGGGCTTCTCAACTTGTACGAAGTTTGTCAAGCTTTCTCAGTACCTCTATGAAATTTGTCGAAACCTGCTAAAAACTCGCACAAAATCTTGTAACAACCCCGTACTTCAGTGAACAATAGTTGCGAACAGAATCCGTGAACAATAGTTGTGAAGAGTATTCGTGATGAACAGTAGACCACGAATAATAGTTGCAAGCAGATTATCGCGATTAACGGTAGACCATGAACAATAATCACGAATGAGAGGATAAATAAAATTTGAATTATCTATTACGAGTATTGAAGGATGATGTCACATGACTATTGGTTGAAATTTGGATATAAATTTTGCATGAGTGGATTGAAATCGGTGAAGGTGATTACTGCACCCTAAGCTATAAAATGAGTGCTATTAAGAAACCATTGACAAATTTTCTATTTGAGGTTTTATATATAGAGAGAGGGATAGCCTCGACTAATGTGACTGCAAATGAACCGGAAACTAGGGTTTGCAGATGGAAAGAAACAAAAAAAAGAGAGTCATATCTTCTATTCCAAACTTATTGGAGAGAGAGGAGAGTACATTTTAATTATCTATTTTGAGTATTGAGGGATGAGGTCAGATGATTATTGGATGAGTTAGATCTAATTGCGGCATGAGTGGATTGGTGTTGGTTTATACATTAAATACTTCTTAGATACTTTTCACAACACCGAGGATCTTATCATATCCTCACAAAACTAACTTATACACTGAGGATTTTCTAAGCATATATTCTTTTTAATTTTTCCAACAATATCATCTATATTACCTTTACATAGGGCTATAGATTTATGGATCCATTCATGGTTGGATTCTTTCCTTTGCTCTAACAAGGGTATTATGATTCGAAATGAGTACTTCTTAGGGATCTGAATGTTAGGATTAAATAAAGATATGAAATATTTATTTAGAATAAAAATACCACATTCTTGTAAAGCATCAACTCCTATCAAACAGTCATATGAAAGTATATTGTGTTGATAAAACTGTATTGTCCTTTCATATCCTTCTATTTTGATAGGTACATATGTCAGTATATCTTGATATTACCTCTTTCTTATCAAAATTTATTTTTAAATAAGTTTCAGTCCAACAATCTGGAGGTATAGCCCTGGTTCTAAGCAAACTAATATTTGCTCTTGTATCTATCATTGCATCTATGGAGTAGGGCTTGATATTAGGAATACAAATGTTGATAGTGATAAAAGGATTTTGGGCTCCTTTTATTGTACATACCTCAGTATTGATTTCTTCTGTTGGAACTGGTTCTTTTGCCTCTTGGTGCAATATCTGTTGATAAGCATCTTCAAGAAATTGATCATCACTTTCAGCTTCTTTCTTTTCTCTATGGTTTCTTCTTCTACTAATCTTTTGTATTCATTAGTAGCTTTAGCAATCACTTTTTGTAAGAATTCTATTCTATTTCTTCTCCATATTCTCATAGTCTCAGGTGCTGGAATCATAACATATGTGCTAGAATTAATTACCTGGAATTCATTTTCATGATCTTCTTCTGGAAATAGAAATGGAAAGCTTCTCCTAGGTGGAGAACATCTTCCTCTGCCACGACCTCTTCCTCTGTAAGGAATTTGTCTTTGGCGTATGCATCCTTGTATTGGAGGCCTTGATGATGTATGCATTGATTCAGAATTCTTTTGCTGATGTGACCATCTTTGCTTTTCTTCTTCTTCTTCCTTCCTTTCACGAGCTTCATTTTCAGCTTTTACCTGTATTGAATACTTTCTTTCTAACTCTCTGAACTTTCGTGAGAGATAGGTCTTCTTAGCAGTATCCCATGGGGGACAATCTTCAAACTCACTTTGTCTTAGTTCTAATTGCTTATATAGAACTTCAGAAGACACAGGCATTAGAGGGTGAGGAAAACTAGCAATCATATTAATGAAAGAAGGAAATGAATCATAACCAGATTCTGTACTGTCTGAATCTGACTCTGTGTGTTCTACCATATTAACTTGAAATTCCTCTTCGAGGATATGTATGACACATCAGAAGAATAACAATCGAAATAAGAGATTAAACAATAATCTTGATCAGTGATGCCTTTTGCTGCAAGCATATTTATCTTTGCTTTACCTTTTTCTGTATCTTTCTTTGGGCACTCATTTGCATAGTGCTTGCCTTTACGAGATAAAATAAGTTGGTATGAACTTTCTTTTCTTTCCCATATATTTCTTTTTTCTGAAATATTGTTTCTTGTATGGGACATCTTTAGAATATTGATTCTTGGAAAACTTGGAAAACTTATGCCTTTTCTTATACTTATACTGACCCTTCCCCTTTGAAAAAGACGAACAATCTTTACAGGGTTTCTTTGTTCGATACTTATTTGGAGTGGGTCTGCAACCAAATGGATCATTATCAATTAGCTGACAAAATTTGGTTCCTAAGGCTTTCTAGGCCTTGGCAACTTCTTTGCGGTCTTGCTTTTCTTGACATAGACGAGCATTTGTCTCATCTATAATTTGATTTATGGCTCTGAGACTTAATTCTTTTATAGTTCTTCCATGCATTGCCTTTTTATATTCTGTTGCAAAATATGCAGGGAAAGATTCTATATATCTGAGTCTCATGGTAGGATCATTTATATTACCAGAGTTATAGTACAACTTTTGCATATAGCATTGATAATCTTTTATCCTACTCATATCACATAATTTGGCTTTCAAGAATAAAGAAGTATTTCTAAGCTTGTCATTATCGACAGTGCCTAGAAATTCTTGAATTAAAGTTGCAATTAATGAGGCATATCCACCATTTAAGATTTCATCTTGGTGTGGATTAGCATCCCACCATTCTTTGACTATACCAACAAAACCATTGCAATTACCTCAGCAATAGTTATGGGATCCTTTTTATATAATAAAAGCTGAGAATTTGCCCATCCTATAATACCATGTATCAGTTCTTTAATTTGTTCTGGAGTAGAACAATCCAATTTGTACCAATTTGGTTACAAGGTTTGTGTCCTTGCAGTATGATGCAGAGGCTCAAATGTAGATGTTTTAGAAGTTTCTTCCATTAAAACCATACTTTCTGCTTCTTCAGGAGAAGCTTAGCCATGCTTACAGATCCTTTGTCTGGAGAGTTTTTATCGAAATAAACAAAGGACTATTCTGTAGAAGAACAACTTTATGGCGTGTTGAAGATCCGAAAGAATTAGCAATTTCCGTCCGTGGAATCTTTTTGACACCAATTTGGTTCAATTTCATCTGGTTTTTTTGTGTTCTCTAGAATTTTTTCTATATGTGGGACTATCTCAGGAATAGGATTGACATGCTCTTGGACTTGATCAACTTTGTGGGTTAACTCAATAGAGGAGTCATGTAATAGGTGCAGGCTATTTTGGACAATCTTATGTGTGGTATCAACCTTTGAAGCAATATCTTTTTAGTATCATCGACCGATTGAAAAGAGGTTGAACTATATCCATAACTTCCCTAGACACAATTTTAGGAATATCATGACAAATAGATATATTTTTAGAAGTACAAGAAAAGGCATAAGTTTTCCAAGAATCAATATTCTAAAGATGTCCCATACAAAAACAATATTTCGAAAAAAAAATATATGGGAAAGAAAAGAAAGTTTATACCAACTTGTTTTATCTCAGAAGGAAAACACTATGCAAATGAGTGCCCAAAGAAAGATACAGAAAAAAGGTAAAGCAAAAATAAATATGTTTGCAGAAAAAGGCATCACGGATCAAGATTATTGTTTAATCTTTGATTCCGATTGTTATTCTTCTGATGTGTCATACATATCCTCGGAAAAGAAATTCCAAGTTAATATTGTAGAACACACATGACTCAGATTGAGACAAGAGAGATTCTCGTTATGATTCATTTCCTTCTTTCATTAATATGATTGCTAGTTTTCCTCACCCTCTAATGTCCTGTGTCTGTCTGAAGTTCTATATAAGAACTAGAACTAAGGCAAAGTGAGTTTCAAGATTGTCCCCATGGGATACTTTGCTAAGAAGACCTTGACGTACCCAAAATTGTAGGGTACTGCACCGCCGGAAAGATGTTACACATACCCCAATGATGATACAAGTCTCCTTGTAAGGTGTTCAGAATCCAGAAAAGCTCGCCAAGTATACGTTTGTATCCCGCATGCCTCGCTCGGCCTCCGCATGCTTTGTTTTTCCCTTTGCCCCCTTTTTCCTTGCATTTTGGTCTTCAGTGATGAGATCACCGCCCGCCTGGCGGCGATCCCGTGATCGCCGTGCGGAGACAAGGCGGCAGTCCCACAACCGCCGCCCTGCACAAGGCGGCGGTCTGTATGCATTTTCTAGATTCTTCCGACGATCGCGTCAAACGTAAATCTTCAATTTCTACCCGCATTCTTCAGCTACTTTGCTTTGCATTTATGTTTTGGCCACCACTGTGAATAGTGTTTTTCCTTTGTTTATAGTAAAAGAGTTCAATTGGGAGTTACCCTCTGGTAAATGCATTTGTTATAAATAGCCAACTTGTTTTCAAACAAATGGCCCCTCACCTTCTCAATTCTATTATTCAGTCTTTGAATTTCTTGCTTAGAATTCTACTAGCTTCATGTTTTGCATCAATTATTAGCTTTCCTTTGTTGTTTAGAAGTCATTCAATCTTCTTGTTTCATCTTATTCCATTGTTGTTCCATACAATCAGCTTAACATAGAATAGTTTCATTTCTAAGTTATAATCCATTAAAGTTACTGAGTTTTTTGTTTTGTCACACGAGGATAGATTCTAAAACTCCTGGCACATTTGTGTTGTATTCTCATGAATAAATCCCGCTAGGAATTGCATAGTCAAGCTTTGTTCACTTGCGCTATCACTCTCCTACTCGCATTGTATTCGGTTTATATCCAAAGCTGCCATTGTTCGAATACCTTCTTATGTTGATGCTATCATAAACACGCTTTTACTCGGATTCACGAGAACACGAAGGAATGAGGAGATCACACCGAGGGATGAAATCACACACAACTGGATTTACCAACGTTCTATAAACGCCAAGTTTGAGCTATCAAATTTCTAGTTATAACGTATCGATAGATAGAGTAGCGAATTATTTTATTTCGCTTAAAAGTTCACTCTCGATATCATCGGGGAAGTCATGGGGATTGATAGTTTCGAGAAGCTGTGATTCAATCCTCTCTTCTCGAGGTAGGATCGAGAGTCTTTCAATTTAAAATAATTAATTGCTTAGATATTTAGGATAAAATCACAACCGCACAAGCAAATCTTCATACCAGTGCTATTTTGTTTATTTTAAATTCTATTGCTAGATTAGTTGTTCATTTTTCTAAATATACTAGAATAGATGCTCTTTAATTTCATTAAAATACGTCATCGAAAATACAAAAATAGAAGAATGCTTGCATAGTGTAAATACATCTTTCGTAATCAATTTATTAATTTTAATTAAAAGTTGAATCATTTTGCATGACAATCACAGGACCTAGAGAGCCTAGAGAATATATATTTGAACCAATAGTACCTCAACCAAATCTACCCACAACATTAGCTGATATAGATCAAGACCTTAGGATACAGGTCTTTCAAGCAATGGCAAACCTACAAGCAATTAGTGAACAACTGAGAGGGTTAAATATCGAAGACGACAAGGCATACACATTTTGGTCAAATCATCCTAACTATAGACTGCCTTGATAAAATATCCGAATGACTATACAAGGATTCGAAAGAGAACAAGTATTTGGTTGCGATCCTTTAGTTCCACAACCTGACACAGGAGACCTCCTCATTGACATAGATACTAGCTTACGCATTCAAGTTGCCAGAACACCTGTAAGGTATTCTGAGAAAATTATACAACTTCTAGTTCTAAACATAGAGGCTAAAAAGGCGTATGATTACTGGATAGTCGGAAGAAGGGATTGATTCTTCACATGACCATAATAGGTCCACAACAACCATGAACTCACGGTTGTGATCCCCAAGTCCCACAACCCAACGGATCTGCAAGTTAGTTAAGCATTGACACCGGTTTACGAACGCTGGTATTTAGATCCTCACCACTCCCGCCAGATATCATCACGCAGTTCTCCGTATTAAATATAGAAGCCAATCAATCTAATATTTTTGGACTAGACCAGAAAACCACCCATAGTTCACTACAAATCCACTAAACCTCCTATCACCATTTTCATGACCTTGTCTGGAGATATATACGAAGCTCCCACGGGCCACTTCCCACATATCCAACAACCAAGAAACAGGATCTCGGCAAAGCTCGACATTGATTGGAGCCTCCGAACAACTATTATATCCGAACGATCCATTACACCAATTTAGGTTAGGAGGGCCTTCTTTGCCTTAGATTCGTAGATTCCATTATTACGTATTGAGGATATAATATTACTCGATTAGCTTGTTTGTATCCATTCATATTCAACATTCACCGGCTATCTCGACACGACCTCGGGAGGTCGGGTACGAGGAAGAGGTACTTGTAGATTCCCATGCTCGCATGTCACTTTTCCATCGTACAAAATTAGTGAACCCAACGTGAAACAAACAAATTTTCCCTTTTTTTTAATTTCTTTCATCCACCTTCACTCTTTCACATTATTCATGGGTATTCATATACCCCCCGAATATGTCGGATACGACGCATATGGAAGACCTCTCTCAGGTCTTGAAGTAAACTATAGTCAAATAAATAGACAACCGTCGTCCTCGCTTTCTACATGGGCTGATAACTATTCAAGTAATTACTTGTCATCTCAAATTCCCCCTCACGAACTAGTTCTAGTTCTTCATTCCGAATCGAGGAGTTTTATCAACTTACACAACAGTGCCGAGAGCCCTCGGGTCTAATAATATGACGTTTACTAGATAATCCACTTCATCTCCTCGGGTCTTGTTCTGCACTACGTTAGTAGACAGTCAGATCCACTCCCATTTTTGGATGAGGAGTACTTAGCACGCTATGCTAAAAGCGAACAACATTTCCAAAACATGTATCCACCTATAGGGAGTTTACAAACACAATCTGATACCCTATTCCAAGAAAACACCCCCATTCCTTCACCTATGGGAAATGCCCTCGGTGAAGCTTGGCAGGTAATGATCAATTCATAGTAGGGTATCACACCCCTTTACAACCTCAAGGTATACAACAAATGCCATTAAGGCAAAGCACTGTGTCTTCACCAATAGAGGTCATTTCAGCCTTAGTTGAAAAGGTTAGAGGGCTGGAACTCGCCCAAGCAAACCAAAATTCATATTTTGGGCAAGCAAGGATCCCCAACCCTCTGCATCACCCCAGTCAGGTTGACCTCCTTACAGGAACATGCACATTAGGCATGCCTCCTCAAAATCCTTATAATTACCCATAGCAAACGCCAACTAGGACCACATTTTCAAACGCCGCTCCAGTTGAAAACATGACACCTCTCGGCTTGGCACCAAACAACCCATACCAAAACAATGCTCCTCCTTACTTAAACATTTATTCAAAGTCACCACAAGGAGACATGTTCTCTTCTCCCAGGATGTTCGTTCAACCATAGGGATTCCCTTATGTCCCTACAAACGCATATGCTATGTCATATCAACAACCCTTGCCACCCTCACCCCCTCAGTAAGCACCATCGATGGTCGAGGCCTACGCAGTAGGGACTTACTCAGAATATTTAAAAGAACCCCTAGACTTCACCATACGAAGTGTTATGCTTCCAAGACCTCTTCCCGATTTACCCAAATATAAAGGGGAAGGGGATCCAAATGCACACATTAAAGCCTACGCCACAGCCATAAGGGAATTACTCCCTTGGGACGGGGTTGTTGCTAAAATATTCCCTAAAACTTTAGAAGGTATTGCCCTTGATTGGTATTACAGAATACCTGAAGCCTCGATACACTCATTCAAACAACTTGTGTTTGAGTTTATCAAAGCTTTTGATATGAACAAATTGTTAAGAACAGAATCGGGAGTTCTTGCATATTAAACAAGAACATAATGAATCCGCTGCTCATTTTATTCAAAGATGGCATACGGTTCTCTACTCATCAACAAGTGCTCTAAACATGGATCAAATGGAACTATGCGATTTATTCCTTAATTCTCTCAATAGAGAGATAAAGGAAGAAGTCCAGAAGTTCCCACTAAGAACTTATGATGAAGTACTCGAGAGTGCTCTCTGAATCGACCAAGCAGTGATAGATAGTGGTCGTAAGACATATGGAACAAATGGGAAATTAACCACTCCCAATCAAAACACCGCGGCCTATCCTAATACCAGGAACGCTAATCAAGGACCTAAGATCCTTAACAAGAACCGCGGAGTTACAACAGATGGAGTAACTGACCAAGTTAAAAGGGAAAACGTTGTAAACATTTCGCCACCTGTTAATAATCAACGAAATAACAATTTTACTCCAACAATCAACGCGGTGGATTTTAATCGTCCACCACGACAACAACAACAATGACGACAAATCCAAACACAAGGTCCAAATCGAAACCCAACTGGATATCAGAGTCAAAACCAAAGGCAACAGCCTCAAAATTTTAACTCTAACAACCAACAACCTTATCAGAATTTTGGGCCACAACAGGTTTTAAATCAACAACCTTGAAATTATAATCCCAATTTGTATTGTGGCTTCCACAAGATTCAAGGCCACGATACTAGGACTTGTTGTGACTACAATAAATTCATGCAGCGTTTGCCAGAAGATCAAAAGCAACTCTTTATAGATATGTTTTTAGCAAATTCTGTAGTACCCACGCTAAACACTTATGCAGGGAAATTTCCCCTCAAAATGCACCCCTCAAGATCTTTAATGATCCACTCCCAAACCATTCTAACAATAACATGCTAGATCCTAACAAAACAAACAAGGGTGTCATAATAGGAAACAATGATCATGAAGCTTCAACTTCATTAAATCCACCAGTCACACCCCAACTAGGAACTCGACCCCAAACTAAGATAGTTGGCCTGGTGGAATTAGACACTAAGTTACCCGTAGAAACCATAACAAGAACATGGGATTATTCTTCTCAACCAACTCCAAGTTATCCATTGGAACCAGACAACATTCAACAAATGTTGGTAAAACCCATAGGTGCCTATGATTTAATTAATGACTTAACTAAAACCTTCTCTCACATCTCCTTTTTGGATTTGTTAAAGAACTCTCCCGATCCCACGTGGCTGCCCTCTTAGAAGCATTAGGCCTTGGTCATTTGATCAAGATCACTCCTCTGGAAACGCAAGTAAACCATTTAGACTTTGATGTTTATCCTCTGGGGCAGCTAGATAGGGATACTGAATTTATATTTGACATAAGCAAAATGCCAACAGACGTCAAGATTGCATGAAGAGGCGACTCAGCCTTACATTTACAAGTATGGGTTTACAATAATTTTGTTAAACGTGCAATGGTTGACGATGGGGCAGCAGTTAACATAGTCCCCTTCGCTTTTCTTCAAAAGTTAGGATATGGAGAGACAAATTGTTCCACAACACGAAATACGTTAAGAGGATATGATAGCCTCAAGGCCACTTCGATTGGAACCATAGTTTTACCAGTCACTTTAGGACCCAAGACGGTCCTCACTGAATTTTATATTATAGATCGGAAAACTAATTATAATATGATCCTTGGTCGGCCATGGATACACTGCATGAAAGCAATCCCTTCCACGTTATTCCAAGAAATAAGATTTCTACACTTATGGAAAATATTTGTGGCACAAGGTGACCCAAAACCCTTCGATATACACCTAGCTGATTTGAGACCAATGTTATAAAACGATGTCACTAGGGACTACCACAAAAATTGTCAAATTGTTAGAGAAATACTTACCTACCATTTGATTCTATGGGTATGGGACGCACCCTGGGAATTGCTTCTCTTCCATCAGACGAAATTTTTATGGTAGAAGTAACAAGCAAAGGAAATAGATACGACAGATATCCCAACATCCATTTTTCCAAGAAAGTATTGGATGCTCCACTTCGATGGAGCTAGATGTTGCTTTGGAGCTGGGGCGGGAGTGATCTTTACTTCACCTGAGGGAAAGATCTTGCCTTTCGCCTTTAAATTAAACTTTGAATGTACAAACAACGGGGCTGAGTATGAAGCTCTCCTCCTTGGCCTCATCCTAGCTAAAAGAATGGGTGTTGATAACATTAGAGTGCTAGGAGACTCACAACTAGTTGCAAACCAAGTCTCCGAGGTATATGAAACTAGAGCTGAGCATTTACAACTCTATAAAACAACAATATTAGATCTAAGCAAGGGATTTAACTTCATATCAATTGAAGTAATCCCACGAGAGCAGAACCTTCTCACCTTCTCACGACTTGATAGCCACCTAAGCCTCCCTGTTTCACTCTAAACAATGAGTTGGAAGATACAAATTTCACAAAGTATCACTTTGTCACCGAACCATTAGTGCGTAAAATACCGACAACTCACTCTTGCATCATGGAGAAGTAGAGGATGATTTTTCTATCATGGATCACTTTGATGATGATAGAATCACTCTCGAATATCTAAATGCCTATGCAGAGCTACACCTTGCTCACCGTATAGTTGATCTTTCCCTAATACCACATTCCTCTTCCTATTTTGGAAATCCCATGGTAGAGTCTCCTTCATAGAAGGATCTCGATATCTATGAGATAGAAAATGGAGAAAGCTTGGAACTACCTCCAGCCCCACCTGAATTTGAAGAAGGTAACGCTTCTTTAATAGAAGAAACCATTGACATAAACATTGGAACGGAGGAAGAACCAAAAATTTTGAAGTTGGGATCCTCGTTAACTCCGGAGGAGATAGAAATACACACCCAAATCCTCAAAGAACATCAAAAGGCTTTCACATTTAACTATAAATAAATGACGGGCATTGCACCACATATCGCGATACATAATCTTGTCACTAAACCAGATGCAAAACCAATTAAACAGAAGTCAAGACCAATGAAGCCAAAAGTGGCTCTCATGGTAAAAGAGGAAGTAATAAAACTTCTCCAAGTGGGATTCATCAAACCCGTTGACTATTCACAATGGGTATCTAATATCGTCCCTATTCTCAAAAAGAATGGGAAGATACGCATTTGCATAGATTTTCGGGATATTAACAAAGCTTGTCCCAAGGATGACTTCCCATTACCATCCATTGATGTTATCGTTGATGCAACAGCTAGATTTGAACTGTTGTCCCTCATGGATGTATTCTCGGGTATAATCGATTAAAATATCTTAACATGATCAAGCCAAAACTATATTCATAACTCCCTAGGGAATTTATTGCTACGTTGTCATGCCATTTGTTCTTAAAAACGCCGGCGCTACGTATCAGCGGGAAATGACATATATATTCCACGATCTTATCCATAAAATTGTGGAATCCTATGTGGATGACTTGTTGGCCAAGGCCAAGAAACGCTGTGATCATCCAAAAGTGCTCTGTATCATCCTCTCATGATTAATTGAATATGGCGTCACATTAAACCCAGAGAAGTGCGTGTTTGGTGTAACAGGAGGCAAACTTACGGCTACATTATATCTTCATGAGGGATTGATGTTGATCTAGCCAAAATATGGGTTGTTCTCGAAATGATCCCACCATCGAATGAGTCTAGGAATCAAGTCATTTCTTGGGAAACTCGGTGCAATCCAAAGGTTCATCCCAGATTTAAGTTTTGTCATTCATCCAATCAACAATCTATTAAAGAAAGATTATAACATTGATTGGACTGAAGAATGCAACGAGGCCTTTGAAGCAGTTAAATGCTTCTTGTTGTCTCCACCCATGCTAATGCCTCCCAAACCAGACCACCCTTTGATCTTATACTCACGAGCCACTCATGTCTCGCTAGCCTGCATGTTGGCTCAAGAAGACAATGATAAACAAGAACGTGCGGTCTATTTCATTAGCCGAACGTTGCTCGATTATGAAACACGTTACACATAGGCAGAGAGAGAATGCCTTGCCATAGTCTTTGCAACAAAACGTTTAAGACATTACATGTTAAATCAAGAAACAAGGGTCATTGTAAAGACAGATCATTTACGAACATTTCTTACGCAAGGGTCTTTGTCTAAAAAGGTTGGACGTTTCATAACCTTAATGGGTGAATTTGAGTTGACATTCATAAACCAAAAATCCGTTAAGGGACAAATCATTGCAGACTAGTTAGCTGACAATCTGTTAGATGGAGGCAATCTGGTAAATATGGAATTCCTTGATGAGTGTGTATACTTCATCGAAACCAGGCCCCCCATCTCTACATGCCACTGGTACACTGATATCATCAATTTTATCATAAACCATGCATACCTGGAAGGTGCCACATCACAACAAAGAAGGCGGTTACGCATTATTACCGCTAAATATGTTGTTTTAGAATAGGTACTCTATCGTAAAGCCTTCGACGGCATGCTTCTAAGATGCATCGACATAGAAGAATCCAAGAAGATTCTTCATGAATCCCACAGTGGGATATGTGGAGGCCACTTCGGTGGTCACGCCACCACTCGCAAAATACATCGGATGGGCTATTTTTGGCCCACTCTCAAGCATGATGCAATGGAATTTGTACGTAAGTGCCACAAATGCCAAGAATTCTCTCATGAGATTCACATGCCAGCACAATCCTTGCAACCAATAGTGACCCCGTGGCCCTTCTCCATGTGGGGTCTGGACTTGATAGGAAAATTCTCTCCCTCATCAACCGATGGCCATAATTTTATGATTACAACCACAGAATGTTTTACCAAATGGGTGGAGGTCATGCCCCTCACCACCATACCAGGTTAGGTAATTGCCAAATTTATTGTAAACCAAATCATTTGCAAGTATGGTGTCCCACAAGTCATTATCTCTGATAATGGCACATCCTTTAAAAATGATGAGGTCCGTGAGTTATGTAGCAAATTCAAAATAAACCATCACATGGCCTCTCTTTACTACCCTCAAGCCAATGGGCAGGCCGAAGCGACAAACAAAACATTAAAGGTTATTCTCCTCAAAACAGTCAAGGAGAACAAGCGAGATTGGCATTTAAAACTATATCCGGCCTTGTGGGCCCATCGAACATCAATAAGAACACTAACAGGAGCAACCCCTTTCTCGCTGGTATTCGGGGCAAAATAAGTTCTCCCACTTGAGGTTGAAATCCCAGTCTCCGTATCTCATTACAAGGGATTTTAGACGAAGAAGCTTACAGGGAGGCACGCCTCTCTCAACTGGAAAGCCTTGACGAGACCAGGCTAAATGCCGAACAATGGCACAGAGCCTATGCCGACCGGATGTGCTAGCAAAGATAACAAAAAAAGTTTATGAGCAAGAAATATATGAGGGATATCTAGTTCTAAGACTAGACAACCGGATCGATAAGAAAATCGGCAAAGGAAGGAAGTTCTGGCCCAAGTGGTTGGGCCCACACCGAGTCATGAAGGACTACGGAAACGATGCATATATTTTGTGCACACTAGAAGGTGAGGAATTCAATGAAACTGTCAATTCCTTGCATCTTAAACGGTTTTACGCATAAGACATTAGAATCACCACTTGTACATTATAGCTACCTACATTGCATTAGTCATTTAGCTGTTTCATTTTGTCCACTCATTTCATAAAAATTGTAGTCCAAGAACTTACTCTTAAGCAATTTATTACAAATTTCTGAAAGTATTGGCAAAAGCATTCAAAACACATCTCTTCAAACATCATCAACTATTTTCAAATCTTCTCATCAAGTTCGACAGACAAGTATTGACGAAAACCATACCAAGGCCTGCATACTTGGTTTTGCTCTTTCTTTCTACTAGGTGAAGTTGTCCTTACCTACACTGTATTCTAGAAGCTTCTTGGTGTCACATCTATCCCTCTTAAATCTCTTTGAAAGAAAGGATATCCCAAAGTCATAGATCAGAAATGTCAAAATCAAATGGAATCAAAAGCACCAAGCAAATAGAATATTTTATTTTACACACTTCTTTGCCCCATCAACCTTCGGTGATAAGCCCACATCTCTTACTGGTGGTGTGAGGTTGGGAAAGGAAAGAAGTGCCCTTACTCACCTATATCTTTCCTTTGGTGACAAACCCATGCTTCTTACTAGTGGCATGAGGCAGGGTGTGGGGGGTCCATTCACACAAATTAACAAATCTTGGTATGCTAGAAGCACAAATCAAATTCTATTAAGAGAAAACAAATGTCCAAACTCCAAAAGAGATCAAATCCTCAAAACCAGATTTTGTCAACTAGGTTGCCATTTATGAATCTAAGTCTAGATAAATTGGAACGTAAGTGGCCGTCTAAGCTTGGTGGTAGCTCTGAGTAGGGTAGGTGTGTAGGTCTAGGTCTGGTTTCTAATACTGCTTTGTCTATCTCCTATTATTCCATTCGGTCAAACTCATACAATTTGTGCCCTTCCTAACTCTTCCTCGCATCTTACCGATTGCTAAAAGGAACGATACCAGATCGTGCCAAGCCAAGAACACAGATGCTAATCAAACATCACGATCAATAAGATGAAAGCAATTCACCAGAATAACTTTACATAAACCTTTGCAAACAAATGAGCAACAATCTCATATATTATTATGGAACTCAATGAAATAGAATGAGAATGGGCCATGCTTATATAGGCAAGGAATAACAATCTAAGAACCAGTCAAGGTTGTAGATCAAGCTATAAATCATGGAAAGAACTAGTCATCAAAGAACTAGTCAAGTCCATAGATTTATGAGAGAACTAGACATCAAGGATCTAGTCAATACCATAGATCTAGGAAAGAACTAGTCAATACCATAGATCAAGGAAAGAACTATACCTAACAATAAGATAATATCTCCTAATATCTAAATAAATAAAAAGAAATATCCACACACATAAGTGGGTGAGGATAAATACAATAAAGGTAAATAATGTACCTAGGTGAACATGAGCTAAGATAAATACCTACTCAAACAATTGCGTAGAATTGGGAATGGGGAAAGTTCATCTCTTTATCACTATACATTCATCACGTTTTGCCAACATAAGAAGAAATCACGGATATTGCCCAAAGAATTCAAAAGTTCAGTACTACAATATGTTTGTATCATCTCATATCAGCATTACAAAAGCATAAAAAAGAGAAACATTTTGTTTACTATCATTTGTCATCCATTGCATACATACTGAAAAGCATGAAAACAAGTACTCTAAAAACATCTAGTAGACATGTGGAAACAAGTCATAAAATTCTAGGCACCAAGAGTCTAGATCCAAAAAGATATATATATATATATATATAAATCAAGTTTCATATACAATGCCATCATGCACTAGGCATGGTCAAAACACTCAATGAGCCCGAAAAGTACAAAAACACTCATATAGATATCTAACAAAACACTACAAAAATGGCCTCTCAATCCCTATGGGATCCCTCAGAGGGTGCACGACCACATCTAGGACTCCGGCTACGCCGGCACTCCGAATGCACTAAGGGCTCGCGGTCATGACCAGTAGCTGTTGTCTCACTATGAGAATGACTCCTCCTCATCAAGTGCTCAATCGTCCTATATCTAGCTACCTCAGCATGGAGAGAAGTCATGATCTTCGTCACATGCCAGACAGAGGCAAAAACATTGGTATGCCTACCTACAGTGCAAGGCTCCCCACGTCCACAGAAAGCTCAACACGAGTCTTCTCCGAGGGGAGCAATAAGGTATCTGTGCATACTCGACGAATCAAGTCTCGCCACTCATCAGCAGTCACTGCAAAATAAAGGAGAAAACAAGTTAGAAAATGATCAAAGATAAAACCAAGAGTAAACAAAACAAAAAGAAATAACAACTAAGACAATTCTAACTAAAACAAAGTCAAGAGAAGAGTAGCAACTCACTCGGATCGCCAGGCCTCCAGGAAGGATCTCTAGGATCCGCGCCTGCCACTGATGTCGCCACTGACTGGTGTCCCTCTCCCACATCTGGGGCAATGTGACGGCCTACAACGGACTCACCATCTCCCCCTAAATCCTGAGAGAGCAACTCCTCTGAGACTAGAGTCACCCTCTTTGCGCTCCACTCCGCCCTCTCGACCCGTAGGATCTCCTGAGTATCATGCCACTCGGGATCACTATCATCCTCCCCACTCGTCTCACCGATCTACATCTCCTCTGTCTCTCCTAGTGAACTCCTCAGACTCGAGTCCACGTCAATGGGCTCATTGCTGCTATGGGCGAGACCGGCGGTAATCCGAAGTAAAGGTGCTTGAGGAGCACCGGCTCTCCCTCGAGCATGTACCACCCTCCTGGCCGCGATAGGAACACCAGGGGTAACAATGGTCCAACCCGCCTCTAGGACCTCCCCGAGCCTCACGAATAGATCTATACATTGGCCCCGCCGGAGGAAACATGTCAATATAGGGGAGGCCAAACTGTTGTGGTACTCTATCAAAGGGGTGGATCTCCAACTTCCCCACCCTGTCTACCAGCTGACTGGTAGTCTAACAAGCAATCAATGTAACGGTCTCCTCTCCCCATAGCCCTGCCATGGCCTGATAAGGAGTGGCCTCCATATCTGCAGTAGTCAAAGAGGCCACTAGGCTGGTGGGGTGCTCTAAGAACAGTCATCCCTGTCCACCTCGCTGCCCTGACGGCCCCGAGATCCTCTACCTCTACACCTCTCCCATACGGAGTGATATGCTCATACACCCAACTCATGACAAGAGTCGGGTGGCTCAGTGATTGTCCTTGTAGTCGGACCACCTGTATAAATCATGGTAGGTGGTCCCGAGGATGTCTGATCCCCAAGCATAGACACGTCCATGGCCCTCAATCTGTGCAATGATGGGGGCCCAACAATATAAGAGAGTGTCTCCTCCCTTGTCCCCAATCAATCTTGAAGCAAGGATGCCCATGATGGCCTTGCGGAGCACGGAATGTCTGTCTCAACAATAGAGCGGATCCTCACTCCCTTCTTCGACCCCATCGAAACAATCAGCATCCCCCATATAGGTGGCCCACTGAACCACCTAAGATCTCGATACTATTGTCTTAAGAGACAGCCGCCGCCCAAGGATCGGAACCCCCAGTATACGGTAAACATCCTCCAGGGTGATGGTCCACTCACCCCTAACTCCTAGCAATCGAAGGTGTTCGATCCGCATTCCAATATGAAAATAAGTCACATAGTATGTGACTAGCAGGAGCAACGTGAGGGACCTGTGCAATCCTCCAAATGTCAGCCCTCTGAAGGTATCTCGCTCTTCCTGAGAGAGTGCCTCTAACACTGTTAGGAGCCAATCACACTCCCTCTCTCGGCTCCATCTAATATACTCCTTCTGCATACACCCAAAAACATAAAAAAGGAGTAAGTTAATATCAAAATCTGATTGGAAAAACTATCAAGAACATGTAAAAGTGCTAAAAATGCAAATATAAGTAAAGGAAAGCATTTTTTTACTTTCATCACGAACCGCTGCCACGTGCGAGTGGCGGTTCTATAACCGCCGCCTTTAAAGGCGGCGGTCCAGAATCGCCGCCCTGCGGGCGGCGGTCTTGTCCCGAACCCACCAATGGCTCAAATGCCCTAAAAATGCCTAAAAATAGGTAAAATTCACCATTTTAACTAAAACAAGGACCTACCCTATGGGCACCCCCTGAGACTCATTTAAAACTAATATTTTCAAAAATCCCCAGGACAAAGATTTCATCATTTCCACATTTTAGGTTCAAAAACAATAAATTGAGAAGAACTAACCTGAGACTTCGCGGGTCGATGTTCCGCTCTCGGAGGCATGATCGCTATCTCACCATGAACGTTTTGACTATACTCTCGTCGAAAAACCGTCACCGTGGGTCCCAGAGCTCAAAAACTATCAAATCAATCCACACAAATGAATAGTGAAATGAGTTCGTTTTATATATATAGCTTTCTAAAATTGATTTTGAATGTCTTTCATAGGGTCGGAGCGTCGACAGAGGTAAGTTCTAAACCCCGCATAGATGGTAAGTCCTCTTTTCATATCAATTTAGCCTTATTTCTCAAATTATTTTATCTAGCTGCACTTGAGTCCCCTTTTTCATTTTGTAGATAGCGGGATCTTGGATGGTGACTTTCCAACACACGGCGTGTCAGGTATAACTCCTAACTCCCCATTTTGGGACTGCCATACTCGGATCCACCGTTTTACGCCTCTTCATGGCTAAGACGCTTCTCCGAGGGGGCAATATGTACATACCCAAAATTGTAGGGTACTGCACCGTCGAACGATGTTACACATACCCCAATGATGATACAGGTCTCCTTGCAGGTGTTTAGAATTGAAAAGCTCGCCAGGGTATATGTGTTTGTATCCCGCATGCCTCGCTCGGCCTCCGCATGCTTTGTTTTGCCCTCTACCCCCTTTTTCCTTGCATTTTGGTCTTCAGTGATGAGACCGCCGCCTTGCACAGGCGGCGGTCCCATGCTGCCCGCCACCCTACACAAGGCGGCGGTCCTGTACGCGTTTTCCAGATTCTTCCGACGATCGCGTCAAACGTAAATCTTCAATTTCTACCCGCATTCTTCAGCTACTTTGCTTTGCATTTATGTTTTGGCCGCCCTGAATAGTTTTTTTCCTTTGTTTATAGTAAAAGAGTTCAATTGGGAGTTACCCTTTGGTAAATGCATTTTCTATAAATAGCCAGCTTGTTTTCAAACAAATGGCCCCTCACCTTCTCAATTCTATTATTCAGTCTTTGAATTTCTTGCTTAGAATTCTACTAGCTTCATGTTTTGCATCAATTATTAGCTTTCCTTTGTTGTTTAGAAGTCATTCAATCTTCTTGTTTCATCTTATTCCATTGATGTTCCATACAATCAACTTAGCATAGAATAGTTTCATTTCTAGATTAGAATCCATTAAAGTTGCAGGTTTTGTTTTGTCACAAGGATAGATTCTAAAACTCTTGGCACATTTGTGTTGTATTCCCGCAATAAATCCCGCTAGGAATTGCATAGTCAAGCTCTGTTCACTTGCGCTATCCCTCTCCTACTCACATTTTATTTGGTCTATATCCAAATCTGCCATTGTTCGAATACCTTCTTCTGTTGATGCTATCATAAACACGCTTTTCTGGATTCACGAGAACATGAAGGAATGAGGAGATCACACTAAGGGGACAAAATCACACACAACTAGATTTACCATTGTTTTGTAAACGCCAGGTTTGAGCTATCAAAGTTTTAGTTATAACGTATCAGATAGAGTAGTGAATTATTTTATTTCAGTTAAAAGTTCGCTCTCGAAATCACCGGGGAAGCTATGGGGATTTATAGTTTCTGAGAAACTGTGATTCATTCCTCACTTCTGAGGTAGGATCGAGAGTCTTTCAATTTAAAATAATTAGTTGCTTAGATATTTAGGATAAAATCACAACTGCACAGGCAAATAGTCATACCAGGGATATTTTGTTTATTTTAAATTCTATTACTAGATTAGTTGTTCATTTTTCTAAATATACTAGAATAGCTGCTCTTTAATTTCATTAAAATACGTCATCGAAAATACAAAAATAGAAGAATGCTTGCATAGTGTAAATACATCTTTCGTAATCAGTTTATTAATTTTAATTAAAAGTCTAATCATTTTGTAGGACAATCACAGGACCTAGAGAGCCTAGAGAATATATATTTGAACCAATAGTACCTCAACCAAATCTACCCACAACATTAGCTGATATAGATCAAGACCTTAGGATACATGTCTTTCGAGCAATGGAAAACCTACAAGCAATTAGTGAACAACTGAGAGGGTTAAATATCGAAGACGACAAGGCATACACATTTTGGTCAAATCATCCTAACTATAGACGCCTTGATAAAATATCTGAATGACTGTATAAGGATTCGAAAGAGAATAAGTATTTGGTTGTGATCCTTTATTTCCACAACCTGATGCAGGAGACCTCATCGTTGACATAGATACTAGCTTACGCATTCAAGTTGTTAGAACACATGTAAGGTATTATGAGAAAATTATACAACTTCTAGTTCTAAACATAGAAGGCTGAAAAGGCGTATGATTACAGGATAGTCGAAGAAGGGATTGATTCTTCACATGACCATAACAGGTCCACAACAACCATGAACTCACAGTTGTGATCCCCTAGTCCCACAACCCAACGGGTCTGCAAGTCAGTTAAGCATTGACATCGGTTTACAAACACTGGTATTTAGATCCTCACCACTCCCGTCAGATATCATCACGCAGTTCTCCGTATTAACTATAGAAGCCAATCAATCTAATATTTTCTAGACTATACCAGAAAACCACCCATAGTTCACTACAAATCCACTAAACCTCCTATCACCATTTTCATGACCTTGTCTGGAAATATATACGAAGCTCCCACATGCCACTTCCCACGTATCCAACAACCAAGAAACAAGATCTCGGCAGAGCTCAACATTCATGGGAGCCTCGGAACAGCTATTATATCTGAATGATCCATTACACCAATTCAGGTTAGGAGGGTCTTCGTTGCCTTAGATTTGCAGATTCCATTATTGCGTATTGAGGATATAAGATTACCCGATTAGCTTGTCTGTATCCATTCATATTCAACATTCACCAACTGTCTCGGCACAACCTCGGGAGGTCGGGTACGAGGAAGAGGTACTTGTAGATTCCCATGCTCGCATGTCACTTTTCCATCGTACGCACCTATCTCTCACGAAAAGTCAAAGAGTTAGAAAAAAATATTCAATACAAGTAAAAGTTGAAAATGAAGCTCATGAAAGGAAGGAAGAAGAAGAAGAGAAGCAAAGATGGTCACATCAAGCAAGGCCTCCAATACAAGGACACATACGCCGAAGACAAATTCCTTACAGAGGAAGAGGTCGTGGCAGGGAAGATGTTCTCCACCTAGGAGAAGCTTTCCATTTCTATTTCCGTAAGAAGATCGGAAAATGAATTCCGTAGTTAATTCTAGCACAAATATTATAATTCCAAAGACTGAGACTATGAGAATATGGAGAAGAAATAGAATAGAATTCTTACAAAAAGTGATTGCTAAGGCTACTAATGAATACAAAAGATTAGTAGAAGAAGAAACCAGAGAAAAGAAAGAAGTTAAAGTGATGATCAGTTTCTTGAAGATGCCTATCAACAGATATTGCACCAAGAGGTAGAAGAACCAGTTCCAACGAAGAAATCAATACTGAGGTATGTACAGTAAAAGGAGCCCAAAATCCTTTTATCACTATTAACATTTGCATTCCTAATATCAAGCCCTACTCCATAGATGCAATGATAGATACATGAGCAAATATTAGTTTGCTTAGAACCAAGGCTATACCTCCAGATTGTTGGACTGAAACTTATTTAAAAATAAATTTTGATAAGAAAGAGGTAATATCAAAATATACAGCATATGTACCTATCAAAATAGAAGGATATGAAAGAACTCTACAGTTTATCAACATGATATGATTTCATATGATTGTTTGATAGGAGTTGATGCTTTACAAGAATGTGGTACTTTTAGTCTAAATAAAGATTTCATATCTTTATTTAATCTTGACATTCAGATCCCTAGAAGTACTCATTCAGAACCATAATACCCTTGCTAAAGCAAAGGAAAGAATCCAACCATGAATGGATTCATAAATCTATAGCCCTATGTAAAGGTAATATAGATGATATTGTTGGAAAAATTAAAAAGAATCTATGCTCAAAAATCCTCATGCTTTTATTGAAAGAAAAAAGCATTACTGTTCATTAGATCTACAGTTTCATAAAGATGAGAAAGGGAATGATATAATTCCTAAATTCAGAGCTCATCATAAAGGCATGATCCTTACAGAAAGAAAGGAATGTCATGAAGAAATTAAGAAATTAATCCAAGGAGGATTTATCAAAGAATCTAACTCCTCTTGGGCATGTGCAGCCTTTTATGTAAATAAAAGGAGTGAATAGGTTCATCAAAAGAAAAGGCTTGTTGTTGATTACAAGCCCTTGAATAAGTTTGTAAAAGTTGTGCAGCATCTTATTCCAGCTAAGGATGACCTATTATCCAGAATCAAAGGTTCAAAGGTATACAACAAGTTTGATTTAAAAAGTGGTTTTTGGCAAATATTCCTCAAACCAGAAGATACCTACAAAACAGCCTTTGTAGTACCAGGAGGACAGTATGAATGGAAAGTACTTCCATTTGGATTAAAAACTGCACCATCAATCTTCCAGAAAATGATGGACAACATCTTTGGTGAGTTAGCTGATTTCCTGATAGTCTACATTGATGATATTTTAATATTTTCTAAATCTCCCAAAGAACATATTGAACATCTACAAAAGTTCTATGAAGTTGTTTATCAAAATGGTTTGTGCTTATCTCCAACAAAATGGAGATCTTCAAGGATGAAATGGATTTCCTTGGAATCACAGTCAAAGATGGCTCTATTGAGATGCAATCTCATATTGTTTCAAAGATTCAAGAATTTCCAGATCAGATAATGGAAAAGATTCAACTACAGAGATTTCTTGGTTGTATCAATTATGTTGCTGGATTTTACAAGGATATTGCTGCAGATAGAATTCTTCTCAATAAAAGATTGAGAAAAAATGCTCCCAGTTGGTCAGCAAAATGACCCAAGCTGTGAAAAGGATCAAAGCACAAGTTCAGAAACTTCCTGCTATGTCCCTACCAAGACAAGGACTGAAGATCATAGAAACAGATGCAAGTGAAGGTTATTGGGGAGTTGTACTAAAAGAAAAAACAAGTAATGGCAAAGAAAAAATATGCAGATATGCATCTGGATCTTTCCAAGGTTCAAGTCAAATACCATTCAGCCCACAAGGAAATTTTAGTTCTTAAGAAAGCTATTAAAGCCTTCTTGTTTTTTCATACAGAATGAACATTTCATTCTGCAAGCGTTACGATTTCAAGGATTTCAAGGCCAGACTCAATAATGGAGATCCTGCTAACAAAACTGCATTCAACAGACTCCAGAGATGGGGAATGTGGTTTGATAATTTCAGTTTTGAAATTGAGCACATAAAAGGTAAAGATAATTCTCTAGCTGACTTTGCCAGTAGAGAATTGAATCATTCAAAAACATAAATCTCACACAGGTAATCCATGAATTTGTTGGAGCTATCTGGCAATATTCTCGACGCCAAAAGTCTCTAAAAAGAAATGATAATGAAATGTCATATGAGGCACAACATTTGTTGCTTTCAAGAGGAATTATTTCAGTATCACCCTACGAAAGTATGACAGAAGTAGCATCAAGGTTTATTGATCCTGAAATTCCTACTTCGGAGTTTCATACCAGACAAGAACCTATGGTTTTCTACACATTACAATGGCAATGGAGACATTCAAGGTATGTGGAACCTCCTCCAAATCATATTCCAGTAGAAGGAATCCGGCTAAGACAATTGGTCCCAAGACCAAATACATTATGGAGGTTTGAATTTTCTAAGCTATGGCCTGAAGGACATCCTATTGAGAATGATGCATGGAACAAACCAAGCACTCCAGGGGATAGGCAATACATTGCTAATCATTTCAAATATTTCCTTTCTAGATATCTACCAACTAAAATTTCTGATAGCCCTTTGCTTGAAATGCATCCTGATCTTTTATTAGAAATATTTTAATTAATTGTAAGATTCCCTGGTATGTAAAAGAATCATATTATGTTAAACCTAACATTTTACAAGGACACCATTCTAATCCTAATGGACAATTATGGTGAAAGGTTTATCTTCGCCATACCATGAATGTACATCCTCCTGCACCTGGTCATTTCCTACGATTCCAGATCACTATCTTTATCCATCACGAAGACATCTAGCCCCAGATAATGATGGAACATCTTCAGTATCTAGACTTTGGTACGAACGTAACACTCGTGACCACTACATTGCTAAAAGAAGAGATTGGGAGGAATCATCCAGCTCATCTGATAGTGACAACAGCCCTAGAGTCCATTTCAGTCCTTAGCTATGATGACAAGCTTGTTGTCATCTGTCTGTTTTTTGTACATTAAAGTTTTGAGATGACTTCTCTTTAGTCATTTCAAAAGCATGGTGGACCTCTCCACTTCCTAAAGGTGTCTTGTTGAGTGGCATGTACTCAATATTTGTCTTCCACTTTTCTTAAGTGGGAATCTTCTTGTCTACCTAGGTTACTAGTTCCCGGTTTCTAGGTTGCCCTTCTATCCGGTGAAAAGCTTCTCGCATTCCTATAAATATGGATGTTGAGACTCAGTCACTACATTAGAGAGTTGTGAGTTTTAGCAAGGGATATGATAAGATCCTCAGTGTTGTGAAAAGTATCTAAGAAGTATTTAATGTATAAGGTTTTACTGTATAAGTGGTATCAAAGCTTGGTCTCTATGTAATAGAGTGTTTTGAAAGATAAATAAAGAAGATCTTTGCAAGATTTATATATGTGTGCTTCTTTCTTAGTACTTGGTGTATGATCTATTTTTCTTCATCTACGAAGTAAGTTTATACCTCATAAGCCAGGCAAAGAGACGAGCCTCCCGTCTTGTAAGTCGACGTGGATGTGCGCGAGCTTTAAGTTGAAGGTCGATACTTGTAAGCCCTCAAGAGTTGCTTATTTGTGAACAGTCATGGAATTTGAAGATCGCGCAAGTATTCAAGGAGAAAACGAAGAACAAGATCTTGTAATTCTATTTGATGTCTTTCCCATTAATTATGTAGTAGATATACAATAAGAGTCATATCCCTTACCTGCATGGAAATTGTCAAAAATCTCGTATAATCAAGTCTATGATAAATTAACTACTTTTCATTTGATTGTTGCTACTACTTTAAAAACCCGTGAATCTGTTTTTCAAGTTTCTCAAACCAGTAGTCATGAGTATGATATACCTTTAGTGGATCTTGCTGACATACAATCACTAAAAAAACAAAAAACTTTTAAATTTGCTCATATAGGTTTTGATCGAATAGGTATTACTCTACTTTTTCGACGTGGCTTAAATGCCTCTCGCTTTATGTTGTTTAATGGATCTGTGTTTTGAAAGCTTTAAAGATTCCTTATTGGCTGCTATTCAAACTAGCCTCCATAATAGTCTAATATCTTTTGAAGTTTATCCAAACTATCATGTAAGCTGCAAAAAGAAGATTTATTAAAGCAAGTCCTGCGTCTGCATCTTTCTACCACAGTCTACATATGAAACCTAGAGCTTGTCCCTTGGCTATCCATTATAAGGTCATTTATCGCCTTGTTAACACTATGTATCCTGTATTCAAGCATGGTCTCTCCAAAGGCGACATGGTGAGTCACACCAGTATTGAAAGCCATAAAATTGAGCCCGAACTCATTTCGTGGTCTCAAATCAAAGTCCCAAAAGAATGGACCCTGTCTAAAAGATTCATTGAGAAAGACCAACCCAAATTAGAAAATGCTACAGTTATAAATGAATCCAAGTCAAATGTAACTATGTCTTTTAGATCTAAAAATCCTGCATCTGAAATGTCTCGATCTAGTTCTTTTAGATCAGATACCTCTTATTTCTCTGCAGCAGAACCCTCAAGAAAATCTATGAAAGAACAAACTTATATCTGTAGTCATAATAGTCTGATTCATGATCCCAACATTGATTATCTTTGGTGTAAGGATTGTGAAAGCAGATTATAAAGCAAAATTATGTCCCTTCTAATGGTCCAACCATAAGTATGGCTTCTAAAGAAACAAATACTTCTATCTCTTTTCCATCCTTAGACAGTAGTGAAATTTTATCTTCTGATGAAACCCAAAAAGCTATCTTTTGGTACCAGAGAACTGTGGATAGACATGTAGACCCTTCTGAGTCTTCTAAAATGTTAAATTGGACAAATAAATTTGTCAAGTCTCACAATGATCAACTACAGTCCCAAGAATCTATTCTTGTAAAATTAGAAAAAACCTTGAAAGCCATAGAACTTCACCAAAAATGAGATATAAATTCTGCTCTTAGATTATTAAACTCTAAAGTTGATGATGTTTCTAGCCATATGAGAAAAGTTGATAAGAGTCTTGAAAATGCTTGCTTTAATGCACCTTAAGCTATAAAAGGAGTGACATTGAGAAACCATTGACAAATTTTTGATTTGAGAGTTAATATATATTCAAAGCGATAGATGTGAAAAGTGTGACTACAATTGAGTTAGGAACTAGGTTTTGCGGGTGGAATTGGTAGAAGGTCATTGTAGGTTAAAGTGGTGAAGCAAAGTAAAGGAGCAGGTAGTGAGAGAGGCTATTGCACAAGTAGGAAAATGACAAAGGAAAGGAAAAAGACTACTAGTTCTACACCAACGATAGTAAAACCTTTAGTAAGGAAATCGATAAGGGTGGAGGAAGAAGAAGAGCATGATACAAATTTTATGAAGGAACCAACGGGCTTCCTTATAAAGGTTGAAGAAGGTGAAGATATGAACACACACAACTATACTTCATGATGAGAAGACATATAAGAAGCCAATGGTAGAAGATTTGAAAATGTCATGGTTAGATGGAGAAGGCAATGAAAACATTGGAAGATTTCTTATAGTATACAAGAATGCTTAAGCTTTGGGAATTACCATACTTTGGCACACTTGAGGAGATTACCGATTGGATCTTATCTAGAATCCATGGGGAAATTGAAAGGATTATGTTAGTAGGATTAGTATTCATAGGGGTTGATGTTGATTTTAATTAATGAAATCATTTCAAGACCAATGTTTCTCCTTTGAATGTCAATGTTGATAATAATATGAATGTTAAGACCTCTCAATATGATCATTGGAATGAAAATAGAGAATATCATGATCATGATGTTGAGAATATAGAAAATGTGTCACAAAAATCCCTAATAAAATGTTCAAATACATAAACATATTGAAAGTTGCATGTCAAAATCTACCTCCTAATGTAGTCATTTGCCATCTTCGCTCTAATCTATCAATAATAAAGATTCTCTTTCTTCCAATGACACTTATATTATTTCTCATGTTCCTTGTATGCCTCAAAATGTTGTTGCTTCTTAAGTGCTTACAATTCCCCAACATGTCTCTATTGCTTCTCAAAAGTTTCTTATTCCTCAACATGCCTCTATTTCTTCCCTAGTGCTTCCTATTCCTCAAAATATTCTCTTTCTTGTAAAGGTTCCTTTATTTCTCAAACATTTTCCAATCCTCAATTTCTTCCAATATCTCAACATATTTCTCAACACCCATTCATTGGTAATATTCCTTCTACTTCTCAACTTCTAGTTTCTAATATCCATCAACATGTTTCACATGGTACCAAGCTTTCTATTTTGCAAAAAAATTCTATTCTTGCTTAGGCTACTTCTATTCCAACCCCTAAAATGTCTTAATGTATGTATTGTATGACTTGAAAATTAAAATAAAACTCTTTCTCAAGGTTCTCAAATTATAAATAGTAGGGTGACTTCAAATTTGTTATTCTTTGAAACATGTTGGCTATAAAGTGCTTGCGTATCCAATCTTAATAGGTTTTGTTGCTCCATATTTTGCATTGTTTAATAGAAATGGAGATTCTTATCGCCATATTATATCAATATGCTTCTTGGCTATAATGTGCTTGCGTATCCAATCTCAATAGGTTTTGTTGCTTCATATTTTGTATTGTTTAATAGAAATGGAGATTCTTATCGCCATATGATATCAATATGCTTCTTGCTTAGACTTTGCTCATGATGATAGACTCTTGATTAAGCTATTTCCTAGAAAATTAAATGACCATACACCCGATTGGTTTTATGTTCTTTTTCACATTCATTCACGCTTTCTTGACTCATTTTCAAAATGATAATTGGAAAATTTTATTAATGGAGTTAGGTCAAACTAGAGAAGTGTCTAATGAGCACATTAGATACTATGCACTTAGGTGTAAGATTATGGTTACCAAAATGAGTTATGAGCCACCTGACTTTGATAGTTAACCAATATGTACTTGATTGGTATTATTTTCTTGCAAGAAGATTTGTACATTCATTCACAACTCTAGTTGATTTTTTCTTTGATCATTTTCAAGTTAATATCGACTAGAAAGTTTCATTTCTAGAGTATCTTCAAACTAGAGAAGGAGCTAGTGAGCATATTTGATATTTTGTGCTTAGGTTCAAGATTATGGTTACCAAGATGAGTTAAGAGCCACCTAACACTAATATTTAGAGCCTATTTTTTTATAGTTTTCTTAACTATCAAAGCAAAGGTCATGTTCGTTTTTGTACCTCTTTTGATGAGCTTTAACTTGTTATTAGGGAATGTTATATCAAGCTGATGGATGCAAATATTCTTAAGTATCCTCCCAATGCTTCTACATTTCTGAATAGGTCAAACTTTAAGAATGGAATAAATAATGATAGATTTCCAACCAAGAATGATCATAGAAATGAAGTCAATATTATAGAGCAAGCTGTCTCAAAGGTTCATCTTAACTCAACAAAGAGGCGTAGACGCACCCACAAAAATATTGGAAGAATTTACTTAAGTGCAATATTACCTTAGCTCCAATAAAGAAGTTGAATTATTCATGACACTTGCCTAGATCTTATGACCCCAATGTAGTTTTGGCTATCATAGATTTCAAGCACATGTGATAAATACTTGCATGTATTTGGAGCTTCAAATACATGATCTCATCATTGTGATCAAATTCAATTGGATGGAACAAGCAATAACTTGAATGCATTAGAAGATTCCCAAAATAACAAAAATCAATCAAATGACAGAAAATTTCCATTCGAGAGACAAAAGAAAGTATAAAAATCTATCAAGGAACTATATAATACAATCACTTGATGGTTTTAATAGGGTGGGAGATATGTTATGGTATACTACTGGATTCACCCTATAGGTTAGCCCCAATTCAATCGTTATATGGGTTAGCACTAGGTTACCCATATGTTAGCGTTGGTTTTCTCTTCCATCTAAACCAGTTCACTAGCCTCCTATTACTTAAATATAATATCCTAATAGTTTACCTCTAAAGGTAGGACACTAACCTCCTATTACTTGTATAATATCCTAAGAAGTTCTTGCCTTTGTAAAAACTCTACTCCTTATTATGTATATAATTTAATGAACCACCAATCGTATCCTCCCAATAAACCCGATAGGCCTAGTTAGTCAATCTACGCTCCCACTTAGTGGCTCATTATTCCTTGAAATCCTTTGGCAAAGGTGAACGCCCAACTTGTCTTATTTTTTTACCACCCAACCCCACTCCTTGTTTGTCTCAAACCGATTAAACTCCATTCTATGCTTTGACAAGTCATACCCTCATCTCCACACTATTCTTATCTTGCTTCATTATATTTTGTTTAGGTGAATGACAAGACTATATATCAACAACAAATACAACTACAAAACATTGCTCTCCTTATCACCATTAGTCTCACTTCACTCATATGAACGACTATATCTTAGTGCCAATTCTACTACTAGATCAAGTACCCACTATAGAATTTATTCTATATACCTTATGATATAAACTATAGACTAAATTTTATAGAATTTATCGTATTCATTATAGAATATAGCCTACAATATATAGACTATAGACTATAGAGTAGACCGTAAGTTGTAGTATATAGACTATAGTATAAAGCATATTCTATAGACAAGAGTATATAAACTATACACTATAGAATTTTTCTATGGACTATAGATTATTAGATATATCGTATGATATAGACTAGACTATATAGACTTTATTGTATAGACTATACATTAGACACTATATACTATGGACTAGAGTATATAAACTAATGATTTTAGAGGCCCATAGACTACACTCCATCTATATTACCTTTGTTACTATCGCATCATCTCTACAATCTTACATCTCTTACTTATCTTTTGGCTGGTCGGATACCCACACTCGGCTACTACCCTTAGCCTTTGACTACATAAACTATAGACGGTTTGTAATGTCCCTTTTGGGCTGAAAATGGAGAAAAGGGGTTTACTGGCTATCATGAATTGATCTGATCTGAAAACACCTTCAAGCACACACACACAACAACTGAAAATAGTTGAGAATATCTTAAAATGATCAACCAATACAAAATCTGCAGTCTCCTAGGGCAGTGAACTGCCTATGAGATTCAAATCCACTTTTCACTATGCAAATCAATGTAGAATGCCACAAAATAATTTATCTAGCCATGGCAATATTTATGCATCACAAATACATCAAATATTGAAGAAATATCTGATAATCACAACTGGAATTAAATATTTATGACAGCAGCAGTTCAGCCAAACTAAGGGCTAGGAAAAATAGCAAATCCTCACCAAGATTCTCCAAAGTTCAGATTACGGCCTTATAAATTATGTCGAACAAGAATATCAAACCAAAATAGTGAAATCAGCCCTAGAACATACCAAACCCTCCACCCATGCAAGTCGCCTAGGGTAAGAAGGGGAAAACCAGCAATAAACCACTTTGAAGCACTTTGGAAACCCCTGTATGGGATTCCCCTCAAGCTTGAGGAGTTTTCGTTCCTCAATCTTCCAACAATGGAGGTTTCATCCCCAAAGTTGAGCCACACTAAAGGTTTTCATCTTTAGTGGAGAGTAGGGCACATTGTGCACAAACTCAAGATATCAATCTTCAAAATAAACATGCATAACCTTTTCAAATGAACCTTCATGTCATATCCTCAAGTGGTGCCAACATCAAAATAGAAGCCCAAAACATATGTCACCTTCAAGTAATTTTGATTTAATGTAAATTGAATTAAATTTTATTTGCCACGTAACTATTGTAATAAATGATGTACAAATGCTAATATATAATAAGATGCAAAGCAACTAATCATATGCAATATAAAACCCTAAGCGGAAGGAGAGATAGGGGGACTTAGTTGATTTTTGAATGAACGGGAAGTGATCTGGGCATATGAAATACTTTGGAACATGATGTAAACAACATCATTGTTATGAACTAGAGGTTCTGAGATATGGAAATGTGCCGAAACAGGAGCGCTTAGCACTGTGTCTAAATTTGGGTGCTAGTTTCCAGAGAGATGCTATAGATCTAATCTTTTACTGTGTAGGATAGGCTTCGTTGTTTGTCACTTTAGATTTTTTATTTGATCTACGACTGTACCTATAACTCCGCAGAGATAAGTTCACTGCATACCCATAAACCACATCAAACCTAAAAAGGAAAATGCATAATGGGAGTGGATGACCCCGAGATCACCCGAAGAGTGAACTTACAACCGAGCGCTACACTACATCTCATACTCCATGTAGTTCTTGTGTGTGTGTGTGTAGAAATGATGCCCTATGATGCCCTTGTGCAAGTTGCACGGTGATAGCGAGCTAGATCTAGAATGTAGCAATGTATAAAATGTGTGTGATGGAATAAAATGAACTTCCCCTTCCTATGTTGTGTATGCGCGGCGATGCATCCCTTATCCCTTGTATGAGTGCTAGATTGATGCCTTTGACGCTCTTGTGCCTTTTGAATTCAAGCTTAGGTTGTAGTATGTGTTATCCTGCAAAATTGACAAGGGCAATTTTCAGGTAACCATACCAGAAATTCCATGTTGGTCCCCGAAAGAAGTCTGATAACATCCAAAATGGCCTAAAACTCCCTTTTGAAAATCAAGTTTTTTAGAACTTAGCCATTTTCAGTGTTTTTGAACTTCGCGCGAAAAATGGTGTTTCACACTCTAAAAACATTCCTTTTGAATTAGACGCAGTATTCTCATGTCGACATACCTAAATGTGCGCCACTTAAAAATCCCTTTGGCCCTGGAAAACTTGTGCCAACATCCTTAAATTTGCACCTTTCTGGCACTAGAAATATCATGTTGTCATTAAAAAATGTGCGCTAAGGCACTGTTAATGATGTGTTGACATCCTTGAGGTTACGCCAAGCCGCATTTTAGTTCGTGCCAACACTCTGATAGGTGCGCCAAAGAAAGTTGGTGAAATAATAAATGCTAGGTTTTCTATAAATAGGGTGCTCGACACTGTCATTTTCACGATTTGAAAATTGAAAAAAGTGTTTTCTCTGCGCTTGTCAGCTATCCTTATCACCCCGTGTGCCATTTTTCGAGCTTGTGGACCCCAACGTCGTCCTTCGTCTTTTATAAAACCAGGTAAGTGGCTTCTATCATCCTTGTTGTTGTTATGGTTTTTATTTTTGGTTGTGTTAGGTTTTAGGGTTGTTAAAAGATTAAATCTAAAGAAAAGAACTTAACAATCTATAACCAACTGAAACCCCTTTTCCTCTCCTTCCAGATCTGCAAATCTGGAAGGCCCCTACCTCTGAAGAAACCCAAGGCCATTTTTCCTGCTTATTATCTTGTTGAAAAACCTCTCTTTACCATTTGAAGAAACCAAAAGAGAGAAGAAATCAAAGAAATTACAAGAAATCATTGAAAACCTTGGTGCACTATTTTTCCATGTTGCAGATCCTCACGATTGCAGCTTGCTTACACCTGTCCTCGCAACCATGAACATATCCCTAACCCACGCCTAGTTTAATAACACTTAGCAGCTTTTGTAAGGGCGCAGGCGCATCCTGCACAACATCAACATAGGATGTTGTGTGCTTCAAATCCGCGCCAAGCACTTTTCCTTAGCGCATTGATTTCCTTTGCAACATATTCCAAAATTGCGCCTTGGGCACACTTAAAACCCATGCAACACAAACTTTTCTTGCACCCCACTAAAGTAAATTTCCTAAGGCGCAGGCACATATTCCTTGACATCAACATGACATGTTGTGTGTTGTGAACCCGCACCTGCGCTTTACCCTTTGGTGCCCAAAATTGCATGTCAACACCCAGAAAACCACGCCCCTTCTACTGAGTGCAACTTTTCTCCTGTCAACATTAGCGCACCTTTTTTATGTTGACATCCTCAAAAGTGCACCCAACCTTTTTAAGCCTCTACAACATGATGTGAACTTGCGCCTTGCGCCCTAAGCCTTATAATTGCTCATTCTTCTTTTTACAAGCTTTTATTATGAATAACATGATGGTTGACATGGCTCTTCTGTGTTGGACCTCCTTGATCCTTCTTGCATAACAACAATAACCATCCTTGAGCTCACACATGTCTTCATCAAGCAAGAAACCAACAAAGTCTAAAGGAAAAGCAAAGCGATCGAACAAGAGATGAAGTACAAATATCAAAAAGTCAGGATGCCTGACTCATATGTAGAGAGTGATCTCGACATCAGAGACTCCGAGCTGGGGCATATTAACATGCATGACTTCTGGGTGAGGACTAACCAGGCAACTAGTGGCCCGTGGATGAACAAGTTAGTGGGCAGTGGATTGCACTTTGCAGCTGGGCTGCCAGTAAGTGCTGTAAACAATGAGTTTATCATGTTGGTGGCTCGGTTATATAAGAAAGACACTAGATGTGTCGAAGATAAGGAAGGAAAGACGATCATCGACCTCATAGCCCGTCACTTTGAAATAACCCTGGGCATTCCTCATCACAGGCAATATGTCGCCATAAGTCTAGAAGACTGTAAGAAGGCCTGGGACGAAAATGAGGATAAATGCATGCAAATGATGAACGAGCTCTATCTAAAGAACAAGAAGCCGGTGAGTAGATGGCCACTGGACCATCCATCGTAGTGACTTCAATGAGGAATTGAGTGATACAATCACCTTCCTGAACAAAGTATTTGGGCTTCCTGATGCCATTATTTCCACAAATAGATGTTGAGGTACTTAGAGACCACGAGTAAGAATACGCCTAATTAGTGTTTTGGCTGGGGAGAAATCATCGCGACACCATCTCTTAAAGACTTCAATAGGTCCTAACAACTAGGAAGTTTTATATGAATTCCTATATTGTATACGCTGCAACATCAGCGAGAGATTTCGTAGGCCTAGCTCGAAATGGGGTATGGCCCCAGGTCAAAATATATGAATACTACCTGCAGCCGAAGCTCAGGCCAAGCATCTCCCAGTTCTCCAAGATTAATGATGCCTTCTTCTATGAGGTGATCTGCCTACTGAGGCCGAATGTGAGACATGGTCGAGACCAGCCCTAAGCGTGATTGTTGCCACGAAGAAATGGGGAGCATTGTTCACACAATTCCCCACATTCACATATCTCAGAGTGGTGAATTTTGAGGGTGAACTGACAAAGCTACCAAGGTATACAGGGCCCAAGCTGATCCTCTTGGAGTTGTTAAGGCAACTGATCACTTACCATGAGAAGTGCATGAAGAGAAAGAAAGGAGGAACTCCATTCCCCCTTACAGTTGGTCGATACACCTGCACCACACTGGCCAAAGCACGGAAATGTATGTCGAGCTAGAATTGCTAAATTTGAAGCACAACTTCCCAACCAGGCCTACCTTCGACTCTACGGAGTTTCCTCCCAAGGGCCAAAATTGATCCCATCCATGTTCCTGAGATCGAGGACATCTACATCGACCTGACACATGAAATAGACATCGGGAAAGGATCACTCCCGATTGGCCCTAGAAGAGATCATCCATTATGGCGTAGCCATCATTCCAAAGGGATTCCAAGAGACTGATCAAGAAATTGATCAGGTTTACCTTGATACAGATGGGGATGATTCACCATTTGCGGAGATCAATAGAGCCAAGGCGCCAATGACCATTCAAGAAAGGGTTAAGCCCATGTTGCAGTGCAACGAACATTGGTGGAAGCAGAATGGTCTCACCTACCTCGGGGTAGATTTCACTTTGCTTCTCCTTCAGGTAGAGCACCTCCAAGGCCAGCCCAAGTGCCGAAAGGAAAAGGGAAAGACAAGGAGGGAGAATCAAGCAAACAGAAGAAACTCCTGAAAGCCCTCCTACTACTTCTGAGAAGCAAGTGGTCGACCTAGTGTCTCCAGGTAAAGAAGAAGAGACCACCGAAGTTTCAATGGATACATCCACCTAGGATGTTATCACAACTACAACTACTGAGGTACCCACCATTCCTTCTTCCGCTCCTTCTCCTCCCCTATCATTGAAGCATCTATTCCTATGGATGTGTCTTCTTCTCTCCCTTCCTCCCTTCCATCTCCCACCTCTTCCATCTTCTCCTCTCTCATGGATCTATCACCTAGTGTTCCCTCCATCCAATTGCAAATCCCTTCTACCTCCATGTCCTTTTCTTCCCCTATAGTAACTCCAGGCCCCACAAGCAGCAACGCGTTGGACTCCTTGTCAATGCCACCACCAAGTGTTTCAACATTCTTCCTGCGGCCTCTTCAGTTGCTTCCCCTTTCACCCCCGTTTCTTCTTCTATTCCATTTACTCCCTCTCCCATAAGTCCTAGCTGGATCTCTGACCATCCGGGTCAACACAGAAATGGTTCCCATAAAGCACCCATGGACTTCTCTGTCATTCCGAAGAAGGGACCCAAGAAGCAGAAAGCTATAACTCGCTTCTCTAAGAGCACTTCGGGGGAGAGAGTCATGGAGATTGCATACCCGATCCCACCAAAGAAAAGAAGGATCTGTCTCCCACAGATTTCACAGTGACTCAAGTCACAATGGGAACCTCGTCTAAAAGCCTACAAGGAGAGGCCTTGTCTGCAGTAGATGCCCTTTACAAGAAACTTCAAGAAGCAAAAGAGGAGAAGAGAATACTCAAGGAGCAAAACAAACATCTCCTCCAAGCATTGCAGAGAATGGGCAACACTCCTCTTGTGAATGTCGCCGAACCTACTTGAAGTTCTCAGTCAGGATAAGATAAATGAATACGCCAAGATTGGCGAACAAGGAATGCCGGTATCCTCCTGGATTGAGCGAATCCTCAGAGATAGTGAGGAAATGATTAAGAAGTTCACAGGGCTCTACCAAGATATAGATCAAGCAAATAAGGAGCTACAAGCAGTAGCAAGATCCCTCTCCGAGGAGTTGGACAACGCTAGGTTGCAGCATGAAACATTCCAAGCAATGGTCAACTTCTCAGCTGACGACCTATTAAAGGTCGGCGTCATTGATCACCCGTGGGCACATAATAAAGCTCTCGTTACATTAGATTACCGGTCGATCAAATGAAATATATCCTGGAGAGGATAGATAAAATCAAGGACGAAGCCCTGGATGCAAAATACAACATGGAGCAGACGGTTACAAAGATGTCTCTAGGGATGCTCAGTGAATCGTTCACCTTGAGAGAAGCAGACGATACATTCCAGCTCTTCAAGGCTATAGTCACTCAAGGTTTGGCACCATAGGTCACTTTTGACCGAGAATCAATCAATAACCTTCTAGCTTGCCGTGATTTCATTGGCTTCCGATCAATGCATGCAAGGAATTCACCGGGACTACCTAAGCTCAAGAATGAAAAAGAAACTTGCGAAGTCATTGGCGACCATTTCAAGGGTCCAGATCATAATCAACTTCAGACAATGATCAGCAAGTTTATGGAATACCGAGCTCAGTGTCACATCGCCTCTCCTGATCAAAGAAGCAAGACACTCCATTTAAGCAAAGAGATGATGAGGAGTAGTTTCTCCTCTTGTGTACGCTTCGATCATTTTTGTAAAAATATTTAAAAATATGTTGGCATTTACGATGACATCATCCATGTTGCATCATGGGATGTTGCCATCCAAAAACTTGCCCAAAGTCAACTTTTGACTTTTTAGATATTTTGTAAATATCTTTTTAGATATTTTGTAAATATCTTGTAAGATATTTTGTAAATAGTGGTTGGTTTGTTTTTGTCTTCTTTCCTCTTCTCCTTCTATAAATACTGGAATACTTGTTGTATTCTAGGTGGATATTTTTGTATGAAAAAAGAAGTGAGGAGAGAAAGACTTTGTGCTTCCTTGTAACAGAAGAAATATTAATATATATGTTCAGACTTTGTGCTCAATATATGTGTTATACGCATCGAGCTTTCTTAGTTAGATCTATGTTTTTATTCTGATTGGATTCATTTCTATTATCGTCATATGTTCATCAGTATTGCTTTATTTGTTTATGCAAGTAAGTTTGGCTCTGTTTACTACCAACCCAAAGCATAAACCTTCTGACCTTTCCATCTTGGAATTCTTTTCTTTTCTTCCTTCAGATCTACCCTCCTTTGTTCCTTCCCTCCTACATTTATGTTCGCAGTTGGAACTACCTCTACTAGGATGAGATCCCAAACCCTTGAAGTTAGAATAGTGTAGATTTGCACATGATTCCTACTTGATAGAATAGCAATAAACCAGTTTCACTTTGTTGTCTCAAAGAGGGGCTATGCCCTGCACACTGTTGGCCTATTTCCCCACAACCTGCCTAACTAATAGATTTTCAAACCAACGGTATGTAATGCTTAGTGCTTGGTCCCTTATTTTGAAAGCATAACTATGTATTTATATGATTCTCTTATTTGAATTTCATAATTGACAACTAAAAGGCCGACCTAAAGTAGTAAAAAGTAATTAAGAAGCGAAAGGGGTCTAAAAGGATAAGAAAAAGGTAAAGAGGGATAGGAGCGCCCGGGAGGAGACGAGAGCGCTTGCACGGGTGCCCTAACTAGATGCTCGTGTTTGCGGCCATATAAAGATAAAATAGTTAAATACTAGAAAGAGTGCAAGATGTATGAAGCCAATAAAAGTGCGAAAACAAAGTAAAAGACTAAAGGGAGTTGTCAATTACTAGTTTTCTTTCTTCGGAATCATGCAAATGCTACCATGTTTTTAGGACCTAGAAATGTGACCAAGTGCATAGATTTTGTGGATGCATTTTGCCCCCACTTTATGTTTTTGAGTGAATAATCGATAGCATAAAGTATTCAGAAGATGTGCACCTTATGATCATGTAGAGAGTGCGGTGAATAGTGTGCCAAGTTGACAAGTGAAGCGTGAAGTGATCGCAATTGAAGCTTAGAGACTAGGAAAAGAGAAGTGGACCCTAGGGGTGAAGTGTGTACGTAGCTTGTACCTATTATTGTAAGTTTGTATTTTTATGTAGGTTTCTTCTTGTTTCGTATTAAGGACGAACTTGCAAAAGAAGAGTGAAAGAGTAGTCAAAGTCTTGTATATGAAAAATCTAAGTAAAGCATGTATAAGTATGTAAAAGTGTGAAAGTATGTAAAAAGGAAAGTGTGCACCTAATGTATAAGAGTGTAAAGGATAGAAAGATGTCCTAAAATTTTGCAAAGGGGAGTTTTTTGGGAGATCTCATGCCAAGAGCGAGTTTTTGGGTGATCTCACGCCAAAAAGGATTTTTGGGCAATTTCACACCAAGAACAAGTTTTTTAGGCGATCTCACGCCAAGAGAAGAGTGTTGGGAAGAGAGGTCTAGTTTTACTCTCCTTCCATAAATGTTTCCCAAATGAGCACTACTACGATGGTAAATCTTGTGTTATTACGGTCATTGTTTTGTGTGTTCTGTATTAATCGATTATAAGAGATAGAATGCATTACGTAGTATTGGAAGCAAGTGCCTCAACTACTAGAGAAATGTGTTGTAAACTACATCAAGACTGTGTTGAACCGAGAAAATTGCTTTTTTCTGCGCCTTGAGACATTAGCGCTGGGGGAGGATAGGAGCACTCGGGCACTAGTGTGCAGGTCTAGGTGCTATGTTTGTATTTTGTGTGAAGTCCAAGTCTAATTTTAGACTGTTTCATGGTTGTATACTGTGTTGCTTTCAATACTATGGTGATCTTAACTGTAGCTTTGAACTGATGTATGGGTGATTTGTTCACCCAATGTATGCCCCACTCATTTGGGGTGTATGCGATGCTGTAGGGATAATGCAGCCCAAAGGAGAGGACTTGGTGTTGATCTAAAGTGGATATCTGCAGGGTGTAGGGGATGTGTTTGGTAGAAACCAAGGCACATGCAGACAAAGTGGGATAGTTGCAAGTGTTAGTAATAAAAGTAGCTTAACATGCAATATAAACAATCTAACAAGTTTTCAAACAAGATGGACCGCGAAAAATGGGTTTCATACATGGGACATCACTCATAATTTCACAAGACAATCAGGGCCGAAGTGGCAAAAAACATACAATGATCACACAAGACATAGGGCATATCCCGCAAAAAATAGCATACAATAGCAAATTGTATCAGATAACTATGGTTGTAGATAGTCCTGCAAGGAAAATGCTACACATGAAGCACCCATTAGAATGTTAGAAAGATAAATAGTATGTCAAAGTGTGTATATATCATTGAAAAGTAAAGTAACTATAATGAGAAGTAGTGAATAATGTAGCAATAGAACATGTAATGTGTATAATGTGAGAGTAGTAAAGGTAGATTCCTCCAAGAGCATTGACAGGACTAGCGAAGTGAGTCTTGGGCATCATGCATCATTAAAGGAGTTGTAAGAGATCTACATTCACTTCCAGAGACCAAGTGAACACGTATGTGTATATAGAAAAAGATAATGACATATTGAATATTCATCTAGCATAGTAAGAAAAGTGCAAGATATAAGTAAGTAGTATAAGCAAAAAGAGTAAATGCAACCAAGATATGCAAATGTTGTGATGGTGTGATGGCATGGTATGCAAGATGTGAAAATGGAAGGATCTGTGTTTCCCAAGTGGATGTGCATGAAATGAGGTTCATTTATAAATGTCCCCTCAATAGTCAAGAATGAACCATAGAACAAGAGTGTGTCATCGAGAAATAGGTTTTTCACGTGTGAGTAGATGCTAGAAAATATATTTCATGAAGCATAGAGTGTGAAGTGTGTAATGTGAGGTTCAAGGATGTAGTGTGCCCTCAACAGTCAAGTGTGAACCATAGCACAAGAGTGCATCATAGGGTAATGATGGTACAATGTGTGTACCAATGAAGTAAGTATGCGTAGAAAGTTTAGACATAAAGCGTAGAGTGTGAAATGTAACAAAAGACACTAGAGATAGGAGATAGTAATATAAGGGGGAGTGTGATGCCCCAGAGTGTATAAGGGTTGGAGATCTATGTGACAATGTAAGAGAGACATTGTGATGGTGACGGAGTTTGAAATGTATCATAAGAAAGTATATTGTTGTCATGACGAGGGTAGAAGCAAGAGTAGGACCAGGGTTGGATTGTGGGTTGATAGGAGGAAGTTTAAAGAGGTTAGCTATCACAAGGTGAATTGGTTGGTCTTGCTTGGTTGGTGGTTGCTGATTTGGAATTGGTAACATTGTAGAAGACTTGATAGGAGGAGAGGATGGAGGATGGATTCTTCAAGGAGGTTGCTTAGTTGGAATGGGTAACATTGTAGAGGACTTGATAGGAGGAGAGGATGGAGGACGGGTTTTGAGAGGTGGTATAACATTTGGTTAGATAGGCGGTTCTTGACTTATCAAAGAAGGAATATTAGTAATTGTGGCATGATGCTCATTAGATATAGAGGGATCATGTTTGGGATTTAGCAATCCGATGGGATTTAACAATTGGAGATGTAGCATAACAATCATTGTCATGATGGTCATTAAGCTGTGATAATTTTAAAATGGGATACCTATGTATTTTGCAAGCCGGTAAAGAGGGTGGTAATAAGTAGTTTACAAGTTGACCAATTGGCGATTGAGGAGATCAAGAATAATATTATGTTGCTTAGCATTTAGATTAAACTTGAGAGGTGTTGGTAGCGATAAGACTTAGGTTTTGCTTATATGAGCACATGTAGAAGACATGGGATTAGAATGAAGTAGAGAAAAAGAACTAACATGGGATTGAGAAGCAGGCTTAAGATGTTGGATTTCATTGTGAGAGATGTGATCATGGTTTCCATAGCTTGAATTTTATCTTGAAATAAACAATGTAAAGCTTGAATTGACTTACAAATGGATTGATTAGTTGTGGTATCATGACCAATAGGGTCATCAAAGAGACGATCGAAGATGGCACTTACTTGTGCAAGTGGCGTATTACGAGGGAGATACATAGTGTCTAGGGATTTTGGAGAACATCTTTGTAAGGTGGGTGCATTTGAAGTAATTGATGCAAGGAGACTTTAGGAGCCATGAAATAAGATCAAATAGAATAGAAAAATAAGGATCCAAATGTTTGATCATGAGTGGGGTTCACCAAATGATTTAATGTAAATTGAATTAAATATTATTTGCAGAGTAACTACTATAATAAATGATGTACAAATGTTAATATACAATAAGATGCAAAAAAAAGCATATGCAATATAAAACCCTAAGCAAGAAGGAGAGATAGGGGGACTTAGCTAATTTTTTAATGAACATAAAGTGATATGCGAAGATGAAATATTGGAATAGGTTGTAAACAACAGATCGTCACCATGTAAAATGGAGGTTAAGATCTAGAAATGTTGCGAGAATGTAGCGCTGGGAGAGGACAAAAGTGCCTTACACTAGTGTTTAGATCTGGTCTTTGGTGTCCAGGAGATGTTGCGGATATTATCTTTTACATGCGAGATAGGCTTCACAATTTGTCTTAGTTTTTCACTCTATATTTGTTATCCGATCTGTGACTATACTGTAACTTGCGAAGAGATAAGTTCACCTGCACATATCCACAAACCACATCAAACCTAAAAAGGAAAATGAAAATGGGGAGTCAGATTGACCCCGACAATCACCCAAAGAATGAACTTATGGAGTGTTGCACTACATATCATACTCCATGTAGTTCTTGTGTGTGTGTAGAAATGATGCCCTTGTGCAAGCTACACAATGATAGCGGACTAGATATAGAATGTAGCATTGTATAGAATGTGCGTGATGGAATAAAATGAGCTTCCCCTTCCTATGTTGTGTATGTAGAAGTGATGCAACCCTTGTCCCTTGTATGAGTGCTAGATGGATGCCTTTGATTCTCTTGTGCCTTTTAAATGCAAGCTTAGGTGGTAGTATGTAATGCTTAGTGTTTGGTCCCTTATTTTGAAAACATAACTATGTATTTATATGATTCCCTTGTTTGAATTTTGTAATTGACAACTGAAAGGCCAACCCAAAGTAGTAAAAAGTAATTAAGAAGCGAAGGGGCCCAAAATTATAAGAAAAAGGTGAAGAGAGACAAGAGTGCCTAGGAGGACAAGAGTTCTTGGCTCTAGTGTCCCGACCGGCGCTAGTGTCTAAGGCCATAGAAAGATAAAAAAATTAAATGTCGAAAAGAGTGCAAGATGTATGAAGCCAATAAAAGTGCAGAAGACAAAGTAAAAGGCTAAAGGGAGTTGTCAATTACTAGTTTTCTTGCTTAGGAATCATGTAAATGCTAGCATGCTTTTAGGACCTAGAAACGTACCCAATTGCATAGATTTTGTGAATACAAATTATGTTTCTTCATTAACCTCTATGTAGGCTCTCCAATCAAGGCCGACCCATAAGGATTAGAAGTCTTTGAACCAAATAAGAGGCCTTCATGCCCAACTCGCCATTAAAATATTTAAAAATACTTTTACGCCATTACATCAAGTAGAATTCATCATCCATTGAGCCAATATTGACCCAAACAAAGACATAATGGGAACTAGAAGAAATATGAATGCAATTCTCATTATGTCCCATTTAGGGGACATTACATGATTGGTGGATATCTACCTACTTTGTTATCCTCATCCTCCACTTCTTTTATTTTTCGAGGTACCCACCTTACCCTACTATCCTCGGGATTTGATTATTTTCTCTTGTTGGATTTATGCCTACATGTACGCTCCTTGTCCTTGAATTCCTACCTATATTGTATTCAACCTTCAAGGAATATTTTATCTAGTTGGATACCCTTCTACCTCTACTATCCTTGTCTTTAGACCCAACCAAGTTTCCTCGGCTTAACCTAAGATATTGGTGGCTCCGCCTCCACGCTAGATAGAAATGACTTCCTTCATCTCAAATAGCATTTCCCATATTGTTTATTCATGTATAGTAGGAGAAGTGTACTTGGTTCATATTGCTTTAAGCTATATAGTGAGTAAATTATGGGTTATACCTATGTAGTGTCCCCAATGGAAAAGTTTCAAATCCCAAAGAGAACACCTACAATTCCTTATTTATAATAGCAATCGAAAGAAGAAAATCTAGGATAATAATGCAATTTATCCACAAAATACATATCTGAAATACCCTAGATATGGCGAGCTGCTATAGAGACCAAAAACCCTTAAATTTGATCTTAAATTACTCAAATCTCATGCCAAAATATTTATGATAATTTAGAAATGCAAGAACACCAAAATATATAATTTTTAGGACCCAAAACAAGAGCTGGAATTTTATTATAAATCTGCAAAAGTACAACTTACAAAAATGGTCGGAAAGAAGTGATCCCAAGCCCAAATCCACTGAAACAAAGTTGAATATGGCCTCCAAAATTATGGCAAAGTTGTTGGTGATGAGATCTGGAACAACCATGCCCTAGAATGTGTCAAACTCCACCCACAAGGGTGTAGATAACCCTAGATATGGCTGAAAATGAAGGTAGAAATCTGCCCAAACACTCTTGTCTTCAAACCCTAGCTAGAATGCCTCAAATCTGCAATATTGGGTCTTCAATCACTGTTGAAAATCTGAAATACTCCTTGAAAGCTCAATAGAAACTCCTGAAATGGAGAATCTTCACACAAAGGATGAAGAGTTTTCATTCTTCAACCTTAGCAAGAGAGGGTTTTCATCCTTCAATGTAGAAATGGAAGAGCAATCAGCCCAAACCAGAAAATAGATGTCAAATTAGAAAAAGATGTCAAATGAACCCCTCTTCACCTCCTTTTATACTTTTTTTCTCCCATTTGGAAGTGAGGTGTTCCATGTGGGATTACTAAAGAAAGGTTTTATTTTCTTATTTTAATATTATTTAATTTTTCCACCAACCTTTAATAATTAATTAAAGTACCGGTAATAAGAAGTACTTTAGTACTAAAATTAGATTATTAATTCCTCATTTATTCTCCCTAAGCCAACTGAATACAATGGAAAATAGAATAAAAGGGTTTTACTGCCAAGTATTTAAAAACACATTTTATTCTTATAATAATATTAATAACTTGTCCCCGATAATGAATTGAAATGGCCCAATTTAGAAATATGATTAATGTCCATTAATTTGAAAAAGGGGACATTACAGTCCTCCCTTCCCAAATTTACTTTCCTTCAAGCAAGCAAATGCAAGCTCACATGCCCAAGAGGTAAAACATATCATATGCTCCAAAATCCTAGATCTCGTCTCTGTTAAATGAGAGAGCTCTTGCCAAATCTGACTTTTGAGTTTGAACCTTGGTTTGTATGTAGCCCTCATGATGCCCCATATTGCAAATTGTATCCTTTATTTTATCACTCCTTTTAACATGCTTCTCATGAGGACAACAAATCTGAAATGGTTTAGTATGCAGCAATAAATATGACATGTTACCAATCCTTTCATACCTTGGAGTGTTGTCAAGATATTCATTTCCTTTTGCCTTTGCTCCTTCTACAATTGGTGTTTTCCCCTTTTGCACTACCTCCATACCTTGTTCATATATGTTTTGAATGTCTTTGTGGCTCTTACCGAAGTCTAATCCATCATCATTTTGCTCTTCATTGACTATTGTTAGGATAACTCCAGCAGGTTGAGAGTGATTATGGGCACCCGAAATGCCCTTTCTTTATGGGTATGGCTTCCAACAATGTCATCCCCGTGTTCCTTCCCCAAATCTGATTTTTCTCTACTAATATTCAGCTCTATGCAATCATTGGATACCAACTATTCATCATCAAACATCAAAATACTTTTACCTTGGGTTGCATGTGCCTTAATTTACTTCTCATTCCTTGACATGTGCCCCATGATTTCTCCAAACCATTGTGTCTTTATGGTGTTTTTGAAAAATCACCAATAGATCTACTTTGGCAATGGTGATGACGGCTTCTAAGGCTCCCATGGGTTGCTCCTATTGAGATTTTCTATTCTTTTTAGTGCCCTTACTATTCTTCAACTCACATAAATCTTTGAAGGGCAACATCTCTCACACCCTAAAACCGAGGTTGTGTATTCTTCACCCCATGCCTCTTTCCTCCATGTCACTTGGTGGATCTAACCCAACTGTTTCTTCTTTTTGGAGGAATTCGGCTCTAAATATTTGAGTTTTAATGGAGGTCCTTACTTGACTTGATGAGCTTCCTTCACCATTATTGGTTGCTCCTTGGTTTCTTGATATATTATGTCCATGTAGAGCCTTATCCAAGTCCATAATAGATCTTATCAATGTATCATGCATTTCCCTTTGATATTCCATCAAAATATGTTAACACCCTTTGGCTATGCCTTTGAGATTCCCTCAAATCCTATTGCAATTCCATTCAACTCCTTGTAATTACTTCGTACATAAAACTCAACTCATATGTAGGAGGATCTCTCTGATCTTGATCATCCATAGTTCCTTTCCTTAGAGTTTGATTTCTTCTTTGATAAACCTGAGTCGATTTTTCCTTGTGCATCAAGATCTGATTTCTTATCACAAGTGGCAAGGATCACCGCTATCGATACCATTGTAATGTACCCAATGGAGGATATTCAAACCCCAAAGAGAAAACATGAGATTCATAATTTATCGCACCTATTTGAATGAAGAAATATTAGGATAATAATGTAATTTATCCACAATTTTCAAATCTAAAATTACCCTAGAAATGGTGAGATGATCTAGAATTCAAAACCCTCAAATTTGATCTAAACTTAACCAATTTTTTCCAAAATAAGCAAAATTAATTATGCATGTATGAATACCAAAATATATAATTTTGGAGCCAAAATAAGTGCTAGAAATTTATTTAAAGTATACGAAAGTGCAACTTACAAAAGCGACCGAGAAAGAAGTGACCTCAAGCTCAAATCCACTTAAACAAATTTGAATATGGCCTCCAAATTATGGAAAAGTTGTTAGTGATGAGATATGGGAAATCATGCCCTATAATGTGTCAAACTCCACCCACAAGGGTGTATATAACCTAGATATGGCTGAAAATGAAGATAGAAATATGCCCAAACACTCTTGTGTTCAAACCCTAGCAGGAATGCCTCAAACAATCTTGGGTTTTCAATCACTTTGCTGAAAATCTGAAATACTCCTTGAAAGCTCAATAGAAACTCCTGAAATGGGGATCTTCACACAAAGGATGAAGATTTTTCAATCTGCAACCTTAGCAAGAGAGGGTTTTCATCCTCTAATGTAAATACAACAAAGGGTTTTCATCCTTCAATGTACAAATGGAAAATCAATCAACCCAAACTAGAAAATAGATGTCAAATTGTAAAAGATGTCAAATGAACCCCTCTTCGCCTCTTTTTATGCTTTTTTGTCTCTATTTTTCAAGTGGGGTGTTCCATGTGGGATTAATAAAGTAACTTTATTTTCTTATTTTAATATTACTTTATTTTTCCACCAACCTTTAATAATTAATTAAAGTACTAGTAATAAGAATTATTTTAGTATTAAAATTAGATTATTAATTGCTCCTTTATTCTCCCTTTAAATTACTAAATGCAATAAAAATAAACTAAAAGGGGTTTTACCTACCAGTATTTAAAAATACATTTTATTCTTATAATAATATTAATAAGTTGCCCCTAGATAATGAATTGATTGGGCCCAACTTAGAAATATTATTAATGTCCATTAATTTGAAAAAGGGGACATTGGAACTTATTACCCTATTTGTTGATCAAATTTCCTCGCTCATGTTTCAAGTTAATGGAATGGTGGCAAGAAAATAGGAAACTCCAAATTATGAGAGGGTTTCAGGCTACCTCTCTATATGTGATGATGATAAAGATAAGGGCACAAAATATCCTCTCCACTACGAGCTTGATAACTTGCACAACAAAGAGAAGTTAAACAAGAAAAAGCATTAGTAGATAAGATGGTGGGTTTCCTAACTAGGTCAATCCCGATAAGTGATAACTTCCTAGGGATGGATGTCAACCCACTTTGATAAAATAGAGATAAATGATAATGAATACATAGGATGTAGTAGATAACAAAGGGAAACAAAGATCTGAAAATATGCTAAAGATGCTAAGATGAAGATCTGATAATGATAAATGAAATAATCGAAACTAAACCTAATCGAGTCGCAAGGACCGAGATCGACAAGCAAATACTGATTGACAACAATCAGTAGCAGAGTGAGTCAAAATATATACAAGAAGGAAGATTTGCATCTAATGTTGAGATGTTACTGAGAGGATCTTGATCTGAAGTTTGGATGTTGGGGAAACAAAAATATGCAAGAAAATTGAAAGATCTAATAAGAAAATGCCAAATCCAGTTAGGTCAATCGGGTTGGATTGATGACGAGTGGTGGTAATGAAGATGGGATCTGAAGTTCCAAGTGTACAAAATAGAAAGATAAGAATTTTTGAGATGTTATAGGGGATGAAAAATAGGTATCACAAAGGGTGGAAAGTAGAAAACAAGGCGGATGCGAGATCAGGTCGACGACGATCGGCGAGTCAGCAGAGACCAAGGATAGATCTAGAGTTTGATGGGACAAAGTGGATAGGAAAATAAGCTATGAAGGAAGATCAATGATGGAAAATGCAACTAAATATCTCCAAGGCAACTAACGAGACATGTAGAACCGATGTAAAGGGGTGATTAAACAAAGGTGAGGGCTCCAAGCAAACAGGTGGGGGACTTAAATCAATCAAAAGACTTCAAATCTCCAAAGATGGCATGTAAGATCTCCAAAATAGCTCCAAGTTGATGGCTACAACTCCAAAGAAGAGAAAGAAACACAACAAAATTTGCAAAGAAGACCTGAATTCTCAAAATTGCATCCTCTAAAGGGGGTATGTGTATACTTATAGGGTAGACAAAAACCCGCTAGGGTCACCATCAACTATGGCTGACCCTTGATTTGGGTGGTGGAGATGGTGATCAACTCGATGCAAAGATCCCTAAAGGGAGTAGATTAGGGTTTCAAGCTCTTTAGGTGGGTTAGGGTTGCATAGGGAGGATAAAAGGTAGTTGGAGGATAGAAATTAGAATAATATATAAGCTTAGGAGTAATTAAATGTGATAAGGGGTGAATTAAGGGGGATAAAATAATAGTGGGATTAAGATGGAATTAAGATAGAGAAAATGGGAATTAGATAGGATAAATGATATTTAAGAGGGAAAGATGAATTTGAATAGGAAGAGAGGTATGTATGTGCAAGATGACGATGAAGGGGAGTGAATGTGGGATGGGGGACAAGTGTACCAAAATTGGTGTCTACATTTTCCCCTTTTTGTCAAGTGGTTTGTGTTAAGAAAACCACGAGACAAAAACAAGAATTAGTAGAAGATGATGATTGAGGTGCTCCCCCTCAAACTAGGGATCGATGACACGAAGAAGAATTGATCATGAGGTTAAAAGAGATAAATGATGGTTAGAAAGGATGAGAAAATATGCCCCAAGAAGATAATGATATGACCATTGCGATGAGGATAAGGATTAAAAAAAAAAAAAAAAATGGCAATGATTTTGGCATCACTTCGGTAGTGAACAAAGTACGGCCTCAAAGTAGATGATGTCAATATCCTACATGCATGTGAGTCGGAAAAATCACTCCAAGATGGAGGGAATCCAATCGAGATGGATGTGCGATCTATGCGACTAATGGTTCAAATGCGGACATCAAAAGTATGTGCAAGCAAATGAAATGATGGTCAAGACAATGATATGACAAGATGTGGGGGCAAAAGTAGATGTGATATCCTTCATATATGAGGAATTGAAAGTATGCGTCTAGGTGGGATGAAGATCGAAATAATGGCCATAATGGTGGGATTAAGATAAGAGATGGTGTCCTAAAAGGGAACACAAGGATGGTCGTATAGTGGGCTCACTTTGGATGCGATGAAAGATATGTGATGAGATAGATAGATAAGCCAAAAGATAGCCAATTGAGCCTAGTGGGATAAATAAAGGTGTGTTATGAGTAACACACAATTCAAAAGTGGAAGAAAAGATAATTTGATAAGGAGATTAGATGAAAAAATATGAGGGATGAAAAATAGGATTGGGTCGACGGCGATTGGATAGGGTCGATGAAGACTTGGCTTGTGTCGGCAGTGGATAGGGCGAGTCGACGATGACTTGGTTGGCACACATGTATAAGCGGCTAAGTCTACTAAAAAGTCCATTTGCATGATACAAGTTTGACAATCGAGAGCTCTAAGAGGTATAAATATTGAGATTTGAGCGAGATGGAAGCCAATGGAGGAGGAAGAGTCGGAGGTCCCAGAGAGTGGTATGTTTGAAAACCTAACTTAGTTTTAATTTTTGTTTGAATTTTTATTTTTTATTTTTTTTTTAAATTGATGGGTGCGAGGATTGGTGGCGGTGGATCGGGTGGGTCACCGTCGACCTAGATTAATTCGGCTTCGACTAGAAGGGGGTTGACGTTGACTAGGTAGATTTTGTTAGGGATGGGACTATGCGAAACATTTGCAACTATAGAATATCAAATCTAAAACATGCAAATACGGATCTAACAATCCCCACAAAATCTATAGTAGTGGAAGTATAAACAATAATAATCCAAATCACACAAAAGTACACACACATAACACAACATGTACCGTGGTTCACCCAATGTGGGCTACGTCCACCAAAGATAAAGATCTCATATATATAATATAACAAGAGATTACAAATCAACTCTTCTGCACAAGAGTACATGTATCTCTACAATAGTATCTCTTCATCCCAGATCTCCAACCGGATCTGCCTGAGTACACTAAACCGTGCCTCCATACCACCACCTGTGTCTCCTCCATATCTCTAACTAGATCTACTTGAGTGCACTACAACCGTGCCTCTGAAACACCACCGATCTCACATACCTGAAGCTACCCTACATCTGCCATCGTGCAACCAAGCTCTCACTGTACTATGAATCTGCAAAACAAGACCTCTAGAAGGGTCTACCAATGTCCAACCATAATTGTGCGCAAGAAATAAGTCTCTCCATCATCACTACATCAACCTATGCAAACATGAAGACAACTTCCTCTACAATACTAGATTCCTATGGATCAACAATACATCATGATCTCATGGATCTGTAATACAAGATCTCACAACATGTGGATCTACAAGAATGAGTAATAACAAGATCTCACAACAACATGTGGATCTAACAAGAAGAAACATTAAGTGCTTTACATACTATGCAAGCCATTACATGAGACTAAATAATACAAAGGAAATACAATAGAAGATAATACCATCTTCTCACCAACAATGTACCTGCACTTTCCTTCTGTTCAACTTCTCTCTATGAAAGCTCATATCTTCATGTAATCTGCTTTTTCTTTTTCTTCATCCTTTCAACCAAGGATTATGCTCTTCTTCACATCTTCCACATCTAACCCTAGTTTTCTAACTTATATAAGCCTAGACAAACTTAGGGCACAATATCCATGCAATTACATCCAATAGATTTGTTTTTAATATATATATATATATATATATATATATATATATATATATAATCATGTGAGTTATAAATAAAACACTCCCTTGCAGTAACCGATGTCGCTTACTTCCTAACCGATGTCAATTACTACGACCGTCTTTGTCACACTTTGACCGATGTCGGTCACTTTCGACCCATGTTGGTTGATAATCGACTGATGCCGAGTCACTCCCTAACTAATGCCGGTCATCCTTTGCTAATCGATGTCGGTTATTATATAACCCATCACTTTGTAATGCATGCTCCAATGAAGCTATTTAGCTCCACAACCTAACAATATCCCACTTGGAGATAAATTGTTGAACCTTTATACCTATACCTATACATCACCATCCTCTACACACCGTGAAGACCATCTATTCTTTCCTTCAACAATTCTCTCAACAAATAAAAAAACCAGGAAGATCAAACCATCTTCTAAAACTAAGAAGATAAACCATGACTCACCAAACCTGCACAAAGATACAACTGATCTGTGACACCAAGCTTAAGCTCCCACTGAATCATAACACCATACCAATTGTTGGTATCAAGAAATCAAGCCAACCAAGCTCCTCATGCAATAAGCCATCATGACTAACACACCTGCAAGAGCTCCCACTCAAACTGAAGTCACTGGCCTCTATCGCATCCATAGCCATACCTATAAAACCAACCATGTTCTCCATCCATCTATCCATGTCTCCATGCAACCACCAATGCAACTGACCAAGACAAGTCAAATTGGAATATGCGAAAGCAAAACAAGATCCTGGGCAAAGACAACCCAAATGAGTTCTACATGCAACTAGTGGGTGATCAATCCACAAACACCGAATAACTCAAAGAATCTAAACACTTCAATCTATAAATCCAACCCTGCATAAACAACTAGCATGTCCAAGACAACCATCTGTAGATAACATATCAATGGAGTAAAATAGTAACAAGAGGAAATATAAACATCCCCTAACCATGCTCAAAGGCATCCATGTACAAAACAAACATCTGCATCATCATAGACTCACAAAACAGAATATATCCTCATGTACAAACTCACCATATACATCCATCCATATCACCAGGCTCTCTAAAAGCTCCAAGTTTACCACCAACTAACTCCAAAGTCAAATATGAATCATGTGTTAATCAATGTCAATAACAAACATCCATGTTAAACCATGCCACTAATACCAAGTGCAAATACCAAAGCAAACATGTCATCAACATACTCTGCACAATCAACCAAGATGAAAGCAAAACAAGGGCACTATCCAAAATAATAAATAAACATTGTTGTCAAACATGTGACATAACCAACCATGGTTACCCCTAACCGACACCGGTCTCTGTAACAGTCATATTTTCTTTTCTACACCCTTCAAACTCTGAAAAGTTTATCTATCATCTAAAAACATTTGAATCAACCATCAACTGCCTTCCCTAAGGAATATCCAGGCACCACAAAATAAACCAAAAGTGACATCACAAAGCAATAAACTCAAAATATCTACAAAGCCGTGACTGCCCTCCAAAACCAAATTTTGCCTCTTACCACTCTAAATAGTAGAAATCTCCTCTCACTCTGCATGTGCATCATGTATCCAATCCTGCAATTCCAACAACCATGTCTTGCTCCCACTAAACATGAAATCTCTTACACTGCCTCTAACATGAAGCTTAAAAGCTAATATGTCAGTGAGAAATAAAACCAGATGAAAGAACTATAAAATTGATTCCCTTTCTCCTTTGAGAATACTTCTACATCACAGAAGTTTGGACTTCTTGTGAAGTAGGTGAATCACCTTCTTTCTATCCATGTGTACTATCACTTTACCCGCACCAGCAATCGTGTGTCTAAGCATGACTTTTCGTTGAGGATGTCATCCTTAGACTAGAAACCCTTGTACTCAAGATTCCAACACATCCCGAAAATATAATTCAAGCCCACCAAATATCCATGGTGTAAATCATGCACACTATCCAAACATAATATCAGTTACTCCAAACGAAAGAAATAAAACATGAATCATATAAAGATACATGACTCAAAGTATCAATGGACTAACCGAGCCAACTCCATCCTCTTTCTGATCTAAACCATGAAGTGATCTACACCATCTCTGCCATGTACACTGTGCAAGAAACTCGATCCTCCAAACCAGAAAAAAACCATCTGCCCTCTCCTACTACAAAAAACCTATACAGATAAGTTGCCACAGAGACCAACCACGGTCATCTCCTAACCGACCATGGTTAGCTGATTGATATCGGTTCCTCTATGACCGACCTCGGTTCTCAGACTGATGTCGATGTTGTTGGAATGAACCCAATGCCACACAATTTGGCATAGAACACCACACCAGGTGCCTACTTTGACCGAAGCCGATAGTTGAGTTGAGCTAGTCATTTCAAGAAGCATCCAAATCATACAAAACCACTACAACAATAAACCATGTAATAAATTGCATCAAGGTGAAATACCTCACCTTACCAGCACCAAGATACTAACCCGCATCTTCAACTGAAGAACTTTCCTCTCTAATGGAAGCCATGTATTCATTTTGTGCTACAACCTCTCTACTAAATCCCCATGCATCTAATTACACCAAGGATGCATACATGTTCCTTTTCTCTATCTAGATCTACAATCCAAAACCATGCATGTGTAATTAAACCGCAAAGCACTTTGAAAACCAAGATAAAACCATACCTTAATTACCATATTTGTAATCTAAGCACCATGTTTGTGCCTCTAAGACCCATGGACACCTCAGAAACAAGATACATTCCATGCATCTCTCCATTTCTTCAAATCATGTGATTTTCTGTTTAAAACCAGGCTTTCCAAGAATGGCGACCATGATCACTCTATAACCGACCATGGTCACCCCAGTGACCACGGTCACCCTGCCGACGCCGGTTTCCACTTAACCGACACCGGTCACTGTAATTTCTAGAAACCTTACTCTTCCAGCTCCCACTTGAGATTCAATCTCTTCCTGCGATTTTCACATCAAGAAAAACAAACCCTACTCTCATACATGTCAATAATAACCACTAACAAAACCATGAAGCAAACCCTTGCTTTGAAATAACCAAGCTCTGATACCACTTGTTGGGGATGGGTCTATGCGGAAACATTTGCAACTATAGAATATCAAATCCAAAACATGCAAATACGGATATAACAATCCCCACAAAATCTACAGCAGTGGAAGTATAAACAAGAATAATCCAAATCACACAAAAGTATACACACATAACATAACATGTACTGTGGTTCACCCAATTTGGGCTACGTCCACCAAAGATAGAGATCTCATATATATAATATAACAAAAGATTACAAACCAACTCTTCTGCACAAGAGTACATGTATATCTACAAGAGTATCTCTTCCTCCCAGATCTCCAACCGGATCTGCCTGAGTACACTAAATTGTGCCTCCATACCACCACCCGTGTCTCCTCCATATCTCTAACCAGATCTACCTGAGTGCACTACAACCGTGCCTTTGAAACACCACCAGATCTCACATACCTGAAGCTACCCTGCATCTTCCATTGTGCAACCAAGCTCTCACTGTAATGTGAATCTGCAAACAAGACCTCTAGAAGGGTCTACTAATGTGCAACTATAAGCGTGCACCAAGAAATAAGTCTCTCCATCATCACTGCATCAACCTATGCAAACATAAAGACAACTTCCTCTACAATACTAGATTCCTATGGATCAACAATACATCATGATCTCATGGATTTGTAATACAAGATCTCACAACATGTGGATCTACAAGAATGGGCAATAACAAGATCTCACAATAACATGTGGATCTAACAAGAAGAAACACTAAGTGCTTTACATACTATTGAAGTCATTACATGAGACTAAATAATACAAAGGAAATAGAGTAGAAGATAATACCATCTTCTCACCAATAGTGTACCCGCACTTTCCTTCTGTTCACTTCTGGTGTCCCCGCATTTCACCCCCCGAAATGGGACTACCCTATGTAAAAAATCTTCATACTTTTAAAATAGTGGGTCATTTTGTGTTTTTATTGCCAGAAGTTTCTGTATTGTGTCCAGATATTCCCAAGGAGCCATATAAGCCAATTTTGACAAATACCCAAATGCTCGAAATTGTTATATTCTCATCTAGGGTTTGCTGCGAATATTTGTATTTAATTATTTTGAGCCCCATTTGAGGTAAATTGTGCTTGGTTTAACCTCATTGTGATCGTACATGTCAATATTCCCATATACCAGTAGGGTTTTACCAGGAATGAATTCGGCGTTATTTGTGACTTATGGAAACGTTGTGTTTTTGGTGTTTTCTCATTTCGTTTTCTATGAAATTTATTTGGGTCAATTCCTTTGCTGGTTTAAGCCGATTCCTTGCCTCGGAGTATTTGGAGATCACCTATGAACGTTATGCGTAAGGAATTTTCCACAGGAGGTTTGGTTCTCTCTGAAAAGATGAAGTTGTGCACAAAAAGTTTCTTCCAGGTAGGCCACGCTTTTGGAAAAAGAAGACTTTAAAGCTACAATGGGATTTTTGTTAGCAGCAGCAAGTGGGATTTTTGACTGCCTAGCAGGATACTTTTTCCCATGGAAGCAACGCCACTTAAGTCACAATAGGAAAATTAGAGGTAGCAGGCAGGCAGGAATTTCTTACCTGCCTTGCACGGTAAAAATTCTCATTGTGAAATAAAAGAAAATTCACTTAAGGCATTGATGGGATTTTCTTACCCCGCTTTACAAGGTAAATAATCTCATTATGAAAGTCAAATGGCTTAAGTGGATCATGAGATTTTTGGAGCTGCGATGCGGGGAGAATAATCCCATTGAAAGTTGGCTTTTAAAAATAGAAATTGCTTATGTCAAAAGTGTGACCCCTTTTGAGAAAGAAGGGTAGCTTTAAATGCATTAAATTAATTAATTGTTTCTCCAAATTTGCGCCCAAACATGAAGAAAAGTCAACAAAGAGAAAGAGGATAGAGGGAAATTAGAATTAGATTTCTAAAATTAAATAAATATTATTTATTTAATGCAACCCCTTCATGTCAAAAAGTGTGCCCCATTTGGGAGAAAAATAATGCTTTTAAAGTATTAATTGATTTAATTAATTCCTATTTTCAGTGGATGAGGTCAAAGCATACTGTGAAGCTTAAGTGAACTGGAAGTAGAGAGCTAAAATTAAATAAATATTATTTATTTGATGACAGCCATGAGCATGCAAAAAAATAGGTGCCCCATTTGAAGAGAAAAGCTTATTTATTTATAATTAATTACCAGGAATAGGAGGGGCAATAATTAATTATAGAATGATGAGGGTTATATAAGCAAGGGCTGCCATAAGGATGAATTAATTAATTCTATAGCAAAGAAGTGCAGCCCAGACAAAAAGTGCGCCCCATTTGAAGAGGAATTTTGCACAAAGGAAGGTGTATTTACTGCTGGAAGCTTCAAAATTTGGCGCCTAGGTTTGAAGGAGCTTGATTTGTGTCTAAATAATTGTCTGCATAGTGGTACAGGTGCTCAGGTGAAGTTGGTAAAATTCATGTTTGCTTTGCATGCAAATAAAACATCAAATTTTGGGGCAGCAGGCTTGATATATGCAGATTTTTATAATTAAAATCCAGTGTTCATGTTCCGGTTGCCATCTTTGTCTGAATTAATTGCAGGAATTCATTACAAGTGCTTTTATAAGAGAAATGGAGCTTAAATCAATGTCCATTACATTGAACATATCCTCTAAATCTGAAGAATTATCCAGATCTACACCAGTTGTGAAGAATTCCAGCCGAATAAAGAGAAAAAGAATGGCTCAGACAAAAGATCGCTCCAACATGGCAAAACGGGAGGAACGAAAAGATCAAGAAAATCATGCATAGATCCAGATCTAGATTCATAATTGCAAAGGCTTCATCCTCTTGTTTCTAATGCAGCCCATGTAGAAGTTAGTGCGTGGAAAATTTCTTCCAGGATCTTGTGCATGTGCTCCCAATCTTCCAGTTGAAGCCTTCATTGAAGTTGCATTCACCTAGAGTGTTTTCCAGAATTTTTAATTGCTCATATGCAATTAAAAATAAAAAGATGAGTTATTTATGACAAACATTGCACTTATGCATGTACTATAAAAGCTTCAAGGATAAGAGGGAAGACAAGGCAAAGGCAACACCCGTAAGCAAAATTCCAGATCAAGGCTTTCGAACCAAATGCTTCAGATCCAGCTTTGGTGAGAATCAAAGGCAAAAGAATCAAATTGATGTAGAATATGAAAAAGGACAAGACTCGCAACTTTCCTTTTTCTTCTTCTTTCTCTTATTTCCTTTGAAAAAATAATTGAGCGATCAATTAAATTATAAAACCTAAGTGATTGGTTTAAAAACCATTACTTGGAGAAGTCAACTACTTGGAAATAGGTGGCAAACATGCAAAATAGAAGGTTTTATTTTCAGTTATAAATCATGCATGTCATGCAAAGAGGAATTCCAGGAGGGAGATTGTCAGTTGTTTCTTTTACAACTTCCACATGTGTCGGTTCACTAAAAGCTTCCGGCTTGTATTTTCCTTCTACATCCTATAAGTAGAAGAAGAACCTTTGGGTTAAGGATCGACTCAGTAAGCGGCATTCTTGTGTTTTAGACTTTGTGTTGAAACCCCTGATAGCTATTTGAAGCAAAGGAATACAAAGGAGTAGATTTCCGGAGAACTTTGTGTCACGGTGCATTTTGTTTCTAGTTTTTATCTCATATCTACTTATAAACTTTGTGGTATTTTAGATCTAGATCTAAAGTTTTCTTTGCTTATAATTTTGTGTCTTTGATATCTATTGGTTTCTTCTATGTGCATGCAATCAAATTTGTTATCTATTGATTGGGTTGCACATCTTCCCTATTTCTTCCCTGTGTTTTATTATTTCCTTCTTCTATAAATATTTCCTTTCTTTAAACAATTGCTTACTTGCTACAAAGCTATACAACTATGGTTCATGAGCTGCATAGTTAAAGTAAAACCCCATATAGATACTAGCATATTTTTATTGACAAATCTAACACGGGAGCCTCACCGGTAAATGAGGGAGATTTATCTCATGACTACCTAGGTTTTTAGCTATGCAGAAAATCTAGCCAACAACTTCTCTCTATGAAAGCTCGTGTCTTCATGCAATCTACTTTTTCTTTTTCTTCTTCTTCTTCATCCTTTTAACCAAGGATTATGCTCTTCTTTTGCATCTTGCACATCTAACCCTAGTTTTCTAACTTATATAAGCCTATACAAACTTAGGGCACAATAGTCATGCAATTACATCTAATAGATTTTCTTTAAAACAAAATATATATTAAATCTCGTGACTTATAAATAAAACACTCCAGCACAGGTAACCAATGTTAGTTACTTCCTAACCGATGCCAGTTACTTCCTGACTGATGTCGGTCAATGCCTGACTAATGTCGCTCATTACGTGACCGATGTCGGTCACTTTCTGACCCATGTTGGTTGATAACTGACCGATGTCAGTCATTGCCTGACTGATGTCGGTCATTGCTTGACTGATGTCGGTCATTGCCTAACCAATGTCGATCCATCGACTGATGCGAGTCACTATATAACCCATTCACTTTGTAATGCATGCTCCAGTGAAACTATTTAGCTCCATAACCTAACATTTTTTTATGATTGGATGTTGATGGTTGCTTGTGTGATTGGTTTTTTCAAGCCGGAGACATGTTTTACACGAGAGACAAAGTCCCAACCATGTTAGGGACTATAAGAGAAGATGTTACTTGATGTATAGTGGGATCATTTAGATGCAGTGGGATTGGGTGCATTCTGCTTTATTACTAGAGGGTTCCTAGAGATAAAGGTCGATCATAGCCTTCATAGATAGATGGGATCCAGGACCGACTTCTTGTTTCTAACCTAGAGAGATGATGATCACATTAGAAGACATGTATCGTATTCTAAGATTACTAATTCAAGGGGTGCCAATAGTGGACAAGGTGTTGCCTCATGACTCAAAGAATTAGATCTTGTGTTCACCAAGTAGTGAGTGAACATCGTACATAGATTTTGATATTTATTTTGATTTATATATTTTAGAGATAGAGCCCGGTTTAGGCCTATCATGGATGTATACACATTTTGATGATATTTATATAATGATTTTGGTTGTGATGAGTAGATTAGATGGATGTGATGATTATAATCATGATTAGATGCTTGATTAGATTATGGTTTTAGATGTTGATTTGGATATTAGATGTAGAGATGATGTCCGATTATATTATGAATGTTGAGTTAGATGTTTGATGTGATGTGATGTGATGTATATTGATGATGTGATGTGATGGACGCGTTTTGGTATGATGGATTAGATATGATTAGATATAGATGATGATGATGTAGATATTTGATATGATGTATGGATGAGATGTTGATGATATGGATATTGATTTGATGGATAATGATTTAGATATTATTTAGATTGAGCTTAGATGTTAGATATGATGATGAAATGGTGTATGAATTTAGATATTTAGAAAGATGTGATGGACTTAGATTAAATGTGATTACGATGGATATTATTATATATGATTTAGATATGATGGATGTGATAAGTATATTACGGTTTGATTTAGATTAGAGTGGATGTGATGATGATGAGAGGTTTTAGGTTAGATATGAAAGTGATAGTTGCATATGTTAATTGGATTGAATGAGATATAAGATGGTGCAATTGGATGAGATGCAATAGATAAGACATGACCTCTATTTAGTGCCTCGAATATAAAATAGTACACTTCATCATAGTAAAGAATGTGAGTATGATATCTACTTTTGGACTGGATTGGAGGTAAAGCATGAAAGGGAACACGCATAAAGTGATGCACTTGCAACCTATGACCAAGTGTTAACACATAACCAACGATATTTAGTCATATTTTAGATCACAAGGAAAAGATGAAAGGTGTGTTTACACACCGCCGTAGACATGACAAATGGTTTTAGATGTAGCTTGTATGGGGGAAGTAGTTTCTCCTTAGGTGGTTTTCTTAGGTATATGCCCTAGTTCTTAACAATAAGGTGAAAATTGATCAATGCGGGAAGTTTTTTGGAGATGGGCAATTTGATCGATACGGGAAGCTTTCTAGGATGCATGATATTTATTTTGGCTTCTAATATTTAGAAGGTTAATCATTATAGAAAGCCTTGACGCCATGATATATGAAAGTATTCATCCTTCGAGGGAGTTATCTAGAATGAGATTTTTGCTTTTGATTTTGACATTTGGCTTTGATGGCGTAATGGAATGCATGATAGATTTCCTTGAAGGGATCATTCTATACTTTTGACATTATTTTCTTTATATGAATAGATCTCCTTCGAGGGAGCAATTTGTTTTTAGATAAGATAGCTTTTAATCTAAGCATCTTGAATTTTGACTTTTAGGATAGAGTGAGGATAGCCAAGTAGACCACTTGGGAGGGGAAATTAGATGTACAAATGACACCTATGTACCCTTATCATGGTTCCAGTAGGTAGATAAGAAGGTGATGGATGTAATGATTGCAGGGTTCCCACCTAGAAGGAGGAACTTGTCCATAAGGAATATGTTATGAGTAGAGTCGTGGTGCCCATATTCAAGGTCATAAATAAGATAGTGATGGAAGACCACATAATTCCAAATCATTACAATGAGAGATGGAAATGCTAATGATGGAAATGAGATCCTAAAATGTGACTAAGATCATGTTGGTAAGTGTGTTAATAGTAGAAAGGTCGCAAGTGCAAGGCGTTGAGAGGTTTCGTTTCCGGTTTACCATCAAGGGAGGCTAAGTGATAGGCTCCATACCCATATTTATGCATGATAATATATGGCCCAATCTGGTTGGGAGAAAACTTTCCACATTGGCTCCTTTCTAGAGGAGTGGCGTTCTGATTTCCTTTGAGGACAAGGTCACTGTACGTATCCAAAATTGTAAAGGTACTACGCTGCTTTTAACGATGTCACACGTGCCCCAATGATGATACAGGTCTCCTCGCAAGGTGTTCGGGATTTGGAAAAGCTCTCCAAGTGTGTGTTAACATCCCGCATGGCCCGCTTAGCCTCCGCGTGCTTTGTTTTGCTCTTTTCCCCTCTTTTCCTTTGTGTTTTGGTCTTGATATGGCACGAAACCGCCGCCACTGCCAGCAGGCGGCGGTCCTTCACACGTTTTTCCTAACGTTCCTTTTATCACGACTCATGTAAAATTTCAATGTTTACCAGCTTTTTTCACTGCCTTTGCTCGTATTTATGATTTTGGTTCCCTAGAATAGTGTTTTTCCATTGTTTATTGTAAAAGAGTTCAATTTGGATTTCACCTTTGGGTAAATGGGAATTCTATAAATAGCTGGTTGGTTTTCAAGCAAATGGCCCCTCAAAAATTGCCTCTCATCCTCTCATTTCAATAGTTTAGTCTTTCAGTTCTTAGGAATTCATAGTTTTCATTTGTTGCATGCATAGTTAGTGTTGTTTTGTTGTTTAGAAGCCACATAATCTTCTTGTGCTAGTACTATTATTGTTTCATACAATCAATTGAGGTAGGATAGTGTTATTTTCAGTCTGAAGCCATTAGAGTTGCAAGTATTGTTCGTCAAAAAGGATAGTTTCAGGTTCTAGACGTTTTGTGTTGTACAACTCGCAATAAATCCGCTAGGAATTACATAAGCCAAGCTCTATTCTCTTGCGCTATCCCTCTCTTACTCGCATTGTATTCAGTCTACATCCGAAGATGCCATTGTTCCAATACCTACTTTTGTTGATGCTAGCATTACATGCTTTTCTGGATTCACGTGAGCACGAAGGAACGAGGAGACCACACTGAGGGGACAAAGCCACACACAATCGGATTCACCACTGTTATGTCAAAATCCAGTTCAAGCTTTCAAAGTTCTAGTTAAAATATATCAAATAGAGTAGTGAATCATTTCATTTCAGTTAATCTCACTTTCGATATTGCCAGGAAGCTATGGGGATTGATAGTTTCTGAGAAACTATGATTCATTCCTCACTTCTGAGGTAGGATCGAGAGTCTTTCAAATAGATTAGATCAGTTATTTCGTTATTTAGAATAGATTTACAACTGCACAGGTAGGTAGCTATACTCGGCTACTTTGTTTGTTTTAATTTCGTTATTAGTTTAGTTGTCAATTTCTAGATATTTTAAATAATTGCTCTTTCAATTTCGTTCAATAGTTTATCGAAAATACAAAAAAACAGGAATTTATATATATGTTGTGGATATACTTCGTATAATTAGTTTACTTTAATTTAGTTAGATTTATATTGTTTCTTTCGTATGACAATCGCGGGACCTAGGGAGCCTAGAGAATATGTATTCGAGCCAATCGTGCCTCAACCCAATCTTGTTACAGCAATAACTAATATAGATCAGAATCTTAGAATCCAAGTCTTCCGAACAACAACAGACCTACAAGAAATCAGCCCATAGTTAAGAGGATTAAACATAGAAGACGACCAAGCACATACGTTTTGGTCAAACCAGCCAAACTACAGATTACCCTAGATAGATATTTGCATGACTGTAGAAGGGCTTGAAAGAGAGCAAACATTTGGTTGTGATCCTTTGGTCCCACAGCCAGACGCAGGAGATATCCTTATTGACATAGACACTAGCTTAAGAATTCAAGTTGCGAACCTGTAAGGTACTCTGAGAAGATTACACAACTTTTAGTTCCAAATATCGAGGCCGAAAAGGGATACGACTACTGGATATTAGGGATTAGGGATTAATTCCGCACATGACCATAGGGGTCCACAACGACCACGAACTTACAAATGCGTGATCTACAGATCCCACAACCCAACGAGCCCACAGGATAATCAAATGTTGATACTAGTTTATGCACGTTAGTATTTAGATCATCTCCAATCATCATCGCACAACTATCCTCGCTAGATATAGCAGCTTAATCAAGCTAAGGATTTCTAGACTAGACTGACAATCACCCATAGAATCCACCATATATCTCGCCTTCCATCTTACGAATGCATGCGGAGACATACACGAAACAATCCCGAGTCATTTTCCACGTATCCCACAATCTATAGATCGAATCACGTCGAGCTTGATATTGATTGGAGCCTTTGAAAGCATCATCCTCATGCGGACCGATCTATCACGCCGATTCGAGTTAGAAGGGCCTTCTTTGCCTTAGATTTACTGAGATTCCACTAGTGCGCGTCGAAGACATAAGATTGCCTAACTAGTTTTTCTGTGCCCCACGTTTATTCCATCCCCACCGGTGTCTCGACACCACGACCTCGGGAGGTCCTGCAGTGCGAGGAAGAGTTACTTGTAGATTCTCATGCTCACTTGTCACTTTTCCATCGATGCAGTCACCGATGTTAAATTTGTGTTCTTTTATATGTTTGTTGTAAGTGAATTTGATGCGCTCTTGATAGACATGATGATGTTAGAGAGCGACTAAGTGAGGTTGGTCTAGAAATTTAAGCTATGTTAAACGCTTTTGATGATATTCCTCGTCAGAGACGAAGTCATGAAGAGAAACACACAAGGATGGGATTTGGACCTTGAGAAGAAGAACGACTTACAGTCGTAGACAAGAGAGAAAAGGAGTAGTGCAAGTAGAGGTGTGAATGCTTGTCTGATAAGCCCAAAGAGTGAAGGGGATATGAAGATGCCAATTTTGACCTACTTTATCAACAGTTTTGGAAAGAATGTTGCGAGAGAGTCTTGTTAGTGGATTCGGCTTGGCCGTTAGCTTGAGGATAATAAGGAGATGAGAAGTTAAGCTTGATATTGAAAGAGTTGCAAAAGCTTCTTAAGATATTTGTTTTTGAAGGACTTTTTGTTATCCTGTGATGATTTTATGAGGATGTTGAAGTGGTAGATGATGTGTTGATAGACGAAATCGACAATTTTGTTAGCTTTGGTTGATGTGAGTGGAATGGCTTCCACCCATTTGGTGAAGTATTTAGTGGCGGTTAGAATGAAATGATGACATTGAGAAGAGTGTGGATTGATGAGGCCAATGAGGTCGAGTCCCCATTGTGATAAAGGTAAAATATCTTGAGTCGGTTGTAAGGCTTTCCTAGGAATATGAATGAGATTGGAATGCGATGGCACTTGAAAAACTTTCTAACATACTCATAGTAATATTGATTGAGGGTGGGCCAATAGTAGCCCATCTAAAGAATGTGTTTGCAACGACCAAACTGCTAAAGTTTCTATCACATATGTTTTCATGGACTTCTTAGATAGCACAAATAGATTCATGGGATTTTATTTAACATAGTAGAATACCATCAAACCCATGTTTGTAGAGGATGATGTCAAGGATAATATAGTGGTTAGCACGTTGAAGAAAATACCTCCTACCATTTTTGGATAGGTCAAAGGGAATTTTAGATTGAGATAGATAGTCAAAGATCTTAGTGTACCAGATATCGATTGATTAGTGTCGACAAGATTGACGTGAGGAAGCTCATGGGAATGAGATGGTTGATATATGTAGTGAACAAGAACAAAAAGTTTGGATTCTTCAATTTTCCATGGGATGAGAGATGTAAGGGATGTCATAGTGTTTGCAAAGTGATTAGATGAGGGTGAGACGGTTTGGATGGTGTATTGATCAAAGGCATCAAGAAGAAAGTCCACGATTTCCTTATACTTTTGAAGGAATTCATTTTTGCATTGATAGATTCCTTGATCGATTAATGATGAGTTGATAATCACCATAGATATCAAGGATTTGGACTCCAAGCATGATAACGATTTGGAGGCCCAAGATGAGGGCTTCATACTCAGCCATGTTATTGGTGCACTCAAAGTTAAGCTTATAAGCCACGGGGATAAGAGTTTCCCAAGGATGAATGATGATGACGCGAGCACCTCCCCTTTTCGACACTTAGATCCATCAAAGAACAATGTCATTTTGAGAGGAGAATACTCATGATCAATGGTGTGGATGGATTTGTTGGGAAATTTCTCATGAGGAAGTTGATTGTTAGGAAGAGGGGCTTGAACAAGTTGATTGGTGATAGCTTGGGCCTTGATTGATTTCTAAGAGATGAACTCTAGGTTAAAATCGATCATGAGCATGAACCATCGAGTGATGCAATCATTGTGGTAAGTTTGGAATGCATGGTTTTGAGAGGATTGAAGCTAGTGATGACATAGGTTTTGTGATTGAGAAGATAGTGGCGAAGTTTAGAAGTGGCGAAGAAAAGAGCGCAACACAACTTTTCAACTTTCAAAGATATAGCGGGTCTCGTAATCGTGAAGGGTACATATGATGTAATAAACAACATGGTCCCTACCCTGCTCATCGTGGTGTGCTAACATGGCACCCAGAGCATGATCGGTGGTAGAGATAAGATAGAATGGATCCCCCTCATGTGGAGGTGTGAGAACTAGTGGCGATAGAAGATAACGCTTGAGCTTGTCAAAGGATTTTTGTGCAATGGCATCCCACTTGAATTGAGTTTCTTTGTTGAGAAGATGGTGAAAATTTTAGAAATGATAAGAGAGTTACAAGATGAAATAGTGAACTGATTAGAGTCGTCCTTGAAGATCGCAAAGCTACTTTAGATTAGAAGGATGAGGCATCTCAAGGATGACTTTGATTTTGGCGGGGTCAACTTCAATACCCTTGATAGAAATGATGAAGCCAAGGAGTTTTCAAGTTAGAACTCCAAACACACACTTGGCGGGATTGATACGGAGGAATAAGCGGATAATACGCTCGAAGAGGATTTCAGGATGGGTAGGTGGTCCATGTCAACGCTTGGATTTATCCAAGACATCATGGAATATATAGGTCATGACATGTTGACAAGTGGCCCCCATATTTTTCAAACCGAAGGACATGACATGATAGTAGAAGGTTTCCCAAGGGTGATGAAATAGGTCTTATGTTTGTCTTCTGGTGTGATGAGGATTTGATTGTATCTAGAAAAACCATCCATAAGAGAAAGCATTGCATGGCCAATGGTGAGGTCAACAAGCTGATCGATATTGGGAAGGGGAAAGTCATCCTTAGGGCAAGCAAGATTTAAATCTTGAAATTTAGTACGATCTGAGACCTTTCTAGAGGTTTTGGAAATGGGTACAATATTAGAATCCCATTTTAGATAGTCGATAGGCTGGATGAATTTGGCGGAAAGGAGTTGTTGCGAATCTTCTTTGTGAGGAGGGAATAGGAGGACACATGCGGTGTAGCTTCTTACTTAACCGACTTAGCATTAGGGATGGTGACGATTTTATGGAGAACAATGTTGGGATCGAGGCTGACATATTGGTGTACGACCATGTGAAGGAATGGCTATGTTTAGAAAGGAAGGTGGTGAAGGAGTCTAGATCTTGCGGATCAAGAGATTGACCGACTTTGAGGATGCGGGGTTTTGCAGAGTCCCTATATTGATGTCGATAGTAGATTCGTTGAGAAGGGTGGATGTGTCGGTGGTAAGGAATTATGAAGATGAGAATCTTTTTCCCTAAGTAGGAAAGAATGGAGTCGTCATTGTTGCATTGACAAAAATCGATGGTAGGGGAGTCTTCCTCTACCATGTCGGGAAATATGAGAGGAGGGACTTTGTTGGACCTTCGGCTTTGATAAGTGGCCCAGTCCCAAAGTGATGGTGGAGATTTAAAAATTTAAAGGAAAGGACACGTGTCATCCATGTCTATGGGGTCATTTAATGGATAAGAATTGGGTGAAGGATCAATGTGCATGGCGGATGTAGAAGAAGTACGTGCAAGAGGATCAATGGGATGTTCTTTAAAACCCAATCAATTTCTCATGAGGCTTGCGGATCGATGATAATATTATGCATACATTTCTCATAATGCCCAAGACCAAATCCCTTCCATGCATAACGATAGAGGTAGGTATAGAGCGAAGGATTTATTATAGAGTAAATCAAAGCCATTGGTATATGGTTTAGTGTGGGGTTGATTACCGATGTGAGAAGAAGGGCAATCGATGCCACCATAGATGAGGTGGGTTTTGAGATGAGGTGGACCAAAGGAGATGATATCCCAATGTTAGGTTGATACATAGGAGCTTAATCAGGTCTACTAAGTTGATCGAGTGTGGGGAGAGAATTAACGGTGAGGAGTTAGTATTCCCTAGTGAAACATGTTCCATCATTGTATCAAAAGATTCATCATTAAGAAACTTGGATACGATTATAGATGAGCTAGTGCATGATTACGAAGATTAATCTGGTTTAGAGATTAGCACATCATTTGGCCGATGGGTCATATGGCATTCTTTGAATGGAGGTAGATATGTGGGGAGTATATGGATTTTCCCCTCATGCTCATACTTGATACAATGATGGAGAGTGGATGGGATGCAACGCATGGTGCGAGATCCATGGATGTCTTAGCAGAAGACATTATAATGTAACTCCCCTCAATAATGTAAAAGAGCTCATGGAGGAGTTTTTCACCGACGCGGATGGGGAGAATAATTGTTCCCAAAGTGAGGGTAACAACATCATTAAAGGTTTGGAGGACTGTGGGTGATTGAGCGATAATGGATTTGGGAATTTTAAGTTGATCAAAGGTATGGGATGAGGTGATATTGATTTGGCACCATTTTCAATCATAGAATGTCAGATAAAGGTGTCATTGATGCGGACATTAATGAAGAGAGGAAGGTCATGGTCCTTAGGTAGGATGTTGGGAATTTTGAAGTCATCAAAAGAGATGGTGGCGGAAGTTGTAAAGGCTTGAAAGAGCCATAAAAGGTTGGGTATCATCAGTGACAATTAGGATATGTTATAAGGCTTCGATGAGGGCTTGTAGATTATTAGGAGAGCTTCGGATGAGATCAAAGAGACACATCTTAATGGGAGCTTGATGGAGCTGCTTTACGATACTTTATTTAATAGGAGTATGTTTTTAGGTAAGCGAAGTGGATAAGATGGATACCTTAGCCTTAAATGAAGATGAAGATGGGATAGGCTCACTTGAAGTAGAAGCGATAATGGATTTTTGTTTAGGATGGGTAGACATTGAGGATCATGAGGTAGAGAGCGATTGCGATACGAACAACATCAATGAAAAGAGGGTGGAGGAGGGACTATGACGAAGGATTTGGATGAGGAAGGATATTTAGAGGATTTATAAGTTGTAGATTTGATTGGATGTGGATGAACCGATGGATGGGAGAGGGTGGTCTTATTCAATGAGAAGATCATCCTCATCTAAGAGGTTGTCGATGAGAGTTTAAATAGTCCCTCTGATAATGCTCCGTATCATGTCCAGGGTATGATGATAAGCACACACGACATTATACTCAAACCATGTGGGTTTTTGCCCACGTGAATCGAAGGAGTTGATAGGGGAAAAGTGATTGCGAGATGCTTGGATGAGACGTTGGAGGATTTCAGATATGACTTAATGGAGTTTTTGAAGAGGATGTTTTGTGGGTTTTGGGTGGATTGGAATTAGGAGCAGTGGATGAAGGCAAGAGAGGTGCCTTACTATTATGAGCATTTGTAGGATCCTTATATTCTAATTTTGATTTGGGAAGAGGGATGGATGGCTTTGATTGATTTATTGGCGATGGAAGAAGGGCTTGGCCCCACAATGGATGGGGAGGCCCTAGGATAGATGATGAGACACTGGATTGCTTGGATTGTTGGGGCTTCGGAGGAGGGAGCTCTAATTTATTATTTGGATGGGTGAGAGATTTTGGATAGGGGTTCCAAGGTTCTTAGATTTTCACTACGAAGATTTACCCTTAGCATGGATGATAATAATTTCAACCGGGGCATCCTTAGAGGTAGAATTAGATGATTTGGATGTGGAGTTGGTGGTAGATGTGGGGGTTGAAGATGAAGGTGGTTTTTGGATAGCATGAGTGGTATGATGAGAAGGGATTGTAGATTGTGTGGATTTTGGGGTGTTGGTGTAGAAGTGATTATACTTATTGAGGATGAGGATGGGATAGGGACATCACTTGCGATTTCATTAAGGGGGATTCTAGCTTGGTAGGGGTTTTAAGGGATGATATGGATGTGGAAACAGATTCAAATGTTGATGTGGGTATGGATATGGTCATAGACACGTATGTAAAAGTGGGCATGGATGTAGAGATATATGTTGGGGTAAATGTGGGAATGTATGTTGTTGTGGATGTGGTAGATGTAGATGTGATAGATGTGGGTATAGTGGATATGGGTATAATAGTTGTAGATAGGGGTACGAGATGCAAATATGGTTGTAGAGGTAAGGGTAGATGTCGAAGTAGATGTGGGCACAATAGATGTAGGTAGAGTAGAGGGGATAATAGATGTGGGTGGTGATGTTGAAACATGACCTATCTAATATTGATCATCTGTGCATTTGGTGCTTGAGATGTAAGGGGTTAACTTGATTGTTTAGAGGATGATTAGGGAATGACTGGTTGAAAATATCTAAGGGTTAGCTAGGAGGCGTTAGGATTTTTTAATTGAAGGCCCATCGGTCTATAAGTTTTGTACTTGAGATTTGAAGGTACAACACTTTTCGATATCGTGACCACGGACTTGGTGATGTTTACAATAGTGGTCTTCGCGATACCATGTGGGTTTGGGATGCAAATCAAGTTGGATAGGGGAGTTGGATAAGACGCATAACCATAAATTTGTCGAAGATGGAATTATAGGGTTCTCGGGGAATAAATCTAGGAGTGGATCGAGGAGCCCTTTTTGGAGGCTCGACATGGGATGTGGAAGTAGAAGAGGATTTAACTACGATGGAATTGGTTGCATTTTTAGATTTGTCATTATGGGTAGATGACTTAGTGAATTCAGTTTTGGTTTGTTGGAGCGAGGTTTGACATGGCCTTCTTGAAGGGAATGAAGTTCCATTTACGAGCCATGGTGAATGCTTCCTCAAAACTTTGAAAAGGATTTGGAGAGTGGATGAGATATGTGAAGCATATGATGTATAGAATAGTTTGATGAGTTCGGTTTGGGGAAGAGAGAATGATAAGTGATTGATGATGTCATGCCACTTAGCGATGAAAACTGTGATGGATTTGTCGTCGAAAAATAGTTTTAAGGCGTAGAGGTTGGTAATGGTGATTTTATGCATGATATTAATAGAGAAGTGTTCTAAGAATAAGTGCGCTATTTTGGTGAATGAGAAGAGGGAATGCTAAGGAATACCATTGTATCGATCTAAAGAAAGTCCGGCCATAACATGGGGAAAGTGTGAAGCATGAGGTCCTAGTTGTGGCGATAAGATAACATGCGTGCCTAAAGGCACGAAGGTGTTGTTGAGGATCCTCCTTACTATTGAATTTAGAAAACTTAGGGAGCTCCCTCTATAGAGGATAAGGCTTGAAACGAATAGATGGATTTATAGGCTCATTGAAGATTTTTTCATTCGTGAAAGTGCTTTTAGGACCCGAGTAGTGGCTTTGAGATTGGGCAATGCTACTTATCAAAGCTTGCATGGTGTCATTGGACGTTTGAGGATGAGGTATTGATTAGTGATGTTTACAAATGTTAAGAAGTGGATGGGTTGGGTTGTGGATGAGATTTATATTATTGAGGATAAGTAGGAGTTTGTGGAGGTGGTTGATAAGATGGAAGATAGTTGAAATCATGCGATTGGATAGTTTTGGAGATATGATGTTGTGGGGGAATGTAATTAGATAAGGCTTGAAAGGAATAGATGGATTTATAGGCTCATTGAAGATTTTTTCATAGCGAAAGTTCTTTTAGGACCCAAAGTAACGGCTTTGAGATTGGCCATTCTACTTAGCAAATCTTGCATGGGGTCATTGGATGTGTGAGGATGAGGGATTGATTAGTGATGTTTACGGATTATAAGAAGTGGATGGGTTGGGTTGTGGATGAGATTGATATTATTGAGGATAAGTAGGAGTTTGTGGAGGTGGTTGATAAGGTGGAAGATAGTTGAAATCTTGTGATTGGATAGGTTAGGAGATATGATGTTGTGGGGGAATATAATTAGATGGATAGGATTGATCTTGTTGGTGTTGAGAGATGGATATTAGATTGAGCTTGCATAGGATGAGTTGGGATGTGCATGTGGGATGGTTGAGACATTTGGATAGATTGATTATGGAACATGTGTTGAAAGACACCTTAGAGTAGAGTTTGATGAGTTTGAGTAGACTCCAAAGGGTGGGGTTGTGAGATGACGACATTTTCATGTGCTTGTAGAGATGGGCACTGATCTTGGAAGATGTTTCTCGAATGGTGAAATAAGTAAATGGGATTCTTGATGGGTTTGAATAGGAGCATTGATGACCATGGTAGATGAAGAAGTGATGGGGATAGAAGATATAGGAATGGTGTTGATGTGAGGTAATTTGGTGGAATAGGTACCACCAATTAAGTGGATTGATGGGATTGAGGGATCATGGTGGAAGAGTCATGAGGGCCATGTTCATGTTGAGCCATTGTTAATTCATTCATGGCCCTTGGAAAGAAAATGAAAAGTTGAGAAGTAAGGACATCGGTGGATTCAGAATGTGGAGGATAGGCATAGAGTTGTTGAAGGGGAGGTCCATCAATGGGAAGATGGGTGGCTTTGTGAGAAATATAATCATGAAGGGAAACAGGATTGGCATCAAGAAGTTCCTGAAACTCCACGCACCCACGAGGGATGGTGGGAGGTCTAAAGGCTCCTAAGGAAGTGGCGAGATGGGGATGTAACGATCTAGAGAGAATAGTTGTTGATAGAGAAAAGGGTTGGTTTCAAGATGGGGATTATTTTGAATGACATGGGTCTCATGAGAAGGGACGATATAAATTAAAGGTTGGGAAACCAAAGGTATGGTGATCATAGGTGTAGAGGAGACAATGGCATATGCATAAGTTTTTTGGGAAAGATTGTTGGAAGTAGGGATGTTATTGGAGGAAGTCAATTGCTCCCATTTTTCAACTTGAGAACAGGTGATAACAAGCATGCAACAACAAACAAGAACTTAAGCATATTTTTAGTATGACAAACAAATCAAGAAGCAAAAGCATTAATTATTTTGTTTTTTTATAAAAGGTGTGAAAAAATAAAAGAAAGGGGCTCAAAGGGAACCTAAGAATTGGCCAATCTAAGGATGGTTTCGGGTTGTTTTGGTTGGCGTCCTTGATATACCCAAAGGTATGTGAGGCTCAAATAGGTGATGATTACCGGTATGTGGCTTGGTATTGGGGCTTACCCCTCACTTCACACACTTTGCAGCTATAAGGGTGTCGGGTGCTTAGTCGAGATACCGATAATAACAAAAATCTTACATGGAGCGAACATCATTGCAACTTCCTTATTGGGTGATGAAATCCCAATAATTCCACTTAGTAGGAGATGTTTTAGATGTGTTGATTGATTTGTGAGTTTGGTTGTGTGTGGAAGAAGTGTGAATGCAAAAATATTTACCTCCTAGTTAGACTATGTGAGCAAGCAAACATGAAGGTGTTCTTTTTAAATCCCAAAACGAAATGTTATATTCGATGAGATCACGTAGACAAAGGAAGGAGAGAGATGCCAAAAGAGAAATACATACATACAAATGAGTAATACCTGGATAACGTTATTTTTCATTTTTTTGTTTTTTTTCAATTTAAGCACATGCATTGTTGATCCAAGCAAGCAAGACCCCAAAGCATGAAATAAGACGATGCCAACCTACGAGGTTAGTAGAAAGAAAGAAATGGAATTTGAAATGAAATCAAGAAAAAAATCAACAAAGAGAAAGGGTGGGTCCCACCGAGCATGCCAAAATGTTGATCAATTTTTTCTTCTCCTATTTCAAGTTAATTGAATGGTAGAAAGAAAATAGGAAACTCCAAATTATAAGAGGGTTTAAGGTTGCCTCTTGATATGTGATGATGATGAAGATACAAGTGCAAAACATCCTCTCCACTACGAACTCAATAACATGTACAACAAAGTGAAGATAAACAAAAATATATATTAGTAGACAAGACGGTGGGTTACTCCGACTAGGTCAATCCTGAGAAGTGGTAACTTCCTAAGGATGGATGTCAACCCACTTGTTGGGAATATAGTACTATGGAGATGGAAATAATTCCCCAAAATCTACTGTAGTGGAATTATAAACTAAAATAATCCAAATCAAAACAAAGTACACACACATAACACAACATGTACCATGGTTCACCCAATGTGGGCTATGTCCACCAAAGATAGAGATCTCATATATATATATATATATAATGAACAAGAGTACAAACCAACTCTTCCCACAAGAGTACAATGCATCTCTCAAAGAGTATCTTTTATTCCAGATTTCTAAACGGATCTCCATGAGTGCACTACAACCATGCCTCCAAACCACCAAAGAGATCTCACATAACCAGAACTACTCCATATCCGAATTACAACCAAGCTCTATGTGGATTTGCAACAAGACCTCTCACACACAGTCTACCATATGTGCAACTATAATCATGCACCAAGAAGTAAGTATGTCTCTTCATCATTGTATCACCCTGCAATGCAAACATAAAGACAACCTCCTCTGCAATATCTAGATCTACATGAATTATCAATATAACATGATCTCATGGATCTATGAATATAATATCTCACAACAACCTGTGGATCTAGCAATATAAGACTAGATCTACATGGATCAACAATACATCATGACCTTATGGATCTATAATACAAGATCTCACCAACATGTGGATCTACAAGAAGAAACTCTATGTGCTTTGCATGCTATGCAAGCCATTAGAATGAGACAATAACTATACAAAGGAAATACATTAGAAAATTTTACCCTCTTCTCACCATTGAGATGTACTTGCTATTTCCTTCTATCCATCTTCTATCCATCAAAGCTCTATCTTCATGTAACTTGTTCTTTCTTTCTCTTCTTCTTCATCCTCTCAATCTAGGAGAATCAAGGATCTAACTCAATCCTTCTTTAATTAACCTTCTAACCCTAGCTTTCATGCTTATATATGCATATAAAAACTTAGGGCGCCATAATTATGCATTACAACTTGTTAGATTCACTTTATAACTAAAGTTAGATCTAATTCCGTGAGTTAAATATAAAATTTCATGCACAAGTAACCGATGTCGGTTCCTTGGATTAGTGATGGTGGTTCGTTTGTTGACCGATGGCGGTTCTTGTTGGCCGATGGCGGTTCTTACGCTAACCAATGACAGCGATTCTTACGATAGCGACAATGGTTCTTCCTCGCTAATCGACGATTAACCATCCAACGTCGCTTACTATGTAAACCAACCACTTGTAATGCATGTTCATTGTGAAGCAATCTAGCTCCACAACCCAATAATCTCCCACTTGGAGATAAATTGCTGAACCTCTGTACCTGTACCTATACATCACCATCCTCTACATACCGTGAAGAATAACTATTCTTTACTTCAACAATTCTCTCAAGTAATCAGGAAGATTAAACCATCTTCTAAAACCAAGAAGATAACAAACCATGACTTACCATATACCTGCACGAAGCTACTACTGATCCGTGATACCCGAGCTATCAATACATCAAGCTCCCACAAATCATAACACCAAGCCTCTCATGCAATTGAGCCATCATGACTAACACACCTAAGAGCTCCCACTCAAACTGAAGTACCGAGCTTCTATTGCGCACCATAGCCATCCAACCATGTTCTCCAACCATCTATCCATGTCTCCATGCTACCAAAAATGCAATTGACCAAAGACAAGTCAAACTAGAATATGCAAAAAAAAAAAAATGATCCTGGTCTAGACAACACAAATGAGTACTACATACAACCCATGGTTAATTACTCCACAACACCTACACAACTCAAAGAATCCAAATATTGCATTACTGCAAATTCAATCCTGCGCATAAACAATTATCTTGTCCAAGACAATCATCCGTAGATAACATATGTATCAAGGATTAACATAGTAACAAGAGGAAATACAAACATCCCCTACTCATGCTCAAGGCATCTAAACCGTGCTCATAGGAATCCATGTGCAAAAAAAATCTACATCATCATAGACTCACAAAACAAAATCTATCCACATGTACAAAACTCACCATGTACATCCATCCATATCACCAGGCTCTCCAGAAGCTCTAAGTCTTTCACCAACTAACTCCAAAGCCAAATATGAATCATGTGCTCATCAATATCAACAACAAACAACCATACTAACCATGTTGCTACTAATAAATAGTGCAAATACCAAAGCAAACATGTCATCAACATACTCACAACTATCCAAGATGAAAGCAAACAAGGGAAACATCAATAAGATGTAAATATACACTGATGTCACAGTTTAACCTGTAACAAATAGATTTTCCTTCTTTACCCTTCAATGTCAATAACATTGTTGTCTCTTCTTAACCCAACTAAACAACCATCAACTGCAATCCCATAAGGATATCCAGGCACTATAAATAAAACTAGAAGTGATGTCATCATGCAATAAACTCAAAATACCTGCAAAACCGTGACTGTCCTCCACAACAACTTGTACCTCATGCCACACAATAAATGTAGCATACTCATTTCACTCCACATGTGCATATTTGTCTAACCTGTAATGCCAACAACCATGGCTTACTCCCACTCAACATGAACTCCCCGCACTTCCTCCAACCACCGAGCTCAAAAGCTATATATATATATATATATATATATATATATCAATGAAAATAAAACCAAATGAAAGAAATATAGACTTGATTCCCTTCTTATCAAAGAATAATTCTACATCACGAAGTTTGGACTTCTTGTGAAGTAGGTGAATCACCTTCTTTTCATCCATGTGTACTCAACATCTCTCGTTACTTGTAATTGTGTCTAATCATGAATTTTCATTGAGGATCTCATCCTTAGACTAGATACCCTTATCCTCAAGATTCCAACACATCCCGGAAATAAAAGTCAAACACACTAAATATTCATGGTGCAAATTTTTACTTGTGCACACAATCCAAACATAATATCAATTGCTTCAAACAAAATAAATAAAACATGAACCATATAGAAATACGACCCAAAGTCTCACTTTGGAATAAGCCGAGCCAACTCTGTCCTCTTTTTGATTCAATCATTGAAGTGATCTACACCGTTTTTGTCATGTACACTCAGTGTAAGAAACTCAATCCTCCAAAACAAGACACTAAACCATCCATGCCCTCTTCTGCTGCAAAAATATAGTACATATTCATTGCCACAGAGACCGACCTCGATCGCCTGACTAGTACGGTTCCTCTGTGTGACCGACGCCGGTTCCCCGATCGATATCGATGTTGTTGGAACAAACACAATGCCACAAAATTGGCATAGTACACCAAACCAGGTGCCTACTCTGACCAAAGCCAATAGTTGTGTTGAGCCAGTCATTTCAAGAAGCACCCAAATCTTGTACAAAAACTTAACAGCAACAATACATGCAAATAAATTACACCAAGATGAAACACATCACCTTACCAACACCAAGACACTCAATCACATCTTCAACTAAAGTACATGCTTTTCTGATGGAAGCCTCATCTTTGTTTTGTGCTACATCCTCTCTATTGAATCTCTTGCATCTAACTGCACCAAGGATGCATAATTGCTCCTCTATCTCATACTTAGATCTATAATCCCAAACCATGCATGTGCATCCAAAACATACAAGCACTACAATACCAAGATAAAACCATACCTCTATAACTGGATCTGCAATCTGACAATCATGTTTATGCCTCCAAGAACCAGGGACACCTCAGCAAACAAGACACATTCACTACATCTTCTCAATTTCTTTAGATCTGTGATTTTCTTTTTAAAACCAGTTGCTAAGTAACCAACCACGGTCACCTATATTGGCGTCGGTTTCCACCTAACCGACGCCTTGATCCAACGTATTTTTCTAACAACCTCACATTTCTAACTTCCACTTGATTTTAAATCTCTTCCTACGATTTTGACATCATTACTCTCATACATGTCATGTCTAATACCACTAAAAAAATACTAAAGCAAAACCTTGCTCTGAAATAACCAAGCTCTGATACCAGTTGTTGGGAATTATGGAATTCGGAAATGGAATCAATTCCCCAAAATCTACAGTAGTGGAAATGTAAACTAGATAAATCCAAATCAAAACAAAGTACACACACATAACACAACATGTACCGTGGTTCACCCAATGTGGGCTACGTCCACCAAAGATAGAGATCTCAATATATAATAAACAAGAGTACAAACCAAATTTCTATACAAGAGTACAATGCATCTCTCCAAGAGTATCTCCTCTCCTCTAGATCTCTAAACGGATCTCCATGAGTGCACTACAACCGTGCCTCTAAACACCACCAAGATCTCACTTACCAGAACTACTGCATCTCCCATTATGCAACCAAGCTCTCCTGTGAATCTGCAAACAAGACCTCTCTCAGGGTCTACCAATGTGCAACCATATCTGTGCACCAAGAAGTAAGTCTCTCCTCCATCTCACTACATCAACCTGTGCATACAAGAAGACAACCTCCTCTACTATATATGGATACTATTTGTACCCACAAGCTCTCCAATGAGCTATAATACTAGATCTCCTATGGACCAACAATACAACATGATCTCATGGATCTATAATACAAGATCTCACAACATGTGGATCTACAAGATGAAAAGATGTGTATTTTGCATACTATACGAAGCCATTACATTGAAACAAGACAATACAAGGAAATATAGTAGAAGACATAACACTCTACTCACCATTTAAATGTACCATTTGTTTCCTTACGTCCCAACTTCTCTCCATTAAAGATTTGTCTTCATGCAACCTTTTTCTTATTTTTCTTCTTCTTCATCTTCAACCAAGGAGAATTAACATTCTTCCTCAATCCTTATGTTCTAACCCTAGTTTTCTATCTTATATAAGCTCATACAAACTTAGCACACCTTAGCTATGCATTTACAACCTTTAGATTACCTTTAAATCAAAAGTTGAATCTAATCCCGCGAGTTAAATATAAACATTCACGCACGGTAACCGATGTTAGTTCCCTAACCAATTGTGGTTCCTCTGTGACCAACGGCAGTTCCTCTACTTATCGGCGGCGGTTCCTTTACTTATCGACAACAGTTCCTCTGCAAGTGATGTCGATTCTTGTGTAAACCAACCACCTATAATGCATGCTCATTGTGAAGTAATCTAGCTCCACAACCCAACATTTTTGGTCATTTGTGGCCTTCCTCGTGTTTCTAATCTTGCATAGACTTTTCTTCACTCCATGGAATTCTACCTTGTTGCATGGATTTTTCTCCGCTCCCACAACATTATGCTTTTTTACTGCGGCCTCTTTTGCTTATTTTGCAAAAACTTTTTTGTTTTTCACGGTTTCTATGAAAATCCTTTATTTCAAAGACTTTTCTTTATTTTGTGGTTTTTCCCTTAATTTTCCATAGAACACTAAAATCCGCATTCCTTTGTTTCATGGATTTTCCTTTAAATTTCTGCAAAACAATAATTAAAAAAACACACAAAACATTGTTTCTTTATTTCACAACTTCTAAACTTGGAAGATTTTAATCTTCTTAGTTCTTGCCTCGCGTCTCCTCATGGCATATTTTTATTATCTCATGTCTTCTCTTTTTGTTTCCATACCTTATTTGAAGTCTTTTTATCAAAGCTATAAATCTTCATTTTTATATTCTGTCGAATACTATTTCCTTTTTCACGGCTTCCGAATTTTAAAAAGTTAAAACTTCTTACATGTTGCCTTACGACTTCTTACGGCTTGTATTTTGTGTTTTGTGCCTTCTCTACTTAGTTTTCATACCTTAATTGAATATTTTTATCAAGTTGTTAAAATCTCCATTATTTCAATTCCACGAAGTTTGTTGTCTTCATTTTGCAAAAATCATGGAACTCTCTAAAAAATGTGGACATGCAAACCCACATATCACTAATTTTTGTAAGCTTTTAAATAATGGCTAGTTCATCTACTTTCTCTTTAGATAAATTTTAGTTGTTAAATGGAACAAATTATAGTATTTAGATAGTTACGCTGAAATCCATTCTTATGTCAAGAAAGCTACGAGATCTTGTTATTGGTGTTGAAAAATGACCCACTAGAGACAAGCTAACCCTAAAAGTTTGGGTTCATTCTCCCAAAACCCCAAGAGGCCATATGAATCATATTGTAAAGTATTAAAGATAATTTTTTGTTGCATATAGGAGACATAGACTCTCCAACATATACATGGAATCAATTACAAACTAACATACATGAAAAATTCACAAATTAACATACGTGAAAAATTCAAAAATTATATGTCTATCTTGAATTCTAAGTATCAAAATGAATCAAACTTGTATAATTAGATATTATGTCTTCTCTCCCGATTCGGAAGAAAGAGTAATCGAGAATTTTTATTCAAAAGAAAATGCCTCTCAAGTACCGTTCTCTCAAAATTAGAAATCATTTAAAATCAGAATAACAACAATGCTAATAAAAAATCAAACTTTAAATCTAAGTTTAGAACTAATCCTAAGAATAATAGGAATAATCAAAAGTTTAAAGTTAAGTTTGATGGAACTTGTTCTAAGTGTGGTAAATTTGGTCATAAATCAGTTGACTGTTATTCTAATACAAATAAGTTTAATAACAATGCTAAAGGTATGAACTTCAACAATAAAAAGAAGAATAAAAATTAGAATCAAACCAAAAACCAAACAAATAATGTTATACAAACTATTTCTCTTTGATTCTAATGGAAATGAATGGATCCTAGATAGTGGTGCCTCTAGGAACATGACATATATTCATGAAATTCTTTCATATGTTGTGGAATGCCATGAAAATATATATCTAGGTGATAATTTTGTCATTAAGTCTGAAAGTTGTGGAAATGTTAAGTTAGAAAATGGAACTATTAGAAATGTTTTATTTGTTCCTAACTTAAAGAAGAACCTTTTATCTTGTTCTCAACTAACTAAAGAAAATTGTAAATTTGTGTTATTAAAATATAAATGGTATGTGAAGAATGAGCTTGGTAAAGTTATTACTACTAGTTTTTAAAAGAATGGTTTGATATTTGATGAATTTGTTTTTGAAACATGTTTTTCTTCTTCTTCTTGCAATATTGTTCAACTTTGGCATGAAAGGCTTGGGCATGTGAACTTTAAGAGTTTGTATGAAATGTTTTACCTTAACCTTGTGATAGGTCTTCTTAAGATGAAATTAGACCATGGATCTTGTGAAATTTTCTTGCATGGTAAGCAACATGTTGAACCATTTCAAAAACATCATGAGTCTAATTCCTCTAACTTACTTGAGTTAATCCATAGTGATGTAAGATATCCTTTGGAAGTTCCCTCTCTTGGTGGAGCCTTGTATGTTGTAAGTTTCATTGATGAATTTTCTAGAATGACTTGGTCATATTACATTAAGAAAAAGTCTGATGTTTTGTCTAAGTTTCAAGAGTTTAAAGCCTTGGTTGAGAACATGGCTAATTTGAAAATTAAAAGGATAAGAAATGATAATGGAGGTGAATATGTGAATAATTTTTTTGGTGACTTTTTTGTGTCATGTAATTTAAAGAGAGTTAACAACTCCCTGTTCCCCACCAAAAAAATGACATAATTGAAAGGAATAATATAACCATAATAGAAATGGCTAGGACCATGCTTCATGCTTCTAATGTGCTTAAGTTTATATGGGTTGAATCCATGAACATTTTTGTCCACATTCTAAATAGGGTTCCTACTAAATTCTTGCATTAAACTACACCTCATGAAGTATGGACCAAACGAAACTGATATCTCCAATTTTAAGATATTTAGTAGTCATGCTTCACTTCTCATTCTAAAGTTAAAAGGATGAAACTTGATCTTACCTCCTACTCTTGCATCTTTGTTGGGTATGATAGTCACACAAAAGGATTAAGAGTATATGATCCATTCAAACATGAGATCATAGAAAATAGGAATGTTCATGTTCTTGAAAAACTATTTTGTGAAACTTCCTCTCTTCCCTCCTTTGTTTCTCATGAGTCTAACACCCTAGAGATTAATAATCCTTCTCTAGACAATATGGAAATAGATTTCCATGAGGATGAACATCCTTCTTCAGATATGATGGATGTGGATATTGAGGGGGAGTCATCACAATTTGTGTCTCAATCTAAAATTCCTAAATGGGCTCAAAATCTGGTTTCTAATTCTTATCCTAATATTTTTATAAAGATGATCCGTAGTCGGCATTCTTATTATGCCTTGTCAATTTCGTATGAGGTTGAACTTCAGTCTTTTGAAGAAGTCGGTCTAGATAAAAGATGGGTTAAAGTTATGGAATCTAAATGCAATGCTCTTATCAAGAATAAAATTTGGGAATTAGACCCTATTCATCCTAAAAGAAGCATTGTAGGATCTAAAATAAAATCAAGTACAACTCTATTGGAAAGATTGAAAAGTTCAAGGAAAGATTAGTAGCTAGAGGGTTTACTCGAAACTTGGTTTAGATTATGTTGAAACATTTTCTCCAATTTCCAAAATGAGCATTGTAAGCATTCTCCTTTCCTTAGGCCTCAACATGGATGGGAGATTCACCAAATGGATGTTAAAAATGCTTTCTTAAATGGTGATTTGAAAAAATAAATCTACATGCATCAACCTAAATGGTTTGAAGAACCTGGTAAGGAATTATATGTGTGTAAGATTAAAAAATGTTATATGGTCTTAAACAAGCTCATAGAGCTTGGTATGCTAAGATAAATAGATTCTTTCAAGATCTTGGTTTCAAAATTTGTTTTGTTGATAATGATTTGTTTGTAAAATCTGGAATAGAAAATCATATTATCATTATTGTCTCATATGTTGATGATCTCTTAATTATTAGTTGTGATAAGAATATAATTCTTAAAATCAAACAAAAATTAAGACAACATTTTGAAATGACTGATCTACGTCTATTGAATAATTTTTTAGGCATGGTTATTATTCAAAATCACAAATCTATTGTTGCATCTCAAGCACAATATACTTCTAACCTTCTTAAAATATTTAACATGATTGATTGTAAACTTGTTACCATTCGTATGGAAGTTGGTGTTAAATTAGATCAAAAACATACATGTGATAAATTTAATCCTACTCTATATAGACAATGAGTTGATACTATTTAACTATCACTAGGCTTGATGTCTATACAATTGGATTTGTGTTTAGATTCATGTAGAATCCTTATGGGGACCATTGGAAAATAGAAAAAATGATTTTAAGGTATCGTAAAGGTATAATCAATTAAGGTTTGTATTATTCTACTAGTAATTATGCAAATTTATTTGGTTATTGTAATTCTGACCATGTTAGTGATATTTTGGATTAAAAAATCTATTTTTGGATATGTTTTCAAGTTAGGTGCATGTGCAATCACTTAGAGAAGCAAGAAGCAACCAACAATATTATCTCTTCTCCTAAAGCAGAGTATAGAAGTGATATGGAAACAACAAAGGATTCCATGTGGCTAAAAATACCTTTAGATGAACTTCATATGGGCATCAAATGAAGCACTCTCCTCTATGTGACAGTCAAAGTTGCATTGCTCTTGTAAGAAAATCTAGTTCAACCTCAAAGAACAAAGCATATGAAATACATATGCACTTCATTTGGGAGAAAGTTATAAATCGTGACATAGATCTCAAGTTTTTTTCTATCGAAGATCAAGTAGTAGATTTTTTTATAAAGTCATTGTGTGCTGCAAAGTTCTACAAATTTCATGCCATGTTAGGCCTTTTAGATTTTCCCTTGAGGGGGAATGAGCATGACAATGTCACCTCTTAACGGCTGATGTAAACTCCCAATACTATTTCCATTTTGTAAAAGATCACTATAAGTGAATCTTAAGTAAATAATCACAACATGTGAGTTTACTTGTAATACCTAGCAAAGCATTATATATGAGAGATTCTTGTTTTATAAAAGACTCCATAATCTTATGTAATACTTCATATTTAATCACTTTATCTTGAGAATTTTGTTTTGTTCATGTGTACCGTGGAGTTTCTATTTTTTTCAAAACCCGCGGAACACTATGCATTGTACTGTTGCTTTTCCAAAATCTGTGAAGCACTAAAATTTTGTACCGCGACATGTGTTTTTTCAAAACCTTTGGGACACTAAGCTTTGTGTCGTAACCTTTTTAAAATCCGCGAAACACTAAGCCTTGTACCACAAATTTTTCAAAATCCGTGAAACACTAAAAGTTTGTATGGCGACATGTTTTTCTCAAAACTTATGGAACACTAAAGTTGTGTATTGCGGATTTTTGAATCCATGAGAATAAAGTTTTGTTTTTATGTTATCCTAAAACATTTTGATGTTTTATGGATTGTAATTCCTTACATATAAAAGGTGAGTTGACATGTTTTGGAATAATTTGTATGTGTTTACATGCTATCCTAAATATTTATTTGATGATTTATGGATTATAATTCCTTTTGTATAAAAGGTAATTTTTCATGTTTCCCTACTTAATATTAAGAAGTGTTGGGGTTTGTAATATTAAGAGGGAAACCACTTAATTAAAAACCTGCTAAAGACTAAGAACTTTGGCTTATAACTTATGTTTAAAACATAATGTGGCATATCCTATATCGTGTCAGTCAACGGATTTTTAAATTCAAATTATAAGAGTGACCCATACAATGGGCCCACCCACCTTGTATAAAACAAGGTGATCTCATTTGAGATTGGCAATAGATGCACACACTATGTAAAATGATGCAAGCTATATGTGAGCATAATTAAGAAACATGAATGTGAAATATGTGAGCTAGTACTTTACATTGAGTGAATGTTGTTTACAATTTGTAATACCTTTGATAAGGTGTAACTGTTGGGGATCATGTGGAAATAGTGGGAGTGTTGGGTGAAATTCAATTCTCAATAAAGATAAGTGATATTTTCAATGGGTTTTTTACTGAAAGGTTTTCCCACTTAAATCATGTGTTATGTGTTCATTGTTATGTGTTATGGGCTATTTACTTTCATTGTTATTCATGCAATATATGGTTTAATTCATTCTAATTTGTTGTACAGTCATAAACTATAATCCTTGGAAAATTTATGGTGGATATCTAATTTGTATTTATTATTTATTTTCACTTTCCTAACAATATACATTGAAGATTACAAAGTTTTATTTAAAGAAACAAAGACAACAATAAAATTGGAATAATCATGTTTCTCAAGCTTCTTGGCTTCCTTTATAAAAAAATCCTTTTCAAAGCAATTGCAAATGAAACTTCACCTTTTCAACTGTGAAAAAATCATCCTAAGTGTATTTATTATTCCTAAAAATATAGTTTCATCTAAGTTTTCAAATGAAAATAAGGAAGACACTCGAACACAATTACATATGTTCTACGAGAATTTATGATAAGAATGTTGGATTCACCCAAGAGATTTGCCTAACAATGAAGATTTCCTTTAAAAGTGACCTCGATGATTATCTAAACAAGTTTCTAACATAATCTCACAAATGACAGTCCCACAAAAGGGGTCTTATTGTCTCGAAATTTGAATAAAAGGGACATTGACCATTTGAAAGACTACTCTTGAATAAACCGGCCTTAGTGGAAAGCCTTTGATAGAACACGAGCGAGGAAAAACTTGATGCTCAAATGAAACCTTTAGTGACCACACACTTGTATGCAACCTATGGGCTCACAAGGATTTAGCATCAAAGGAAATCCCTCTAGCATTGAGAATGGGGCAAAGGGAACATTTACGATACAAACCTAAGTCACCGCATTCAAATTCATGTTTGAATTTGTGGAAGATAAAATTCGTAAAAAAATTATACTAAAAATTCAAGGATGAAATTCATGATTAAATTCAACTAACCCACATTTATGAAAAAATTAACATTTCATATAAGTAATTTGTAAACATATAAAAACCACATTAAAATAAAAACATTAAATTAAATTTATATAATAAAAACTAAAAAAACTATTAAAATAAAATTATCATAAATGAATTATATTCTATAAGTTATAAAATAAAATAAACTATAAAATCTAACTTATAAAAAACTATCAAATAAATATGAATTGAAATCACACAAATAAATTATTCAAATTATATTTTATAATATATTAAATATGTAATAAAAACTTTTTTGAAGTTATACAAACAAAAGAAAATTAAAAACCTATTTAAAAACCTTATGATAGCTAGAGCTTTGCTGATAAGGGGATATTTGCATGGGAACCCCATTCTTGTGACCTAGAAGAACATTTTCTTGCATAAACCTTGTTTCAACATAGTTTTACCTTGTCGGGCATTAAAGACATAAAGACATAAAAGCATGTATAAAGATTACATTCATTGATACATATCTAACTCAATAATTTGTGTAAGGTCTTGTTGAAGCTTAGGAGACCTCCATAACATGGAGGACCAAAGTAGGCTATTTTCCCATTGTCAAGGGCCTAATTAGCTAATGCATCTGCCACTTTGTTGAGCTCCTTGGAATATATTGGAAGGTGACTTCCTGCAACCTATTTTTAGATACTAAATTTTATCCCTTTTTCTACCACAGGTTTCCAATTTTTTTCTACGATATGCTACGGAGGTGGAAAGCAATCTCACTATAACCAGAGAATTAGATTCAACTTGAATTCTCTGCCACCCAAGTTTCAAGGCTTCTTGTAGGCCCCTTGATATAGCTCTTATTTCAGCTAAATTATTTGTGGCATACCCAAGATTTTTAAAAAGAAAAAAGCCACAAAACCATCAAAGAGTCTTCCAATGCCACCCATACTTTCTTTCCCTGGATTACCCCTTGATGCACCATCAGTGTTCAACTTACCAATTCCAGGAAGAGGGGGAGACCACTTGTAATCTGATTTTTTTCTTAGTTTAAAGACTTACACCTTAGACAAATGATTGAGTTAGATATGTTTCAATGATTTTAATGTCTATATATGCTTTTGTTTCTAATGCCCATGCCTAAAATAATAGGTTTAATACAGGCATAATAGACTATGTATCTTTTGATTTTTTATGTTATAAATCTTCTCTTATTTATTAAAGAAAAATAGAAAAAAATTATAATACTAAAACATAAGTGTATTTTTCAACGGTACTTTTCGACACTTAAGTTATATTATTAATTTATTATACTTTATTATCAAAAGTTACTTTTTGATAATGCAATATCAATGAGGAAATAGAAAAGGAAAGTTTCTTTTGGGACTCTTTCATCGTGGAACGTGACATGAAAAGTTATAAAAGAAGAGTGTGGGGGTCATTTGAGACCATTTTTTTCTAGAATGTCATTTTAGATTGGGTGTTTGAACTCTTTGCTTGACATTTTTACAATTTGAGGACGGAAACCCTCGAAGTGCAATAAGGTTAGAGGACAAAAACCCTCATAATCTATAGATTTAAGGATAAAAACCCTCCAAATATTTAGAGGTGACTCCACTATAGGGGTTCTGACTAAGATTTCATCAAGGATTTACAAATGTAGACTAGATTTTTCAGCTAGGGCACACTTCCAGGGAATATTCCTACATTTTTACGGCTAGGCGTCATATTCTCAATTGGGGTTTAGTTTAGAGGTGTTGATACTATATTTGGGATCCCTCCTAGGGTTGGGCGAACCACTCATAGATCAGGCGAACCACATTAAAGGTTGCATCTATTTTAGAGGTGTGTTGGATGTTAGGGTTTTCATATTACCATATTCGACCTCAAATCTCCATTTTGACCGATGGATCCTCTCACTTGCAAGTTTTTTTCTTATATAGTCGATTATACCTCTACATTCATTTTTCAAGTATGAAAGAAAAAGAAATAAATTCGGTTTTGGATGTAAATCTGATTTATTTATCAAATCCATGTTATTAGAGACATTATTTATGCTTCCCAACATTTGGGTATTTTATTTTTTGTTGATTTTGCATTAATAAATCAAAGAAATCAGATTGTTGTTATTCTTCCATGAGGGTTTACTGTGAATTCCATAATTCCATTATTTTTCCCTTAAGAAACATCACATAGAGAAGGTTGTCGGGGGAGTCTCTCAACCTATTCGTTGAATGACAACTATCTATAGTGACCTCCACCTCTCTGCTTACTCTCGACACATGAGGGTAAGGCATATTTACTATGTCTGATAGTCTTATTTATTACTCTTGCCCCCTCTCATATAAAAGGGTAAGGCTTATTTGTGGCATTCATTTCCCTTCCATATATATATATATATATATATATATATATATATATATATATATATATATATATATATATATATATATATATATATATATATATATATATATATATATATATATATGGGGAGGCCCAAATAGATTATTTATTGTATAGGAGTGGAGGTGCCATTTTCATATTGTTACCTTGATGAAGGTCCCCTCCTCATATTTATGAGGATAAGTATCAGAGGGCCTCTTGTATAGCCTCTATATAGTATAGCCACCATAATCGGCCCAACTAGATGTCAAACATATATTTTCTTGCAATCCATAGTCTATTTATGTTTTTATGTTCATAATACATATACAATATAAATTATCCGGAATATCCATCTATTTATGATACATATATAGATATATTATATAATAGGTCATATATACACTATATGTAAAGATCACAACCATGTTTGATGTTTGGTTACTATAGATGATCAAACAAATGGAATTATTACCATAGATAGCTCCAAACTTCTATCGACATACGACATATATAGACTATATGTCTATACATGTTGTGTTTTCCCTCTTCTCTATCGGTGGCATGGGAAGAGGGGCTTATCTTTGATGGTGGGGAGAGGGGAGGGGTCCTTTGTCATGGATTGCGGTTGAGGTTTAAGAAGGGTATAACTATATTGTTTATAGTCTTTAGTTTCTACTCCTTAATATAGCTATAACTTATAAGAGAAAATAGTTGTCGATGGAGAGTTGAGGGGGTTGGGTATTGATAGAGAATGAAGTCAGAACTTTGTTTTTGGTTTGTTAAGGCAATATATTAGGTTGGGTAGTTATGTATTGGGTCGTTTTGGGCATCCATTAAAAAAAATGGGGTTGGGTCAGTCATTAGATAATATGGATGGTCTCCTAATCTCTAATTCACCTTGGTAAGTGGTTCCTTTTAGATTCTCGGTATTCCCGAAGTAAATAGGGGATTTTAAGAACACCCCAAGGATCCATTTTATGAGACTAGATAGATATAGGGGAGGATTATGGGTTTGGTTAAAAACTGAACCAACGGTGTTTCATCACCACAACCATAGAGATTCCATTGTCATTTAGAAAACCTATCTATCTATCTAGAATATGGATTACCCTCCTTGTCAAACCTATCAAAATTAGGATTGTAAGGTGAGGGTAGTCTTTTCATTGTGAAGATACTAGATATAAAACTAACCATTCTATTAGGAATGTGTTGCTTATATCTTATTAAACATAAATGTATTGAAATTGGGCTAAACTTAAAGCGAAAGGACATTATGTTAATGGGCGGCAGATTTGGCTTTAAACCAAACCCAATGTTAATGTTGGCGAGATCTGTATGGATAATCTCTTAGATAACCATAACATACCATACCATCCCATAGCATACCATAGCATACCATACCATACCATACCCCCACACACATGTATATATATTCACCCAATTAATGTCGATGGGGTCTCCAGGTTTAATTTGGCTAGGTCATAAACCTAATTTAGTTGTGTAATGAATTGTCCACTTTTCAACCAAACAACTTATCTCTATTGGGATTTGGTAATAATCCTAGCTTAGACGAGCCCGTGTGGTCAAAACTTAAGGGAGTGTATTGTTTAAATATAACCTAACATAACAATTTGGGCTTAACGCATTGGTGCTTTACGGTTTACCTTATAGCTAGGGAAGGGATTCAAACTATGATCCTGTGACTATGGGTTCAGAACTTTCTAACAAGAGTTAAGTTTAGCGGTAGGGATTGATGAGCCAAATCTAATAATGAATCTAATCGACCATGACTCAAAATTCTAACTATGGCCAATCTCGGCTTGTATGGTCTAACCCATATGTAGTAATGCCATTCTATATGGATATAGTCATTGATGGAGCGAGGTTAATGCAAATAGTGTCTCGAAGTCCAAACCAGTCATAAACCTCTCCTAGTTTGGAAATGGATTAGGTAATAAACTATCCTTATGCCTATCTAATCATAATTTCAATCTAGTTTGTAACTTTGATTGGAAACTTGTCCCTATTCGGATATCCCTATTCTTGTCTAGTTATAAACCTATCCTATAGTGGTCGAGGTCATTGACTTACAAGGTCAAGGTTGGCTTATCTATACATAATAATGATATGTCTATATACATAATAAAAGAGGTATTTTTCATTGGTTGGCTAGGATCTATCTTTATCTTTAGAGATGGGGTTCTTGTGAAGTATGTTGTCAATCTCTATCATTTTGAATTGGAGGCAAGTGTTGGGCGTCGATAGGGAATTTGGGTTGGGTATTCCCTACACTACCGTAACCTATACCTTATGGTATGTGGTTTATATCCTACTCTAACCTAGGATATTTCCCAAGGAGTGGCATTTCCTTATTCCCAATAGAGTTTTCTTGTTTATTCCTCGTAGTTTTAGGGGATTTTGAGAGAAATGTATCCATATATATAGTTAATAAGTTGGAGTCTAGGGAAAGTTGGGAGTGCAGGGTGAATATAAGGAATAAGTGTACAAGATAATAGTGTTGTGGTACAAATTTAAAATAGGATAATGGTACCATGGTAGTATACTTAGGCCCCACCACCACTAAATGAGCCTCACAATTGTCCCACCATCAACCAATCTCCACACCGCTAAATGAATCCCATTGACGTATAATATAGTCATTACTTTTTAGAATTATGTACTATATATTTATCATCTACTAATCTATACCCGATAGTCCATACCATTTGGTGTACAAATCGATTTCTCTAATGGACAATAGGAAGGTTCCTTGAGAAAAATCCATCGATTAATGGTAATTGGGAATGCCCTCCTCGACCTATCAATTCTGATAAAACCTAGGCACTCATTGACGCCTCACTTGGCTACCTCTCCTCTAAGCATGAAATGGTTATTAAACCATTCTCGATCCACCATAAAGTATGTTAGCCTTTTCTCAGCCATCTATAAGATGAGGAGGCACTTCCCCACCCCCATATATCAAAGGGGCATACACTCCTTAATTCCTATACATTGAGTGGGAGGAGAGGAATAAACTCCCCTACCCCTATATATCAAAGTGGTAAGGGGAGGTCAAGGAGGGTCCCACACGATAAAGGAGTGTGAGGAAAACCTTGAGACCAACCCTCCTATCCTTACTAAGCTCACCTCCCACTCATGGTTATGTTCAAATAGGGCCTTTATGATAGTAAGGTTGAGCATTCTTATGAGAGATATGACTAGACTATACATGAATTAGTAGAGCATATACCCACTAGGAGTAGAGACCCCTTGTCCCTATATGCCAAATGGGGAGCGAAATTTATATGGATGTGTAGGCTATCATCATATTTCATATGTAATCTATTTATCTTAAACTCCATAGTTCTAAATATAAACATTGTATTCTATAGTCGAGAATATAGAGTATGTACTCCATAGTCGACACTCTACCAACGAAGTAAAGTAAGGGCTATCTGAATTATATATCCTATACTCATGCTATCATCTATTTTAAGGCTAATGGCTATTATAATCAAATGGTAGACATAAAACAAGGAGACATTCTAGTTCCCCTACCCTATATATCTATTCTTTATTAAAGCACTCCACCCAACAAAGAAGGGCCTTTATCTATGTATGAACATTTTCTATTCCTATATATAAAGGGGAGGAGAGTTCCAATGGGAGATATATATTATATAGTAGCTTATACACGTATATAAGGTGGCTCTCAAGAATCGAGGGAGATATTATAGATAGGCCTCAAGTAAGGGCCTCCTTGAAGTAGTTCCTCTACTTGTAATTGATTTTATGCATGTTCCTCTACTTTATATTTATATATAAGTAATAAAAATAAATTTTATAGATTTAAATTGTCAAGGTATTGATGTGGGCACATATATACATATAATTTGGAAAATAACATATAGATGGTCCTAAACTAAAGGTTTGAGGTTTGGATGTGGGATCTTGTGTAGACAATAACAATCAACTAGTCCTAATTAATGTATGGATTTGGGTAGTCATGTTAACAAGATTGATTCCTATATGCGGAGGATAGGCACGTTGTCCTTCCTCCATAACAGGAGTTACTTATAGTTATAGTTGGGTCTCTAGACATGGTCAAAGGGGATTGCATACATAGGGTGTTGGGGCCAAAATAGAGCAACTAAGAAAGTGTTATAACTCTTCTTATAGTTGGAATCATCTTTAGGCATACTTTCCCCACTTATTTATAACTATGACTATCACTACAACTCTGACAAAGGATCCTCGTTGTCTTTTTGAACCCTTGAAGTGAATGGTTAAGCTTTATTAGTCTTCTCACATTTAGGAAAATATATATGTAGGGGCAGGAGATTCGAAACGATTGAGCTTTCAAATTTGAATCTTCACCCTCTGGTGTTATGTAGATTAACCACTAGGTGTGTGCTATACTAGGACAAAACATGAGCATTGGAAATGTCACTTTTCATGGCATAGCATGGTGCAGAGTTTCCATGTGGTCACTTCTGAGTTTTGGATGTTATACACAAAAATATAGCTAAAGGACATGCCTTATAATGTTATGTGGTGACCGATGATGTGAGAGGATGTGTGCGAGGCTCGTGTTGTTGCAATGTTGTGTATGCTACGTGGATTGGGAGGAGGTTATGCCACATGGATCATAGAGTTAGCCCATAAAGTTATGTGTCTAGCATGAGTTGTTGAATTGCTACGCTCTTCGTAAATCACCCGAGATATAGTTACATACTTCATGTCTTATTTATTTCCCTTTGAAAAAATTCCACCACGTCCTCATATGCAAAAATTTACAACTCAAAGTTCTTGTGCCCCATGACTTGTATCAAAATAGGTTTCTTGCATACTTTTTATATATATAATGGAGTAATACTTCTCTTATTTTGTGTATGTACTTACAAAATCATAACAAAATTCAAAAACAAAAACAATGAATTAACATTTGTTGGCTACCCGTCTAAATAGTGGTTAAGATTTTGGGTTCTTTACTCATAATAGGGCTTAAGCATACATCCATTAAAATTCCCAAGAAGAATCTCTCCATCGATTTTCACGGGTTGCATGCGCCATCGGATTCTAAAATGAGATGAATAATAAATGGACTCATACATAAGATATGTATTTTTCCGGGGTGTTCTGCGTACCTCAAATCAAACAAAATGTTTTTTTCACCTTACTACAAAATCTTGGTCTTAATATGCTTGTAATGCTAGACATTTTTCAACTCTTCTTCTCGATTCCTTGGCTCCACCAAGATAATAGTTTCTTCTCATACAAACACATAATCTCTTCTGACCTTTCATTGATAGACCAATAATCCCCCATATTACTTGCGTATGAGAAATCCACAAACTTGGTACCAGAATTCAAATGGTAGCATTACCTCTTTCCATAAACCGGCTAGTATACTTTTTCAAACACTTATATGTATTTCAATAAGCTCATTATACCGTAGAAACTTGGTCCTCCCAACTTGTCTAGCCTATATCGCAAAACTTTGTCAAAGTCGTCCAGTAGAATCTTGTTAAAATCCTCAATAATCCCATTAGCTTGTAAATGATATGGATTTGTCTTCTTGTATGAAACATGAATTCTTCTATAAGGATGCATATTATCTCTGTGATAAAATGATTACCTCTATCACTTGTCGAGAATCAATGGGAAACCAAATCAAGTAATAATATTCTCCCATAAAAATCTTATAGAAGTGGTTATTATACAATATCTAGTAGGTGCATCTTTTACCCAATGAATCAAGTAATTTTATAAGGTGATGATATACATTTCTCTTATTTGCGGGTTGGTGGGATAATTGGTCCTAAAAATTAAATCACCCACTTATCAAATTGTTCTTGCATAATCACATTGAAAAACAACATTTCATCCTTGTGATTTAGATTCTCAACCATCGGCGTACATAGGTCGTAGTGTTACACAAATTCTTATGCATCCTTAAACATTTTCAGCCACCAAATTCCTAACAACAAGATCTTACATGTTATCACATATCCAACATAAGTTCCTCCAATCGCTCTATGATGACCCCTACGTAATGTCCTTGGATTTGTGCTCTCTGACACATCACCAAAAAAATTCGTCTCTCCCCATCTTATATAATTCTTCGTCAATCAATCAATTGATAAATGACAACCTTAACTACCAATTGTTTCTTCTACGTCACGGTCCATTCTTCATGCGACATACCTGAAGTAAAAATTTTGGAAATTTCCACCATCTCCTTAGGCACATCCAAAACTCAAAAAAGTAGAGCATCGACAATCATTCCTTGGTGATTGTGCATCTTCACTCGTATTGATTCATGATAAATGAGCATGTCCTATGTGTAGTCTTCCTAGCTTGACCTCTATCTTGAATTGGAATTCTTGAAACAATACCATCCCATGACATATCCGACCATAGAGAACTGACTTGTTCACCAAATACCTCAAAGCCTCAAGGTCCATGTATAAGATAAATGACATTGCCAAAAAGATGTGGAAATTTTTATAGCACATAAGCCATGCCTAGATTGATAATACTTCTAAAAATTAGTAATCTTAGTAACATAGGGGCTAGAAATAACCATCTGACAATGACAATACATGCTTCATTAGTAGCATAAATGGAAAATCATTCAATTTTATGATCGAAAGCACTTATATGGTTGTAAATGATGTGATGTAACAACTGGAAGTAGTGATGATTTTAGCCTTCAAGTTGGAATTTAGGGACATGTTTGTCCCCACTATGTTCTCCTTTTCCTTAGGAGGTAGTAGATCATCACTCCTTTCTCTTACTTTCTCTCAAACCTACCTTAAGGGTGTTGGAACTTTTTCACATGATGTTCTTAATAAGTGGCTTTTTTCACGCATCAATAACTTCATTATACTTGCCAAAATACAACTATCCAAGGAGAGTACTCATTAGACTTTCCAATATACAATTTTCCAAGGAAAGTACTATTATTATGATTTCATTTTGAAAACACTCACCAAATCCACTACCACAATTTTCAAGAGCTAAAAATACTTTCATTTTGAGTTTTGAGAAAAAACCCAAAAATGGCTCAAGTAGCTATATCAAGGCAATAAGTGGTTTTGGCTATTGACAAAAATTGTAATGATAAAGACCAAAATCAATGTTAGGACCATGTGAGGAACTCCATAATCCCTCTTTTAGTGGCTGATAGGCTTAGATCCACTCGAGCTCCCAAAACCTTTCGTTCAAGTCGATACTTCATTGGTGTATAAACATCTTAGTTCACGAAAGGTTTTAATTCCCAATGCTTACAAAATTCAATTTGAATATACCATTATGCATTAGAGTTTGAAACCTTTCCAATGGTTGTGGTCTAGGTTCATGAAACCACACAAGGCTCTTGAAACCTTCCACACAAGTTGATATTTCATTAGAGATAGTTTTGTGAGACTTTCTTAAGAGGTGTGAAAAAAACCATTGGGATTGTTAAGTAAAATGCCTATACATTTTACATGCCAACAGTGACTCATACACGAGGAATTGACTTAATTTGAGTGAAATACAAACGAGACACATGGAAAATTTTAAGACCTCTTACCAAATCCAACTTGATTTTTGGCGAATTTACAAAAATGGATTTCATGTTGATGGCAAATAAGAGTAAAATGTGTATAGTGACGTAGGTGAATAAGTTTCTCATAAAACATGCGTGCAGGAGAAATCTAGGCTGAGATGGGCGTCTGCAAAAAAAAATATCTATAGATGGATCGTATGTATAAAAGCGGGTTGCATATGGGAGTCATACGAGTCTCGTGCGAGACGGGCATCTATAAATACAAACACCTATCTGTACATGCGAGACGGATGAATGCATGCATAGATGTCCATTACTGAAAATACGAGATGGTGTAGACATCCATCTATATCTCTGATTAGGCATCTATGCATGCAGATGCCTAGATACATCTTCACATTCTCTTGTTGCCACGTGTCCTCACTCACATATATATGTATGCTTGGGGCCTCATTTATCACTTTTACAAATCTCATCCACTCTAGTCTCTGCCTCCCGGGATTATATGGCTATCGACCAGGACTCTAGACTTAAAAAACAAGCTTGAAGTGTGCATCTACAATCTAAAAATGCCATCCATTTCTACATTCTCTTAGTCTCAACCCAAAATTCAATTCTGAAAACTTATGTGCCCACAAATTTCCAACTTGTTGAAACTAAAGGACACATTTGGTGATTGGGTAGATAAATGTTGTTTTCGAGCACTAATTTGCATGCCCCATATCACACCGATGTCAGCTTTTTTCAATTTATTTTAGCCAATTATGAAAAATCCACATGTATCTTCACAATCAAGTTGCCATCACGAAAATTTTCTTTTGGAACATCTCCAGAAGATATCCACTTAATAGGACTTTCACACATGAATGTTAACCATGTGACAACAAAATCCTTACTCTTTGACACAGACAATTGGCATATAGGTTGAAGGTAATAATATGTTTTTTACAGTTTTTCTTTCTATTAACATCACAATAAGCTAATAATATGTTTTTTTAAGTTTGTGCAGGCAACTTGATTAAATCAAGAAGGGTATATTATTTTTGCAAGTTGTTCCACAAACATTTTTGCAGGCCATGATTTAATTTTTTTAGGCTAGGATATTCTTGCAGGAAAAAAAATATGACATTCCATATTGGACTATTGTCTAAATCCTTTGTTCTCTAAGTTACCAAGAATTTGATTGGTGTATATACATCCAATAGGATATGAAATGATTTGTCATATACTATTTTCAATGACATTGCAACATTTTCATGTTGCAATTATATAATTACATTATGTTATGAAGCTTTTCATGAGTTGCACTCACAGAATACTAATATTACATTGCACTTGATGAAAAATTAGAGTAAATTGTCTTTCAAATGAGGATCAAGAGGTAACTTTAAATTATTGCAAAATAACTTCATGTATTTATTTGACAAATAGAATAATTTTCTATTCACTTCTTTCAAAAGAGATCAATTGTATCGCATACAAGAAGACAAGGCTGCGATTAGAGGTCATCGACCTCCACGAGGATCAAGCTGTTCTAGGTATTACTATTGTCATTTTGTCAAGCTATGAATAATGGAACATACAATGTTTTAACTTTTTTATGAATGGTACTATATTTGTTTTAATTATTACTGAAAATTTATCAATTACTTAGATAGTTTTCATCAAACTTCCCCACATCAACATGAAAAAATGGAAGCTGCAGGATTGACAAATCAGGGAAGAAAATACTCCTAGACAAACTCTGCAAGGTACATTATTAGTATCACTTCAACTTTTATGTTATATTTACTAAAGATTGAATTCTAATTTTTGTTTTTGTTTTGTTCACATTTTATTTTTGTAGTTTCACTTCCCTCTTCCAAAAGAAAATGACACCACCATCGCCACTTCCTAGAAAAGTTTAGACAAGGGGGAAACGAATATCTTTTCTGGCTGAAAGTGGTGGCATGGTTCATCGGCAATGACAAAAAATTTCCAATTTTCTCTTTGGGTGGTAATGTTAGTGCAATGGGCACTATCATTTTACATGAAATTGATCTTGATGATGATTTCTTGGGTATTGAGAGTGGTGTCCCAACTACTTTTAATCCATGATATGATTTAGGGCTCACAAGTGCCACAGATGGATCCAATTTTACAGGCACCGACACCCAGTTTGTCATATGGCACACCCTCTCCAACATAGATACCACCATCTGATGATCAATTAACTAATTTTCCATTGCATAATTTGTTGGCAAATAGTTCTTATGATATTATTAATGATATTGTTCTACAAGATATAGAGACTTTGAAAACATGGGAATTTTGGGCTAAAGATTTGATGAAGGAAATAAATGCTCATTTTCACAACCATTCCCAAAGAAATCATTTATTTTCTTTAGTTCAAAATGAGCTAAACAAAGATAGATGTATTACTGAATCAAGCTCTCTCAGGTGTGCCATTACAGTAAGCAATGACTATAATGATAATGTTTTGGATGTCATGTTAAACATGTTGGAAAATTTAAATGGTGAAGCCCAAGCTTACTATAAAAAATGGGCTAGAGACAAAAACCTTGTTGTCATTGCAAATGTTGAAAAGTATAAAGTTGTTGTAAGTTTAACTCTTTCTTTGCATTTAAATTTTACATATTTTTATTTTTAACTAATAATATTTCTTTGTTCAAATGCAGTCAAAATATGAAAAATTGAAGAATGAAGTACTAGTCTTGGATCTTCATCTCAAGAATGCACACAAAAGTTTAAATGTTGTTATTTCACTAAAGGAAAAATTTGTGCTCCTAAATAAATAGAACAACACACTAAAGAAAATAATTAAGGAGCATGGCATGGATCCAAAGATATTGTTCAAGCATAAATCAGATGTGGATCCTAGTTTGCTTTCAATAGGTGATGCGGCCAATCAAGATAGGGAAAAGTTTGCTAGAATCAATGTCGCATGACGATGATCTAATTAAATCAAGAGCACTAGTGACGAAGATACAAGACCATAGGGAGCATCTTAGAATGAGAGTTGATTATGATTCCTTATATTGTAATATTGAGAAGAATTGAAATGTAAATCTCAATTGAGATATTTTGCACTTTTGTAAAAAAATTGTAATAGTCAACACTTTATTAATATATATTGTTTTCATAGCATCTCTGGTGTTTTGTTTTTCATAACAATGTAAAGTATAATATCGAGTTTTATTCATAATTATTGTTTTCATATCTTGTATTGCACAAAAAATTATAAGAAATAAAGATATTGAAATCATTTTACCAAAAACATACATATATAATTGTAACAATTTCATATGAATTTTTATATAGGAATAAATATTTATAATACATATCAAGCTAAAACTTGTGAAGTAAAACAATCCTTGAACAATCCCTTTTTCTTAAGAGACATTTATATCTACTATGTCAGTGGAGCATCCACTTCTTGGTTAATATTAAGATCATCTTTGTTGCTCACTATATTAGTGACTCCTCTTCTTTCAATAAGTGAAGTCCAAATGGCAAGTGCCCTTTCATAAGTAAATGTGTCCACGGAAAACGTGAAAAATACAATTTTAAACATGTCTCCATATTTTTATCCAATCTATTTCAAAGTTTTGATTTGATAAAAGATAATGCACTAAAGAATCGTTCATCTTCCATTGATCCCAAAATCATCATTTGGAAAAGATCCTATAATAAAAAATATTCACTAATATTTTCCTGCGGATGTTGTTGGGATACAATTTTTTCCATAGCCTTATGATAGATCCATTTTCCATTGGTTCATTTAGATACGGATTTTAATCAATCATTATAATTCTAAAATATGTTTACTAAGATGTCAATAAATCTTTTTGCAAAATTTCATTAATTTCAACTCCATTTATTTGTATGGACTTGTTGAAATGCTTAATTAAAGCAATCATATATTTGAGAAATAGATTAGTTACTAATTATTCACTATGACCATTAACAATTTTCCAAAATATGGGATTCACTACTCCAATGGCTTCAAACAAATCATCCATTTTAAAACGATCTTGAATTTTTGTGGATAAGCTTTGCCAAATCTTTCTCAATTTCATCTGTGTATCAAAAATAACAATGACATATAAAACACGTGTTACAAAAACTTCTTCAATTTATGCTCCTATCAAATCAACTCTTTTTGAAAATTATGCATTGGTATCTCCTTCTCATTAATGACGATACAAAGATAATCCTTAATATTTAATTTCAAATAGAAATTATGATCCTTAATATCATTAAATTTTTCCAATTTTCAAATACATGCCCCTTAAAACTGGCTTGGGACGAGTATAAAATATCTAAAGTTTGACATACTCATTTTCTCAACCGTATGAAATCAACAATATATATGGATCTCTCTTGAGTATGTTTCATCAAACAATTGATTTCCTTCAACATGGAGAAATACCACTTAATGTAAGTAATGTTTCCAAATTTGTTAAATAGTACACAACAAATCTTTTTCCTTTTTAACTTCTCTCGATATTTTACATAAAAGTTTCCAACAATGGATATTATTCACTCCATAGTAAATTTTTAGAATATTTTACCATCAGAACTCCATAAATTTGTTCGGACTATTGGACATATATGCATGCAAGTCGTGGATAAGCTCTTCAACTTTCACAACACTTTCAAATGTGCTAACTATTTTGTATGCAAGATTCATTCTATGAGCCATAATGATGAATTGGAATCATATATGGGGAAACAGTGGTTTGTAGTCGAATGCAAAGACCATTTATGTGCCCTTGCATTACTAATGCACCATCTGTACCAACACACACTAACTTAGTAGTGATACTATAATCATCCATTTCAGCTATATCCCTTAAAATAAGTAACTTGTAATTGTTCTCGGCATTGCAATTTTCTATCATTTTATGGATTGCTAATAAATGAGGTTACCTTAGATGGTTCTCAAAAGTATAAACATGAATGCAAACCCATGATGTGTTTTCAACTATTGTGACCTCATCAATAGACAGTGAGATAAATCATGCATTTTTAACTTTTTCTTTCAAATCCTCCTTCTTAATCATTGCTAGACATTTTTCCATTTCCCAAGCATAGCTATCTAAGCAATGCGATTATGGAATATTAGAGAATCCATCATGTTGAAATAAATTTTATAATCCAAAAAATCGGAAATAGGTCTACCCTTTTTTTAGAATGTGGTAAATAGTTAAGAAATGTATATATATTTGGCATGTAGATTAGACTAAACAACTTTTCCTAATTGAGTTCTAATTATTCCTCCTTTCTCAACAAGATTTTGTAGTCATTTATGTTCGTTTTCATACTTTGTTGCATATCTTACATGCATGCATTCTTTTACTTTTTCCATATGTATCTATTTTATTTGACCATATTTTTACTTAATCGATGCATATATTTTACCACAATGTTTCTTGATTGTGTCCAGGATCGAGTTGCATTTTGTGTTCTTTTCCAAGTTTCCAGCTATAAATTGTGCATTTACATTTTGTTGGAGTATCATCACCTTTTTATGGCTATATAGGTTCAAGAATGGATACTTAGCTCCCAAGTTGAACTTAAAATACCTTCCAATAGTCCATCTACTTCTCTTTCTTCACATAGATTTTTGTGTTGTATTATCAACTGAAATAGGTGTTTGATCACTATGTGTAGAAATATATTTTGTTTGGTGGATCTCATCATTGGGAATTTTGTCTATTCTCTTCCTTTTCAAATAATTGATAGTAGAATTTCTAGCTTGAAGTTGGTGTTTGATGACAAGAAATGTCTTCTGTTTGTTGCATATTGTAATCATGAATGTCGTCTAATGTAGGCACATAATAAGGATTGTCTTCAGTGGAGGCATGTCATCATCAATAATATTGAGGTGGTGACAAGTTATTGTGATTAATTATTTCATGTGGAATATCACTATCAATGGGTTCTACATAAAAGGTTTAAAATTTGTATTATTAAGTATATTATTGCAATTTGTAATTTGAAAATAAATAAGAAGGCTTAATTATTTAGTTAATACATAGTACATGTATTTGGTGTGGATGTCGGTTGCATCTACATGACCCCTTTTTATGGATGGATAAAATAAGATAAAAGATTCACTTTTTTATGATTGGTCTGTCAGGGCCACCACCTTTCGATTATCAGTTGAGGGCATTAAATCTTTATGTAATTTTGGAACTAAACCTTGGAGAGGTGATGACGTACATTTGGATTTTTGGGTAGGTGTACTGTGATGTTTGGGTGGATGTGTGGACTTTGATTTGGGTGGCCAGGCTATGTGATTGGGAATCTTGACACTATTGGTGGGTGTCGAAGAATATTGTTGGGCATCGACTATCATTGGTAGACATCTGGATATTGATGTCGGGCGTCTAAACCATATGGGGGCATTGGGGATATGCGGTCAAATATCTGGACTATTTAGTAATGCATTTAGACTATGTGGTCGATCATCGAGCATCTTTTATGCAAGTGACTGATGGCATATTCTTAGATTTTTATTATTATATATTAACGAATGTACTTGATTTATGTTATGAGGCGCAATGACATACATGCATAAGTATGAATTTTATTTTAAACACTAGGTGAGCTGACCCAAAAAATTAGCTTGCATACCAAAATTTTAGGCGAAATGTTGCTCCATACGACTCCTCCAAATCACCAAATGCAAATTTCAAAAATGTAAATATTCATGAATTAATGAAAAATCACCACTAAAATATTCCTTTATGAGACAAGAATGAACACCAACATATCACAATCTCAAGTAAACCAATGCCTTATCCATTGGGCATAACAGGACTTAAAGAGATGAAGAATGAAATGAGGCAAACACGTGACATGAAAAGAAACACACCACACAACAAAAACAAACCTAAATCACCTATTTGATAGGTGGGGGACAACTACTTTCACTCTGATACTTGTTACTGTTTAAGATGTTACCCATGTCTGAGTAACACTTGAATGATGTTTCTTTGTAAATCTATTTCTTGGTTGAATGAAGTAAGACCCATTTCTCAACTATTTGGGAAAGACAAGTGATCTGAGAGATCTCCATATATCGAAGAAAGGGAATGACATGCTTCTTCTTAAGATAGTTTGTATGGATCCTCTGCAAGTGAAGATTTGTTTGGATAGCTCATTGTCTTTACTATAACTACGAAATTTCATTTTTATTCACAAATCCATTTTTAAATACACCCGATCTTTTTATTTCTTTTTTCACTTTACCACTTTGTCATGAGGTTGATTCTTAGTCATAGTAGGCCCATCATATTTTTAGCTAGGCTTGTGCTCTCTTATAGGCATTTGGTCTTTGCTTTTCATGCGATCTATAACCATTGTTTCCATAGGCTGGTTATAAAAAGGGTACATAGTTTGCAACAAAAATAATGCGGGCATGTAATCGATGTCGTTAATTAATCTTTCATACATATCTTACAAATATATATGAATATAGCTCATATAAATAAGGAACTAGCCTTATTAACAAAGTAACAACATTACTCACTTATTTCTATTCTCGTGAGTTATTACAAACAACTTCACACACACTAAATTTAACAATATAATAACTCATGTAGTAAACCACGTGAGTCTTAATAATTCTAACATCCCCCTTAATATGAACATGGTAGAAAAACATTCACACACTCACCTATAGTATGCTCACCCCTGTGAAGCATGTCCTACTATGTGACTCATGACCTTAATACTGTCTGAAAGTCTCTCTTCTTCCACTATTTTAAACAGGATTACCACAAACTTTGGCGTGAATGGGCCCCATCATTGTCCACTTCGCATGGTTTTCTAGATCCTCCCAGACAAACCCTTTGAGATCCATTAAGCCGACTTAATACGGTGCTTTTGTTCACTACTATACTTGTACATCGGGGAATTATTTAGGAATCATAGCTCTCTTATTACAAATTAAACAATAGAACACATATTAGAAAGATATTTCACATTCTGACCTATAAGAATCACAATGTTCTTAATTACATCCATTATTGTTGATCTTTGTTACTCCATCTTGAACAACATAGGAAAGCTGTCATTGTCACTAGAAGATTCCCTTGACTTTAGTTGGTTTGGCGTATGATGGAAATAGAACATTGGTGTCATGTTCTCCCCCACAATGTGAAATTTCCACTTAGGAACACTGAAAATAAAATCGTATCGAACTACACACTAGTGTTTGGATCTTGTTGTCTAAATCTTGTTGTACATGATCACCATTTCCAATGAACATATTCATTTATTGATCATCTTATAATGAAGTCTGACGGTAAAAGGATCTTTGCGATCATCTTCTCTCCTTTTTCAAGCATCCAGTAAAAACCATGCAAAGTAGAAAATTGAAAAGAAACACACTACACAACTGAAAAACACATACTCACACCACAAAAATTTCACCATAAGCTGACAAACCCCCATCATTGGTGATTGATGAGAGGTCATTGATTGACCTCGACATCCACTTTCCTCCGTCCTCCGAGTTAGTTTGCTACTAACTCGGTTGGATTTGATTATGAAGCTCGATTACGGACATCGGGTTACACTTGAAAATGCATCCATAAAGGCAAAACTTTTAATTTTTGTTTGACATTAGATGCTTATGAATTTGACTCTAACTCTTCACTATGACCACGGATGGCCAAGCGTTTACAAGATTGAAACAATAATATGATGAAGTCAATATAATTGACACTTTTAACTAAAAAATGATAACTTTTAATGACACAAACATTTTAAAGTGATAAACTTGATAACAACAAATATATTTGTAGACACAAATTGATGATGACTTATTTAAAAGTTTTTAACATCACAATTATCATCACCTTTAATCATATAAATGACAATTTATTCTAAATGACAATAGAGAGACTTGACAAAACACAATGGACTAAGAAAATTTTTCACTCCACCAAACTATAACTAAAACAAAATAGACACTTGACCATTTAATGACGCAAGGAATATATAAACAAATACATGTTTGACCTTAATGACTTAACATGCCTTCTGATAAGCAAAAACTTAAGGTAAAGAGAATTCGTGTGCATTGGCTAGATGACTAATAGTTTGATTGATTACTGCTGAAGGCGTTCCCCACTATGGGAAAGGCCTTTTTGATCGTTCACGTCACTATGTTAAATTTGTGGGTGTTTTCCCCAAATCAGCGGTAGTTTTTGTTTAAATAAATAGGCATTTGCATGCGAATCGGGTCGAGACTCGAGAGAAACCGAGAAGGCTTTGAAACTAGCGTTGGTTTTCAAACTTACTCTTTGATTGATCCCAAGAAAGTGAAGGCATTAAATTGTATCAGGTCATGTTATTGTAA